>CM031238.1:319666980-320266980 GCA_018340775.1 Taxus wallichiana var. yunnanensis | reverse complement strand
TAATAGGCCAAAATAAGCTTAAGAAGCCATTTGGAGGTGATTTAGAAGGAAATTGGTAGAATTTGAAGGGTTTGAAAGGGGATTTAACCAATAAGAAGGTTTATTGATTAAATAGAAAGCTTAATTAACTAATAATAGTTAAATAATTGATTAGAAGAGGATTATAACTAAGAGAAGTGTCATTAATTGGCATCTAGAATGAAGGAAATGCTAGTTAATTAACGAAGTGTCGTTAATTGACCGAGATGAAGGGAATGTTATGTGTCTACAACATAAACTTATGATTTATAAAATATGGCTCCTTCTAGATTCAATAATATTGATCTCGTGATTTTTCAAACCTCTATCATTTTCCTAGCACTAAATGTTATTGATGTTGGATGGAAATAAGGGAACACATAGGCTTTGTTGGAAGCACAAGAGACTGAGGGGGGGTGAATCAGTCTATTAAAAATTTAAACCATTTCCATTCATCATTCATTACCAATCATATAACCATTCAATCGCATAATAAACATAAGTGTTTTTACCTAAGCATTGAATCAACCATACACAAGAACAAGAGAAATATCATACAAAATAACACCAAAAATAAGTGAGAAACTATCAAGGGGAATAAATCCTGATGAAACTCTACTTATATTACATAAAGAAAAGATATTTAGTGAAGCATCAACTTCACAAGGAGCACCAACCCCTAGTTTAGTAGAGCACCAACCCTACAAGGACCACCAACCCATAATTTAGTGAAGCAGCAATACTCCAAAAGGAGGCTACAACCCCATAAGATGAATAATAACAAACTCAAACACCTAAACAATTCATCTCATATACTTTGTTCAAACCCTCATTCATTCAACACGTTATATTTTCTACTTTTTGGACTTGTATTTTCCTTAAACCCTTACAAACATTATATCTATCATTATTTAACCTTTTACACTCTTCATCATCTCTAAAATCATGCCTTCATACCTATTACACTCTCACATATGGGTTACACTTTTCCCTCCAAGAGCACTAGTTCAAAAATGAACCCAAAACATCACTTTTATACCATTCTCATCTTTTAAACACAAGGGATGTATTCCATGAACATTTATATGACCATTAAAACATTACAATATATCCACACACTTATAAATATTCATCAAATGGGCCCATATAGGTCATTCATTCCCAAATGCACTTAACATCCATAGAACTAGCTCAAAACCCCATCACTTAGATGAGATAAAAATGCAAACAAATGATTATTCAATATCTAAAACTCATCATAAATGTGTTATATGACATATCAAAATCATAATTTTCATTAATTAGCTTGCACTAATCAAATTATTCATAACGCGACCAAAAAGGCTCATATTCACCAAACAACTGCTTTAGGACCCTGTCTCCACCTTTAGGCATCAAGACCACCAAAGAAAAATAAAACTATGAAATTTAACCACTCATTGGAATAATCAATACCTTTAGATAAAATCCATGTATTTTAGAGCTCTTGAAACATCCATATGTTTAAACCACACCAACTTTCCTCTTCACCAAACTAAGCTACCCAAAAATTAGTTTTACAAACTCAACTAGTTTACACCCTTGTTTTCAATAATGAGACCTAAAAAGACTCTAATAGTAATAAAATTCATCAATCTTCACTCTCCAACTAATATAAAACATCAAATCATTCATCTTATGCATCATTCACCTTATTCTTTCATCTTGAGAAAACTTGTCAAAATAAAAAAACCTTCTTCTTAAAAAATCAAGTTGGAAGACCCATCAAATATCATCACCAAGACATAAAATATATACCATTTGAAATCCCTTATAATCAAATTTTCATAACATATTAAAAACCATTCAAAATTCAAGTGGAAATCCTTGAATAAAGTCCGTCTCTAAAAACTGCTTGTTTATCCGTTTAAGACTCAAGGAACCAAGCTTGAGCTCAACTTGCTCCATCACATCAAAAATATCTTACGAACTTAACCAAATAATGTAACACCCTTATAAATGATTTAAATATACTCATAAACCTTCACAAAATTTTAAACTCTCAAAACTATCACTTTACCTCAGGAAGCCACTTGAGACCTTGCTAGTTACAACATCCTCGCAGTATTTGATCCTCAAAGATCGTGTCTTAAATTATTCATAACATATCAAAAAAATTGATATTCCATTAGAAATATCTTTGAACTAGGATCATATCACAACTTGAATGGAGTCATAACTCCTCTCAGTAGCTCTATAATTTCACTTTTAGTACATCTTTTGTTCTAAATTGCCCCAAAAACCAATCTTCATAAATAGGGTAAAATTTTCCATATTGTACTTCAACCATGATCTAATTCTATCATGGAAACCTAGGAAAAATCCTTGGATAAAAAAATTGTCAATTTATTTCTTACCTTCTCTCGGGAATCTTCTCCTCAAACTGAAATCCTTTATAAACAATTATTTTTAGGTGGGGCCCGCATATAGTCACATGCTATAATACACCTTTTTGGAAAGGCGAGGAGACCTCTATAGCATCCAATCATCATATTTTCAAAATTAATAAAAATGGTTTAGTATACTCAACTTTGTCCAAGTTGCTTTGAGTTAGAGTTTCAAAACAACTTATCTTCTTAACGATCATTCATAAAAATGTGACAATCAAACCACCTCATTATTTTTTATAAACATTCTAAGTTCCATGAAATAACATCCCTAAAATTCTATGGATCCCATACATAGCACACAATTCACAAAGTGAGCATCATAAGGTCAATTTTTGTCTAAAAACACTCTAAATCACATGGTTTTTGTGAAACGTCAAAGGGTGTAAAGGATTATGAATCGTAATGTGAAACCAAGTATTATTTATTTTACATTAATTTCCATATAATCAACTTTAAATATATTTATGTTATTTTCAGATTCAAGATCTGTTTCTCGCATGCTCTTATTTTTTTGCCTTATCTAAACAAATGGGGGTTGACATCCACCAAGGAATTCAAAATATTCTTAGATCCACTTAGTCAGAAACCCCACATCTGTCTATCTAATCAAAAATGTTTCATTCTTATTTGCATATTTTATCTAATTTGTAGTAGTAATAATCAGCCATCTAGCACTGTATCACATCCGAGGTAACATAAACCCTCCATTTCGAGTTGCTAATTTCTTTAGTAGCTAGTGCATTAATTTGATTACGAATGAGAAATTTAGAGACCAAATAAAAAGTTTTTTTGTATGAAAATATGAATATGCGAATTCTAATCACTATAATACAAGAAATATCAAACTTATTCTTTTCAATAACTATATGAAGGCTTTTAGAATGGGCATTTGTCCATTATAAAACAAGATATATTTTATCTTTATTATTCTTTTATGATTCCAATTATGATAATGGGAATTTTCTCATAAGATACAAAATTGAAATTAATCCGTTTAATTACTATATGACAATTATTAAGTTTAATGTTCCTTAGCTTGATAGGTGAGATTTCCTACCCAAATTTCAAAGAAGTCACCTAGCCAACCCACTCGGCAGTCAACTCACCCACCCACTCAATAGGGAAGCTCACCAACCCATCTCGGTAAATCATCTCTCCCATGTGGTAAGACCACTCTATACTTTTGTAAAATTATAAAATATAACTCATCATATTAGCATGAAGAATTACCAATGGATTTCTTATATATATTAGTAGTTTGGCTTTGAAGACATGGGAGTTCCATTGGGCATTGAGAATTTCATACATTTATGCAAGGGAATGATCTTTTCGAAACTACGAAACTCATAGCTTAGACAAAGTAAAACTAGCATAAATGGCCATATTTAGATGTATCCATTTGTAAATATGATTAGGTTAACAAATATGCATGTCTGAAAAAATATTGAAGTGATATTCTTAATACCCAAATCAAAAAATACAGAAGATCAAAAATAAGGAATTATCTTTAAACCCATAATAAAATATAAGGAAATAAAACCACATGAAATAATAATTCAACAAAGAAGAGTTATAATAATTCATGCCCGAAATTTTCTTCAAATCTTGTGCTTGAAGCTTCGAAATTATCTTACGAAACAGAGGGATCCCAAAGAGAAAAGGTTCAATAAAAATTGGAAAGAATAGAAAATATCTCAGAAAATTCTTCAAATCTTTTTGCTTCACATGACGAAATGGTCTAATGAAATATAAGAAGCCCAAAGCGTAAAGGATGAATTTTTTTAGAAAGGATGAACAAAAAAGCATAAAGGATGAACAAGAAAGAGTGGTGAACCCTAAAATTCCCAATACCTCTATCGTTATTGAAAAACAAAAACCATCATTAATCTCTCTACCGTGCCATAGAGTGGCATGACTTAAATGCCATTAATTTCACCAATTTTCCTCCAATGGGCATCTAAAGACGTGTTTTGCAAACAAATACCTTCAATTAATAAATAAATGGTGGTAAACAATATATTTTCAAATTAATGGTCTCGTATGCCATGGTAAAAATAAAAAATAAATATTAAACAATATCATAGCCATGTTTTAGGTTTAATAATTGCATTTAAAATAAAATTTAAATTTTTAGAAAATTTCATACCCGTGTTTTAGGTTTATTGCATTTAAAATAAAATATAAATTTCAAATTTTTTTATTTAATGGTAAAGGTTTTTGGAGGACCTTACCCAAGAGTACAACCAAAGGCTCAATAACCAAGATAAACAAAACATAGAAACATGGCTAACAAAACAAAGCGGGCCACACCCTCACCAAAAAAAAAAAAACTAATAAAGTACTAGGGCAGGGGCCATTTGCCAAGAGTAAGCCCTACTACGATCAAAATTGTAAAACGACAAGTAGTACAACAACATAACAACATAAAAACATTGTACCAAACAAATCAAAACATAGACACTAATTGATGGATTTTTGTAGACCTTGATAGCAATTCTGAGTGCCTTGTACAAGTTCAAAGAAGCAAGTGATGTTTGGATCCCAATTTGAGGCTTTGAAATTTTTGGTGAGCTTCCCATTCTTCCATGCAGAGGTCGGTACTCCACTGACATCATAGATCTGTTGGATGTGCACTTGTAGGAGGTCGATAACTTCCCTGTGGATGGCCAAAATGTTGTGTTTATCTTCCAACATTTTAAAATTGGTGGCAAGGGTGTTAAACTCCTCTCTGAGGCTTGAGATGGAGTCAAGTAGCTCGAGTTCTTAATGTTGGATTTGAGAAGAAAATCCACATTATCTTCCAGTGTTTTTAGAGTCTTATCTTGAAATTTCATTTTTTCTAGGACAATGTCCTAATCATAGGCATCAATAATAGTGGGGTAGCTAAAAACCGCCATGACTCATTTGCCTTTGCTAATCCTAAGAACCCTTTTGGGGGGTGGATCAATAACAGGATTGCGATACATGGGGTTCTTGGATCGTATACGAGGCTGTTGAGGGGGTGGTGGGGTAAGTGGGGGATGAGGATCATTGGCCATGACATCAATAATATACTAGTGAATGAGATAGATAACCCCCTGATGTAATGACATAGTCCTTTTATGAGCCTGAACTTCCTCAACCAAATTTTCTAGAGATTACATGATGCAAAAAAAATCTCTTTGGCCACACACCTCAAATGATTTAGCAAAGATCAGTGATGAAGTGGGATTTTAGAAACCGCCTCGAGAGTGACATAATGAACCATCATACGAGCTACATCATCAAAGGGATTCGGAATTGAGTCACAAATAATGCCTTCTTAATTTCTAGGTGTTCCCCATCATCAAGGAATATTTTTTCCTCATCTTCTTTATCGAATTTGTTCCTGAAGAACTTGTTGCCATCCATGCTAAGCCCAGTTATAAAATATATGAACTACTCTAAGATATTGAAATCTCTGCCTCTGTTCTGGATGTTCCTCCCTTTCCAATTTTCCACAAATTGAGAGAAATGTGTTGGTCGTGTCCCTTGATCCTCTGAATAAAATCTGGAAAACCCCCAATGTTAAGGGTTTCCCATAGCTCTACATTTTCCTTCCATTGAGGATTGAAAATAAATTTTAACCATTATCATAGCCATGTTTTAGTTTATTTTCTTGCATTAAAATTAATTGATACTAATTTATAATAGAGAGAGGGAGAGATGCATGCATGGATAATTAGTAAACTTGTGAGACAATATACAAGATGTTTAATTTCAAATTTTAATAGTATTAGTTTATTAATGACATGTCATATATAGTATGAATATTATTATTTACTTTTCTATTACGATTGGAAATAAGATATATGAATATATTTAAATGTTTATTACGTTCTTCACCTTATCCATTCATTAGTGTCTCATTTTTTTCAATAATAAATATGAGCAAGAGGAGAGGGGATAGTTAGGGAAACTATATATGACGCGTGGATTTCATGAAATCACTCAAATGTTGAATCATTTACTTGCTTCAACCACTCCTTGAACTCTAGATGGGAATGACGACTTAAATAGAAACATGGGATGGGGCAGATTGATCTAAAAATATATTATTATTTCCTCATCAATGGCAAAGGATAATCCTATTATTTGGTATTAATACCATATTTATTGATATTTAAGTTTTTTCTTATTTTTATTTTTCATCAAATTTAATCTTGAGTTGTATTTTTTTAATATTTATCTTCGATAGGTATCTTTAATACTTATCAAGTTTCATTATAAATATCTTGAATGTACATAAAAATAATTACATCTACCACACATGTTTGTGTTAAAATCATTGATACTATAATATGGTTGTGAAAATGATAAAAATTATATAACTTATAGTACTCACATCGAGGTTAATATTATATGTTCTAAATAATGAGATAGTACCTTGGAAGAACATTTAGAGATTTTTTTATTTTTTTTTTGAGAAATTTTTTTAGTAATGGCTTACAAATTGAGTAACAAGAATAATGAAAATGAGGCAATACACATAGACAGAATGGACATATGTCCATTCTCATACAAAAAAACATTTTTATCTTGTATTGAATGGGAAAATTCTCATTCTCATATAATAATCATAGACTAAAAATAGAGATAATATTTAATTTGTTTTAGAATGGACAATTTCCCATTCTCACATCCTTTATAGATATATTAAAATGATTAAGTTCACTATTGCTTCAATGATTTAGAATGGTTAAAATAGGCATATGCCCATTCTCATATAAGAATCATATAATACAAATAAATATAATATTTAATTTGTATTAGAATGGTAAGTTTCCCATTCTCACATCCTTTATAGAGATATTAAAATGATTAAGTTCAATATTGCTTCAATGATTTAGAATTGTTAGAATATGGATATTCTCATTCTCATACAAACAAATGGCTTTATTATTGTGATGATAATGGCAATATACCCATTCTCATACAAACAAATATTTTTATCATTGTTATAATAATGTGCATATGCCCATTCTCATTAACTCAATATAGAAAGAAAGAAAAATTATCCTACCTGAAACATAAAGAACGAATGACAATTAGATCCTTTCATGAGAATGTTTATAATGGACAGATGCCCATTATCATAGTCAAGAATTATGGGAAGTATGAGGAATTCTCGTAAAATTAATATATGCTATGTTACTATGATGAATATATTTGGATGAAGAAGTTAGCAATCAAGTTTCTAATTAACTTCTATTTAGCCTCTATTTATTTATTTCTCATGTCAATTTAAATTCAACCTTATATATTTAACCTCTATCTAAATAAAGCCCGCTCATTTTTGTGGCTAACTCCTTGTGTTCTTACCTCTCTTGTGCCTCAGTCTCCATTTTTTATTTTTAGGCACTCAAATATTTCTAAAAATGGCACCATTGGATAGAGCTCTCTCTCAGCTTTCCAGAAAGGTAAAGTTTTCCTCCTAACTCCTCATATTTTTCAAGTTATGGCTCGACGGAGTTTTTGGGAAATTTTCCTCAGAGGCCCGCGGCCAATAGGAAGCCGCCACATGGCACCTGGAGTGGCAGAGCGTGGGGAAAATTTGAAAATTTTTCCAAAGACCAAACGGGTAAAAATTCAAACTTTTGCCCGCCGATCCGATTTTGGCCTGTTTTTGCCCTAAATTTTCAAATCGCCATATCTTTCGATCCAGAGCTCGGATTTTGTGTTCTTTATATCAATGGAAAGCTGGTGAAATTATCTACATGATTCCATGGTCAATTTTGCATTTTGGTTGAGTTTGGAGAGAGAAAATCAAGAAACACCTCTGGCACGTGGTAATGGCCAGAAATGACGTTTCAACAACCAGTTTTAATGCAAAATGGGTCACATTCTTCTTCAGCATGGCCAAAAATGTCAGGGCATGGGTCTGTAAGGATGCCCATGCTGTTTTAATGCATCTTCATTCAATGGGGAATGGCTTCCACATTTTTACACGTTTTCTCTCTCCTGGGCTCGACCCATGCATTGTAAAAGCCAGATTTGGCTCATTTTTTGAGGTTGAACATTTTTTTGGATAGCAAGCTTCTTCTTTCACCTTCAACAAGTGATTTTTGCAAGTATCAGACCTTCTTCATGATTGTAACAGGTTTTTGCCTCTTTGATGTTGCAAATGCAAGGATTTTGACAGTGAAAATGACAAGTAAGTGCACTGTGATCAATTTTTACCCTTTGTTTGTATTGTTTGCTTCATTTCGCACTCTAATTGCATCTTATCAGCCTGTGTATGATGTTTCATGTTGCATTTTATGAAATTGTGTCAATTTTCATGAACAAGAAGTGTTCACCACTCCTTTGGTGTATCACCTATTAGTTTAGTTTCAATTTTTGCACTTTCTATCTCTGTCTCCTTGGAATTTAGAGTAGGATTAGGATTCAAACCTCTGCAATTGTGCAAATAACAGATCCGATCAGAGGAGTTTGAGGAACCAGCCTCTAATCTAGAGATTCCTCTCTCATTTTACAAGTCCCACACTTGGAGAGAGGTTTCAATGTTGTGCAATCACACTGGATGCCTGAAACATCAACTTAGAAACCTGATTTGCATCCAGGGGTGCTGCTGATTTGCAACAACAGTTTTGGCACGCCCGGTGGGACCTTAGAGGTCTCATTTTCATTGCAGCAAAGTTGATGTGCATCTGCTGCAATTTTCTTGCTTAAAAGAGCTATAAATTGCACATCTGGCGACTCCAAGGGGAAGAATCAGCTGGTTTTAGCAGTGCAGACCTGAAAACTCATGAGAAGAATCAACACAAGGTCAAGAGCTAGAGAGGAAGAGGTGTTGTTTGAATATCTACAGTTATCTCCAAGAATAAGGCAAAGTGGGAGGAGAATCCAAAGGTCTCCATCTCCACCAAACAGAACTCTCTCAACTCCTCCACCTGGTAGGCCTTTCATTCAGTCAACAAGGGTTCTAAGACCAATTAGAATGGCACAAAACAACCCCTATGTCAATTTCACTGGCAGCAGCCCACTTGCTCTCAATGCACAAAATCCAATCCTAGTTGCAACATTGAAGAACATTCCATACTTCACTGGAGAAAATCAGACCTCACCTGGTGATCATGTTAAGGATATTGCTAACATTTGTGCAATCCATGAGATCAATGAGATGCAAGTCATGTCAAACTGCTGGCATCTTCATTCAAAGGGAAAGCTTTGCAATGGTTCAGGAGTCTTGCCTCAGGTTCTATTCAAAATTGGAATCAGCTATGTATAGCCCTCCATGAGTAGTTTGGGGAAAAGGGAGACAACTTGTCCCTTTTGGAGCAGCTGACAACTATCAAAAGAGCTCCCAATGAGCAGCTGACTGATTTTAATTTCAGATTTCAAAGGACTTGGGAGAGAATTCCAGTGGCAGTCAGGCCAACAACAGAAGGTGCTTTTCTTTACTATCTCAAAGCTCTAAATTCTGATATTTCTATGTTGATTCAGTCCATGGGAGGCATAACTATCCCTATGGCTTATAGCATTGCCATTAGGGCTGAAAATTGTTTGATCCAAGCTGGCAAACTAGCCCCTAGACCTCCCATGCCATTGTTTCCAAGTTTAGAGAGCCCAAACACTAATCAAGCACCTAATTTGGCTCCTTCTCCCACTCCTAGAAATCAGAGTTCAAATGAAGCTTCTACTTCATCTCCAAGTGCCCCAAATGAGCTTCAAGAAGTCATGAAGCAATTGCAAAATTTAGGTAATGAGCTGGTTACTCTCAAGAGGCAACAAGCCCAAAGTTTTAGACCTTCCTTCCAGCCTCAAGCTCAGCCTAACAGGCAGCCATATCAACCTCATAGACCACCCAATCCAGCTGCAAATCTAAATCAAGCAAGGCCTCCTGCCAACAGACCATTTCAGCCCTATAATCCAAATGCTATATCTGCCTCTAAGGCATTGGTGCCAACACAAAACAACGTTGCTCAGGAGTATGATTGGTGTTTTCCATGCAATGAACCTCACAACCAATCTATGTGCTTCAACGGTGCCTTGAATCAAGCATTAATGGTGACAACTACTGGTGTGGAGGGTGAGGGCAGTCAAGGAAACAACCAACAACAAGAAACATTCCAGCAGCAATCAGCTCCAAATGACACCACACTTGTGAACTGGCAGGCAGAGGATTTTTGTGGCATAAATCAAATAGTCTCTCAAGGTGTTGCAGCCAACACAAGGTCAAAAAGAAGGAATTTGGGTGAAGAACAACCATTAGCTCCAACCAATCCACAACCTTTTATGGCTCCACAAATGGTTGGCAAACAAAATCCAGTTGTAAATGCACAAGGGCAGCCAAGAACAGCTCCTAGACCAACTCAAATACCAGTTGTTGCTGCCCACATGCAAGGGATGAATATGCAAACCAAGGGACAACAAAGAGATCCTTCATCACCATTTAGTATCATTGATCAGATGAAGAAGACAAATGTAAATATATCAATGTGGGAATCCCTATCTATCCTGTGCCGTAGAGATTTTACAAGCCCATGAAGGACGGCCAACTTCGAATCAACAAGTCCAAATGCAAGAGAAGGTGCTCACAAATGCTGCCCACCTCAAGGGAATCATGGAGGACAAGAAGGTAAAATGTTGAAGCCCCTCCTTTTTATGTCTCATTAATCATTGGAAACCAATGGTGCACAATTGCATGATTGATTCCGGGGCAAGTAGCTCAATGATGCCCAAGCAAATAGCTGATCAGCTAGGACTTCAATATGAAACCATATCCAAAGGGGTAGTGTAGTTGGATGGGACAAGCTAGTAAAAATAGTTGGGGTGATTAGAAACTTGAGTCTTACCTTGCATGCATGTCCAAATGTTGTTGTTTTACAAGATGTATCAGTTATAGACCTTCCACCACTCTTTGCCCTATGTTTGTCAAGAGATTTCACAACCAAGATTGGAGGATATTTGTTTGCTGATTGGTCACACATGCTATTCAGAATGAGGTATGGAACCAAAGCTACAATCAGGTCTGAACCTATTGCAAACTTCCACATTGAGCCCTACACTCCAAGTCAGATCAATGCCAACTGTTCGGCATTTGATCAAGAAGATCACCCAAGCACTGATGAAGCTGACACCAAGGTTGGAAGCATCCCGGATCTAACTCTTGATGAATGGGAAAACAAGGTGCATGCTTTTGATCCTTATCAAGAAGTAGAAGAATCTGAGCTAGGGGTCTATTGCATACATCAAGAAGATCAGCCCATTCCTAGCATCACCAAGCCAAACCACAAGGATGACAATGAGGTATGGCAGCTGTTTTTTGATGGATCAAGGAGTAGACAAGGTGCAGGAGGTGGAGCTATGCTTATTTCACCTCAAGGAGTAAAGTACTATTCAGCTTTTAGATTTCAGTTTGCATGCTCCAATAACACTGCTGAATATGAAGCCTTGGTGCAAGGGATGCATTGGGCAATAAAGAGAGGAATAAAGAACTTGCAAGTCTTTGGTGACAGTGAATTGAATTGATTGTAAACCAAGTTAAGGGGCAGCATGCTGTCAAGAATAATCTGCTCAAGTGCTACAAGAATAGGGTGTGGGACCTCATTGAAGATTTTGAGGGCTTTAGCATAAAATCCATTCCTAGAAAAGAAAACCAAGCTGCTGACAAGCTTGCAGCAGTTGGGGCAGCCTTTGATATTGTGGAAAGCATTCAAAAGGACAAGGTACAACCAAACATCCATGTGATTGTGAGGCCTTCAGTGCCGGATAACAATGTAAGTTGGCAAGTGTTTGAGAATGACCAACAAATCATCCATTTCTTACAAGAAGAAGCTGAGTTCTCGCCTAAAAATCAGAAAATTGGAACAAAAAGATGGTGACCAAGTGGTACAAATTGAGAACTAACAAGCTGCCCAAGGGACTTATCACTTTGGAGTCCATTTTCAATCCCAATGATCAGTTTAGGAAAGAGAAAGCAAACATTCAGGTCAAGAGAGAAGATTCAGTATCCATCTTGGTGGAAGAGAACAAACCATTGCAAATTGGAAAGATGACAATTGAACAAGAAAGGTATGAGTTCATACAACTGTGTCAAGAGTTCCCTGATGTGTTTGCTTGGAGCTACGAAGATTTGAAAGGTTTCAATCCCAAGTTAGCTCAACACACCATTGAGTTGGATCCAAATACTAAGCCCATCAGGTAGAAACAAAGGCCAGTCAATCCACACATGGAACCTCTCATGAGGAAGGAATTGAACAAGTTGATTGAGTCAAGAATCATATTCCCAATCAAGCATTCTAGTTGGGTTTCCAACTTAGTTCCAGTCAGAAAGAAGAGTGGAGAGATCAGATTGTGCGTTGATTTCAGAGATTTGAATAGAGCATCTCTCAAGGACCATTACCCACTTCCTTCTATGGAGCAGATTTTACAAGTTGTTGCTGGCTCCGAAAGGTTTTCATTGCTTGATGGCTACTCAGGGTACAATCAGATTATGGTGAAGGAAGAAGATCAGTTCAAGACAACCTTCACAACCAAATGGGGAACTTATGCATACAGGAAAATGCCATTTGGGCTGTCCAACGCTGGAGCTACCTTCCAAAGAGCAATGGACATGGCGTTCAAAGGTTTGATTAACAACATGGTGCTGATATATCTTGATGATATCACTATTTTTTCAAAGAATGCAGCAGACCACCTCTCTCATTTGAGACAAGTCTTCCAAAGGTGCAGGAGATTTGGAGTGTCTTTGAATCCTAAGAAGTGTATCTTCCTAGCACATGAAGGAAAGCTCCTTGGCCATATTGTCTCCAAAGAAGGATTAGCAATTGATCCAGAGAGAGTTGAAGCCATAAGAGCACTACCATTGCCAAGCCACAAGAAGGCACTTCAGAGTTTCTTGGGGAGAATAAATTTTTTTCGGAGGTTTGTCCTAGATTTTGTAGCCCTTGTCAAACCTATCACCAAGATGTTAAAGAAAAGCATGGCTTTCAAATGGACAGCAGAAGGCAAGGAGAGTTTTGAAGCAATCAAAGAAGCCATCTCTCAAGCACCAACTCTCATCAACCGGACTTCTCCAAGGATTTCATCCTCTATGCATTTGGGGGTAATGATACCATTTCTGCCATTTTGGTACAGCAGAACAAGGACAATGATGAGCAGCCAATTACTTTCTTCAGCCAAAGCCTAGATGACTATGAGGTGAGATATTCTTTTATTGAGAAGCATGTACTTGCAGTAATCAAAAGCTTGAAGAAATTCAAGCATCTAGTCTCAAACAACAAGGTTCAGTTGTTGGTCTCTCATGTGGGAGTAAAGGACTTCCTCCTCAACAAGGATTTGAATGAGAAAAGGGCAGGTTGGATCACTTGTGTCATGGAGTATGACATTGAGATCAAGGTCACCAAGCTGGTAAGAGGAAAAGGATTGTGTGAGCAACTGATTCTGGGCAAGCAAAAAGGAGTATGCAATAAAGAAGAGGCTGTTTTGATAGTTCAAGACAGCCATGTGCAAGGTAGCACTCAAGAAGAGGATAATGTTGTCCCCACTCCTTGCTGGACCCAAGGTATAATGCACTTCCTAAGCACAGGCCTATGCCCTCCAGAGATGAACAAAACCCAAAGAAGACACTTCAGATTGCAGTCAGCTGTCCCATATGCCATAGAGATGGTGTTTTGTTCAAGAAAGATGTGAATGGAGTGTGCTGAGATGCATTAGCACAAATCAGATTCATAGGGTGTTGGAAGAGTTCCATGGTGGACCAGCTGGTGGTCATTTTGCACCAAGAGTGACAGCTCTAAAAATCATGAAGGCTGGTTATTATTGGCCCAAGATTTTCAAAGTGATTGCTTTGCATGGATCAAAAGGTGCAAGAATTGTGCATTCTTCACAGGTAAAGAGAGGCTTGCTGCCCTTCCATTGCATCCAATTTCAGTTGACCAGCCATTCATGCAATGGGGTTTGGACTTCATTGGAGTCATTAATCCCAATTCAAGCCAAGGGCATAAGTGGATTTTGACAGCCACATACTACTTCACCAAGTGGACTGAAGCAGTAGCACTCAAGGAAGCAAATGAGTCTAACATCTTAGACTTCTATGAGGGGATAGTAACCAGATTTGGCATACCTGCTACAATAATCTCAGATAATGCATTAGCATTCATTGGATCCAAGGTGACTGAGTGGGCTGTCAAGAACGGGATCTACCTAAGTACTTCATCAAACTACTACCCTCAGGGTAATGGCCAAGCTGAATCTACAAACAAGAACTTGTTGAGGATCATTAGGAGGACTCTTGATGAGAATCAGAGGTCTTGGCATACCAAACTGAAATCAGCCTTATGGGCTGATAGGATAACTCCCAAGAGATCCATAGGTAACTCTCCATTCAGGCTTGTTTATGGAAGAGAGGCAATCTTGCCCATGTCACTTGAGTTGCCAACATTGGAACTCATGAAGCAGTTAGAGTTGCTAGAGTTTGGGCCCATGGAGGTGAGATATGCAGAGTTGATGGAGCTCCAAGAGATCAGAGATCAGGCATCCCAAGCAATGGAGAAGGATCAAGCTTTGATCAAGAAGACCTTTGATAGGAAGGCCAAGAGTAGATCTTTCCAAGTTGGAGATCTAGTGTTAAAATGGGATGCAGATAGAGAAAAACCGGGAAGGCATTCAAAATTTGATGCCATTTGGAGTGGCCCATACATGGTCACAAAGTGTAAGGACAACAATGCCTTCCAATTGTCTTCATACTGATGGTGAAGAACTGCAGATTCCAAATCAATGGAATCTATCTAAAGCATTGCTACTAAAGGGAAATTCTCCACCTTGTAAATATTAGCTTAGGTTTTCATTCCTCCAAGTGCTTGTGCACATTGTTTTGTCTATAGGTTGTTTTGCTTTCCCTAAGTGCTTTGGCACAAAGTCATTCCCCGGAGATGTTTTGCAGTCCTTGCTTCCATCAGGTGATATTCCATCTTCCTCCTTGCAACATTCTAAGTCAGTTGGGGTTTCAAATAGAAAATTTTATGACTCCATGCCCAATGGGCTGCTTCAGGCAACTGGTATCTTCATCTAAGCAGTGATGACCCTCTGAGTCACCAAAATTGTTATCCAAAATGTGCCCCTGCTCATTTTTGTGGCTAACTCCTTGTGTTCTTACCTCTCTTGTGCCTCAGTCTCCATTTTTTATTTTTAGGCACTCAAATCTTTCTAAAAATGGCACCATTGGATAGAGCTCTCTCTCAGCTTTCCAGAAAGGTAAAGTTTTCCTCCTAACTCCTCATATTTTTCAAGTTATGGCTCAACGGAGTTTTTGTGGGAAATTTTCCCTTAGGAGGCCCGTGGCCAATAGGAAGCCACCACATGGCACCTGGAGTGGTGGAGTGTGGGGAAAATTTGAAAATTTTTCCAAAGACCAAACGGGTAAAAATTCAAACTTTTGCCCACCGATCCGATTTTGGCCTGTTTTTGCCCTAAATTTTCAAATCGCCATATCTTTCGATCCAAAGCTCGGATTTTCACGTTCTTTATATCAATGGAAAGATGGTGAAATTATCTACATGATTCTAGGGTCAATTTTGCATTTTGGTTGAGTTTGGAGAGATAAAATCAAGAAACGCCTCTGGCACGTGGTAATGGCTAGAAATGACGTTTCAACAACCAGTTTTAATGCAAAATGGGTCGCATTCTTCTTCAGCATGGCCAAAAATGTCAGGGCATGGGTCTGTAAGGATGCCCATGCTATTTTAATGCATCTTCATTCAATGGGGAATGGCTTCCATGTTTTTTACATGTTTTCTCTCTCCTGGGCTCGACCCATGCATTGTAAAAGCTAGATTTGGCTCATTTTTTGAGGTGAACATTTTTTTGGATAGCAAGCTTCTTCTTTCACCTTCAACAAGTGATTTTTGCAAGTATCAGACCTTCTTCATGATTGTAACAGGTTTCTACCTCTTTGATGTTGCAAATGCAAGGATTTTGACAAAGTGAAAATGACAAAGGCAAGTGCACTCGTGATCAATTTTCGGTCCTTTGTTTGTATTGTCTTGCTTCATTTCAGACCTCTAATTGCATCTTATCAGCCTGTGTATGATGTTTCATGTTGCATTTTATGAAATTGTGTCAATTTTCATGAACAAGAAGTGTTCACCACTCCTTTGGTGTATCACCTATTAGTTTAGTTTCAATTTTTGCACTTTCTATCTCTCGTCTCCTTGGAATTTAGAGTAGGATTAGGATTCAAACCTATTTTGTCACGTATAATATCATTATAAAAAAATGTTATAAGAGAGACGATGCCATGGCCATGGGTTATATAACTCATGTGCTAGAAGATCATAAAATTAATGGAGAGAGGTTGTGTCCTTGAAATTTTGGTGTATGGATAAAGAATGTGGTAAATATGTTTTTTGATTGCTCATACTTTCTACATAATTCAATAGTTTGGCCAAAAAAATTATTTTAAATAATATAAGAAGTTACCTAATGATTAAGCAAGGGAGTGCTCAACAGATGGTTTGCACCTTATACACAATGATCAACACAATTTGAAGTTCAAGGGAGTTATTACAAAATTAATCCATTACTACTTGATTGAGTGCAAATTTGTTGCAGAGGGAACAATTACCAACGTAGTTGAAGGAGACATGGTACATTTTAATAGATTGGATGCCAATAGATTCTGGTGTGCATATTGATAGAGTATTTAACCCTCCTTACAAAGGATGCTCCCTATCTGAAGGATATCTCATACAATGGCCTGTTAGGAAATTAGATGACATAAATGGTTCTTAGATGGATATTAGATTTAAAGAAGTCCCAAAAGAGGTTGAGGTCATCATGTGGGATGCATTAGAAGAGTGAAAACCTCATTTTTTTAATCCAATTTCATATGATGCCACTAATCACAATCAATCCAAAAAGTGATAAAAAGATCTTATAATACTACAAAACGTAAGAAGTTTAATACCCTCAAGCCAATCCATCAAATTAAAATTTTGATGAGGATATAAAATGGTCAATATTTTTAGAAGTGGAAAATGTAGAGTTTAGTTGTTGTAAATATAATTGTCTCCAAAAATTACCTCTTACTTCAGTTAGAGTTCACAATCTATGGCACACAACTAGAGCCTTGAATGAAATTGACAAAAAGAATTTTGTGTTTGATGCATTAATAGAAAATTCCATCTTCAATGTGGGTAAGAAATCTATGGAGGTACATAAAATGAAATTTGATGGGATGGATGTTTTTTAGAATGCATGGCACAAATTTTATGGGTACCCAAGGAGTTCCTTCTATAAACATAAATCTGAATGGATAAGTGGAAATAGGCTTGTAATGAATGGAAACACTGGAAAATAGAAACAAAGGTCAAATATTGCCGCAACAATTACTACATATCAAGAATTGTTGAGAGAAATTTAGATATCTCTCCACATCTGACTTAGTCTATAGGACAGGATGGAGTAAAATTTACCCAAAGGTTTCTTCCTTCATTCTATACCCAAAATATACTGCAAAAAAGTGCAATGAGGAGCTTGAATTATTGAAACTTCCTCAGGTGTCACAATCAAGCTTCAACAAAATAATGAAAAAATATATTTCAACATGTTTCCATTGCAAATTTTGTTTTTTCCAAGTGTGATGAGTGCATAGATTTGTACAAAAAATGTAGATCCACCACATGCCCAAAAGCACTCGAAAAGATAGAGGAGGAACATAGATGACACAATGAATATATTTAAAGGTGTCATGCAAATTACTATTCCCACATATTGCAGTCAAAAGAATAGCCTCATGGATTGTTGAGAATTGTGCGTGATAAAATGGATAAAATGAAAAATTCCATACCAAGGCTAGGTAAAAAATCAAAGTCAATAAGTAATGTTATGAACCTACCAATTACTTTGACTGGTATTCTCACACGTGGACACAAGACAGTGTTTTGGCTAGTTCACCTACCATTTGTTGAACGTGAAAAAACTATACAATCACATCATTAGCTTTATGTCTCCATAAGATTGAAGAACATGTAATTGATGAGTATGGATATTTATTGTATATTTATGTATAATCAAAACATCCATTACATGATGCATTATTACAAAATTATGTGCATGAAAAATGTGAAAGGTGTAAGGAAAATTTTGACCATTCAAAATTAGTTAGTGTTGTTAGAAAAAATACTTCATTCATAAAGCAACCTCTGATCCTCTACATGTAATTGGATGATGCTTCAAGTGATAACAAGAATCACACCTTATTGGCATTTGCATCACTGTTGATAGAAAAAAGGTTTTCAACATCGTGGATCTAAAATTCCTTCTAGTGGGACACACTCATGAGGATATAGATGGGACTTTTGGAATATTAGCAACATCATCACATAAAGTAAACAAATTTAATTTTCCATGTATCATGGACTCTTACAAAACATTCCAAGAAGGGTCAAGTACATTCACTCCTTACCTTATTGAGGAAGTGTACAACTTCAAGGACTTTTTGGAGCCATTCTTATTGGATGGAAACCATAAGATAGTGGGTATCAACAAACCTAAGATGTTCATATTCCATGTTGTGGATGGCATACTGGTGATGGAGTACAAAGAAATAATAAAGGATCTGCAATGGTCTTGTTCTATCCATATATGGTGTACAAAGGATAATGGTGAACCAAGCTTGTCGGAAGGGAAACCTCCTTAGAACCTTTCAAAGAACTCAAAGAAATGGAAGATCTAAAAAAGGGAATAAAATAATATATTGAGCATTGGGGGAAAAGTGTAACAGGAGAAGGTAGTGACTATTGGCTTCCAAAGATCATGTATTGGGAAAATGTTTTATGTGCTTTGGATAGACCATTTGTAAATTGTAGCAGGAGGTTAGATGTTTATTGTTGGGCCTTGAAATATTTGCTAAGCACCAAAGGGTGTGTGTACCCAAGACTAGTGAGAAGAAGGGTTCTCAGGGGAAATCATGTAGGACAAAGGGGTTTAAGAAGGGTTTAAGTGAAACTAGGGTGCACACAAGAGGTAGAACATGAGTTTAAAGGACTTAGCCATATTTGGCGTTCTAGAGGCACTTGAGGAAAAGCATGAGGACCTGACTAGGTGTGATGAGTGGATAAGGTGCCAGCCTGGAACCTTGGAGGTCAAGAAAAGGATATTCCCTGCAGGGAATATTCCTAGAAGACATCATTACAGAGAGTGGATGGTTTGCAAAGGGATAAACATTCACCAATGGAGGACCACATCAACACTTAGCATGCAACCTGCACTTAGAAAAGGCATGGAGGTGGTAGATGATCTTATATAAAGAGATTATTAGGCCAAAGAAAAAGAGGGGAAATAGAGAGAAGGAAGAGACATATATGGGAGATAGAGAGAAGGTAGAGACAAACACACATAGAGAATGCAGAGAAAGAGAAGGAGAGTAATGAAGTGCTGCAGTAATGCTAAGGTTTAGAGAACTTAGTGCCAAGGGTTGTAAGGGATTCCATAAGCATATGCATGGGTACTAAGATCTGTAATAAGGGTTGGAGCAGGAATAATTATAGTTAGGGTCTTATATCAAGAAGATTTGTGGGAGATGAGTCTCTATCATTTAATATATATGGTCTGAGATGACCCTTTTAACTGTAATGTGGCTACCAGAACTATTTTAAATCAATATATATGTGGGTTCATTCTATATAAATTCTTTATGGGTGTAAAAATCATGGTATATGACCTAACATGGCCCATATCTAGTTTATTATATGCTTCTTAAAAATGTTATTTAGCTTCTGTAATGCATTAATGTGTGGATCTATTAGTTGCACTTTCTACCTTTTTAAATAAGTGAATGTACTTCTACTTCTACAAACCATCCTCCATTAATGGTAGAAACTTCTCACAAAGCTCACATAAAGGAGGGATTGGTGCCTATGTGTGCCTTGGGTGAGCACCCAACTCCCGTTGGGTGATAGGCCGACATGCTTGGGGTTAGAAAATAAGTATTAAGGGTAATTAAATGACTACATCTTGGTTTCATTGTCGGGACCTCTTTTTGAAGTTGTTGTGAGAATGGTGCGTGATGACAGAGTGCTTGACCTTGGACAGTGTTAAAGCATGGCTTAAAAGCATGGAGGATGATTTTTCTCAGAGATTTAGGGATGGACCTAAGTTTGACACACGTACATGGGTAGAAGAAAATATTTATCATGAGTTATATGAGACCTTATTTTGTTGTTTTCTAGTTGAGTTGTATGAATGGCTCTCAGACGTATGCATCTAGATCGAGATGGTACTATAGACCTCACATATGGACCCAAGAGGAGTATTAAAGGCTGCATGATGTTGATCTGACTTGGACATGTGTTGTTTATCATTGGTGGAGTAGAGTGTTGATGAGTTACACCTTGGAGCACGCAATTTTTACATATTCCTTTCCATAGATTTATGAGTTTGAGTTCTTAACAGATCCAAAAGGATTGTTCTTGCATGCTATCCCTTAAGCTATAAAGATCCTAATCATTTCACTAAGTTTGGAAGCATTTCTTATGGCCGGCTAAGCTACTTCGAGCATTGGGTGAGTAAGCTAGGGTGGAGGAAGATGAAAGACCTGCAGCCTAAGAAGGAGAGGGAAGAGAGATGACTCAAGTATAATGAATCTCATGAAAGTGAGTTAGATAGATAATCAAAATTTGTAGGAGTGGATTTATGGAGGTAGACATTATGAGAAGGAATTGAGGTTCACATGGAGGACATAGAGCCTGAGCAGTCTATGCTACCCCATCTTGGCAAGCGCAGAGAGAGACCCCTTCAACTTTTGATGAGATCTCGTCACTTGGAGAAAGGAGAGCCATCAGCATGCATCCGATTCCACCCGGTGACAAACCACTAGCACTTAGTTTTCCAAAACTAGATATAAGTATTACTAACCTAGTTGGTATTGGTGGAAGTAACCGATCAACCTAGGAGGTATAACTTTTCATTTGGCACATCTATGGTTGTATAATCATTTCTTGTGTTTAGAGGTATATTTTATGGAGAGACATTTGGGAAAAGTTTGGGTACACAAAGCTAGGGTATCATGTCCTGGAAGTGACTTGGGAGTAACATTTGGCAAGCAGGCAATATCACGGACTATTGGCACATATTTTAGCACAAAAGTGGGGATGCAAGGCACGAACACTTTAGAACCAGCTATGGGAGGTGGATTTGGTGGGTCGTGGAATAGAACTAATGACCTAGTGGAATTGGAAGATCTAGAGGATCTCGTAGGTATGGAGAGATAGGAACTGGTGGATCTAATGGATCTAGCGGTGGAGGAAACATCAGAGGGAATCAAGATTTTGGATCAGGAAAACAAGGGCCTCAACCACCTCAGTAAGTATTTTTTGAATGTTGAGGATGCTATAGAGCATGTACACAAATGTGAGTTTCTATGGAGCATGAAGGGGATCACTACCTTAGAATGGAAGGTAAGTCATTTTATAACAATGTTGCAAGGGTGCACACATAGTTGGTACTAGAATTATGACCCCTACTAGACAACAGTATATTATACCACGCTGTGTAATTCCTTCTTTCTTTGAATTCCATATTCCTGAGTTTGAACAAAAGAGCATTAGTGCTCAAGGATATTCAACAAGGTATGTGTTAGTGCAAAATCACAACACCCCCGGATGCACATCAGGCTTCTAGGTTGATGTTTCGTGCATCCAAGCAGTGTGATTGCACAACATTAAATCCTTTCTTGAGTGTGGGACTCACATAAATGAGAAAGGAATCTCCAGAGAAGGCTAGTTCCTGCTCCTAAACTACCTGCCACAAGCTATTCTAGTGTAGGAAAGCTAATCTAATCCTAATCTAACCATGCCAAGGAGATAGAGAGAGAGAGAAAAGGGAAAAACAACAAAATCCTACACTAAAATGGTGATACACCAGAGAAGGAGAATGTTGAACATCTATCAAAACTGCCATGGAACAAGGAGAGGTGAGCAATGGGAAGGATGGACAGATGCATCATAGGCCCAAGGATAGATTTCACACAGAAAATGTCCCAAAACTCCATGAACACAGCTCCAGACCTGTAATGAACATTCAAACTTACACAAATACCTACAATGAAGAGAGGCAAGAAGAAAACAAGTGAAAAACGAGCAAGGATGGACAAATGCATCACAAAACACGTTTTGTTGCTTCAGAAGTTTGCACAGAACATCATTTCAATAGTAAAAGGAAAAAACACCATTACAGAGCAAGGGAGGAGGTTCAAACTCCATTTTCAACCCTAGAGAAGAAAAAGAAGGGAGGGCAGAGCAGAAAAGATGAACCACTTGTAATTGTCTGAGCCAAATCTGGCTTTTACATTACATGGGTCGAGCCCATGAGAGAGAAAATGTACAAAACGTGGGAGCCCATTCCTCATTGACTGAAAATGCATTAAATCAGCATGGAGGACCTTATAAACCCATACCCTATCATTTTGACCAAATGGGAGGAGAGTGCGACCCATTCTGTATTAAATTTGGTCGCTGAAATGTCACTTCTGGCCATGAACACGCGTCAGAGCTGTTTCTTGATTTTATCTCTCCAAACTGAACCATAATGCAAGATTGACCCCGGAATCGTGTAGATAATTTCATCAGCTTTCCATTGATATAAAGAATGTGCAAATCCGAGCTCTAGATCAAAAGATATGGCGATCTGAAGATTTAGGGCACAAAACAGGCCAAAACGGATATTTAAATTTTTTCCCACGCTCTGTCACTTGGATGACACGTGTCAGGTGCTGATTGGCCACGCAATTCTCTCTCCTCCACCTTTCCATAGGTTTCCCTTTGAAATTTTGACATTTTTATCACTTTGGAGAATTTTCCATTTTTTCCCCGCGCCCCCGCCACTTGGGACACGTGGCATGCTTTGGTTGGTTGACAGTGAAAAGGGCATCTTTTACCTTTTAGCTTTTTGGCCAAAACTTTTTCCAAATTCTCTAAGTCCTCCCCAAGCTACACACTTCCCCACCTTAGGACATGTGTCCCGCTCTCGATTTGTCCGCGGGCCTCCCGGATTTTTGTGTCCCTTGCGTATTTTTGGCCGGATGTCCCAAACCTTCTCGGGAAAAATTTCTCCGATCCACCCACCCGGGATTCCTTGTCCCTCTTTGAGGTGAAGACACGTGGCACGCTCTCATTGGCTCTCGGCTCTTCTAGCTTTCCATGTCTCGCACGCCCTTTGTTCCAATTGTCCCGGATGAAAGTTCCCTGTGCCGACCGATCCGGTGGTCAAGCGTCCTTCGCGTCCTCATGGCCAAGATGTCCTAGCCATTTCGCACAAAGCAGTTAGTCAATTTTGCTTTTTCCTTCGGCCGGTTCACCCTTTCACATCCCACGCGTCCCCAAGGCCCGGATGTCCCTTTGTTGCGTGGACCACCTGAAGGCTTTTCGGCCGGTTCGCGCCCCGACGTCCCAACTGTCCCAAGGGCCGCCTGGATCAGGACTTAACCAATTTTCATAATTTTTTCTACCCCAAGAGTGTTTTCTACATTTCTTCCATTTTCTCAACCTGTTGGGAATTCTTCTTGGACAAGAGAGTTAGAAAAAATCCGAGGGAACCTCAGAAACATGATTTTTCGCCTTGAATCAATCTATTTGCCTGGGACTTGAGTATTCTGATGCATGTTATCAAAATTACCCCTGGGGGGTGAATTTTGGATAACAAGATATGGCAGAGAGTGTATGGGAGTAAGACACACGCTTTAAAACACTCCTATAAAAATGTCTTATGATATTCATCCTTCTCAGCATTCTCAATGGTATATTGGAGGATTAATAATGCCTTTCAAGAGAGCACTTTCACATAAGACTTTCACAAACCTGCACGAAGCCTGGAGGTTTCCCCGCATGCCGATTCCATAAGAAGCATGGATGTCATCCTTAGTCCTTTTCTTGAAGCTCATGTTTCTACACTAGTAAAGCAGCTGGAGAATCTATCTACGAACTCAGCCCATGAGACTCATAGTGGCCTATGGTGCATGGATTGGGATGTAAAGGGGCATACGAAGGACAGTTGTCCTCAAAGATCGGTACACGTCATGATAGTATACCTGTGAGATTTTCCATAGATATCATGATGCAAGTAGGTGTTCATTACTACAAAGACGTGATCCGTAAGAATGTGTCTTGTTATTGCAAGATTTGCACCTCCACTACTCATGACACAAAGTATTATAGATATATTGACTAGATACATGATGCCATTGATATAAGTGTGCACCAAACCATCATTGCAAAAATTCCAAGGATGATGGTCATCACTATGAAGGATGTGTGGATTGAGGAGCTCATGGAAGAGGATTTCATGGAGGATTTAGAGGTTATGGCAATCATGAAGGTGGAAGAGGTGAATTCCTCATGGAAATTGTTATGACCGTGAGTCCACAAAGCATTACAAGCACAAATGTCCTAACCTAATACAATGCTCTTGGTGTGGAAAGAAACACAAGTATGAGGAGTTCTGGAGCTATTTGAACATATGAGCCAACAACACCGGAAAGACAAGGGCACCGGATGGTAAGCGTGAATAATTTTACCTTGTAATGGATTCCAAGGGTAGTGTGCTAATGAATTAGAACTCAGACCGAGGCAACGTGAGAAGAGGTTGCATGTTCCGTGGAGATACCAAAGTAGAGACCACTGATTACAAGAGAAGAGGTGGTGTATGGGAAGTATCCGGACCCTACCCATCAGAAGGAAGTCTATCAAGAGACCATGGACATAATTAGGAGTCTTCAAGGGGAAATTTAATGTCTAAAGGAGCAATCTAGGAAGTTGGGGTAGAAGAAAAGTGTTGAGGTTCCTCAGTTAGATATAGATGATGTCAGAGAGGTGTGTAAGATGTTGCACCAAGAGAATATCATTCCTCTATTAGGAGAATGGTTGAGGGATAAGATACCAAGCATTGGAGTAGAGTGCGAGAGGAAGGTTTTTCATTCTATCATTCCTCCCCATTGCCTCAAATACCATAAAGAGATTACCTTAAATGTAGTTGTTGATTGATGACTCCTAATAAATATTATGATTGAAACGGGCATGGAAATAAATATTTTCACCCTAGATGCCTAGAATCAAATGTGTTGTATATGGCCAATAAGACAAAGGTAATTCCCATTGGTGTTTTAAAGGATGTTGTTATCACTATCCAAGGGGTGAAATTCATTGGAGACTTCGAATTCTTAACACTTGCTGAGGCGAGACAACTTTCCAGCATTACTTGGGTGCCCCTGGTTCTATAAGAAAAATGTTGACTTATGTTTCAATAAGGGGTATATAAGTTTTGAGAACAAAGAGGAACATGTTATCATTCCTTTGACAGATGGGAATTTAGCACCCTATATTGAGCCTTTAGGAGAGGAAGACCTAGACAAAATTTATGTGTGCACTATCTGGGACCCTAAAGTTGTGCAACCAACAAAGGAGGGTGTTATTCAGTGGGAAGATGCTCAATCTATAAGTGATACAACTAGTGTGGCATGTGACAATTGGGCACACGGGACATATGAGTTAGTCGGAAGGTAATTAAGAGGCTCTATGATGAGAGTAACAAAGGTGCGCTCAGTCAAGTGCCTAGGAGGAAAGAAGTTACCAAGTTATTCTAGAGGAGCTAACCCTGATGTTTTCCTATGAGAAATGGAGACCCAATGGAGATGTGAGATTGAAAGAAGAAGGATACTTAGCTATACCTTGCTCAGGACTCGCAACACATTGGTGGGTGACCCATCGCAATAACCTTCTAGAGTGGTGCGAAGTGAGAATTGTGTTCTCTGTTAGGTTTTCCTAGAGTAATGCACCTACTATCATACAAGATTATCATGGGAAGGAATTGTTGGTCATTCAAATGTGCACCCGTGTCTCGAGATCTGGAAGATTTGAGATGTTTGAGACAAAAATGGAACCATCCCCAAGTTATGGGACCTTGCACACTTGGGATGGATCCCCGGAGAAGGTTGGTGCCTTTACCTACCTCTAATGCTATTGCTACTACTAATGCCAAAAGAAAATCCTAGAATAAACATGCCAAGGGAACAGGGATAGAAGGATATGAAGAAAGGGAAAATCCTAAGCTAAGGAAGGTGATAGCACCAAGGAAAGGGTCGATCTCTCTCCACAAGTGAAAAAAAGAAACATAGCGATCACGAGGGAAGAGGGAAGATGGATTGCGCAATAGATCAACACATGGGCTTACAATTCTAGCATACACAACAATGAACATGGGGATTTGTAAGAGGGAATATGCACAACATGCTAGAAAATACAAACAAAGAGGTGAGATGTAATGAAAACAAGAAAGGGAATACAAGAGTTCTGTAAAATATGATTTAGTTACTTAAGGGACACACAACCATTTACACTCACGAAGGAGGAGAGAATACATTACGAGAGACCACACCAAGGTCCGAGACTCATGGGAAGTTAACCACCATTTTGGCATGGTGTCATTATAATAGAGAGGGATCCTTTTTACAAAGCAGAACTCTGCTATTTATAGGAGAAGAAGGAGAGAAGAGAATGAGAAAGAGAGGGAAACTCGGATTCAAATCTTCAACCACCAACAACCAGTGATAAATTCCTACAAATCTACTTGCAAGGCTATCAGATGCACTTCCCCATGTCTGTTTGGCATGTAGAAGAAGGAAGAAAGCAAGATCTGATTGAAATCTGGTGGTTGAGGTTGATTAGATGTGTGCATTGATGATTAGAAAGAATTTTCCTATTTTCTATCTAACAAGTCTTGCTTAAATCTGATTTTTAAAATTCCAATGTGTAGCTGATGTCATCGACTTTCAAATGAGACTAGGTACGCGGGAATATGAGCACTAGAACAAAATTTATGGTTATCAAAAGTCTACAAGTAGCTCTAACACGCAATGACACATGGAACATGTTGATTGATCAAGGACTCAACCAACTGTTAATTTTTTTGTATTTTCTACCACATGTCATGCACCGGTTGGGTGTCTAGATTTGGCACCCATTTAATGCACTTTGATAGGTTGTGTGTTACACACTCAAGTCTGATAGATGACGTGGCACAATGACTGGCATAGAAGAAGGCGTAAGGAGTGGAAGAAAGAGGCACAAGGTTATAAAAGGAAGACATGCGAAGGTGTATGGAAAGGGTGTAAAAGAGTGTGTGTGGAAGTAAGGTGCATAACTACATGAGTAGCCAAGTATGCAAGAGGGGTGTGGGTGTTCAACTAAGGAATGGCATGCGGTGGCAAAAGGAAAAGGGGGCACACAAAGTTGTGTAAGAAAAAAAGAGGAAGTGCAAGGCATGCAAGTGTGAAGGCATGTGAGGGACTTAGCTGATTTGGAAGGCAAGTATACAGAGGTGCGCATAAGGAGTGCATGACAAGATAGGAAAGAAAGTAGGTGCATAGGAGGAAGGCACAAAGGAAAATGGAAAAGGAGATAACAAAATGTACAGGGAGAAGCAGGAAGGCACGTAAGGGCATGTAGAAGAAATACAACTATGCCAAGGTGTCAAAAGAAGAATATTGAGTTCACACAACCTAAAATGTGAAACATCAGAGTTATGAAAATATGTTATCCAAGTAACTAGGAGAGTTATTTAGATAACAAGAACTGAATCGCTTCACATCCAAGCATGTGAGAAGGCCTAGATGGAAGGTGTGGAAGCCTTGTCAACTTCCTTATGGGTGTATAAGTTTTACTCCACCTTACAAGGTTGTGCGTACACATGGTATATGCACTCCAAGATGTCAAAAGGAAACTTGCAAGAGTTGATGGCTGACCTCCTTCAAGATTTTGAATATCAGAGTACCAAGCCATTGGTGGATGGGGCGCTGAAATTTGTTAAGCACGTAACTATGAGAGATAGTTCCATGACGGAGGATAAAATACTAGAATTATTGGGTGATCCTAAATTAGAAGTGCTCTTTGATGAGGAATAATTTGAGGAGATACGGTTTAAACACGCATGCATGGAAAAATAAAATGGAAAGTTGGTCTATGTGATCAATAGTGAAGAGGTGGAAAATATGGATGCTAACCATACTATGGGTACGTGTGAAGTTATGGATAGGGCTAATGAAAAAGCATGCACCTACCATGAACTCCTAAAAATGAAGAAGGTTAACATTGGTTTGGAGGCCAAACCTAATGAGGCTACTATTAGATATTACTAGACAGAGAAGGAGGTTTCGAACATCATCGATCCGTTGTACGAGTTTCGGGACTTATTTCCATACTGTGTACCATGAGCTTAAGGGAGTTCAAAAATCTTTAGGAGAGATGTGGATCAAACTAAAATAGGAGCGTGCCCAATTCAGAAGAGACTTTATTGAATGAATTTGAATCTTTGTGTCAAAGTCAAGGAGGAGATTAAAAATATGATTAGATCGTGCATCATTAAGGCTATTAAATAATCAAAATGGATAAGCATAATGGTCATTAGCATTAAAAAGGATGGGAGGATAAGGATATGTGTTGATTACATGGATTTGAATGTGGTATGTGTTATTGACCCCTTTCCAACCCCCTTCACCGAGGAGATCCTGGAAGGAGTAGCCGGCATGAGATCTATTCTTTGGATGATAGATTCTCGGGATATCATCAGTTAGAATTGCAAAGGAAGACCAAGAAAAGATAACTTTTACCACTAAATGGGGAAGCTTTGCCTACACAGTCATGCCTTTTGGATTGAAGAACGTACCTACTTTTGTGTTTTTGTGCATTGTGGTGCAGGCATTTCAAGACTTCATCCATAAGTTTCTTTAAGTCTACCTTGATGATTGGATAATATATGGATTAGTAAGGGATCATTGTGACAATATGAGGCTAATGTTTGAAATATGTCGGTAGTTAAGGATATCCCTCAACATTAAGAAATGTGTTTTTCGCTACTCCATTCGGAACCATTTTGGGGCATATCATATATAAGGAAGGTTTATGGTGGATCCTCCCAAAGTTGTTGTTATTGTGGGATTCGGGGGAACCTAATGCCCAGAGTGTAGTACATGGATTCCTTGGGCATATGGGGTATTACCAAAAATTTATCAAGGGGTATGCCAAGATTTTCATGTCATTGGAAGATTTGTTGAAACATAAAAGTACATTTCACTAGGGAGAGGCACAACAGATGACATTTAATACATTGAAGAATAAACTTATCATGCACCCATATTACGCTTTCCTTCTTGGGATAAATCATTCCATGTACATGTTGATGCTTTAGGGATGGTGATTGGGGCAATATTAGCACAACTTGGAGAGGGAGTTATTGACCACCCCTTGTGTTTTGCTAGTAGAAAGCTAACCCCAATAGAACAGAACTATACTACTACTAAGCACGAAGCATTGTCAATGATCTATGCGCTATAAAAATTTAGGCAATATCTGTTGGCAACACCCTTCATTTTCTACACGGACCATAGGGAATTGAAGTACTTAGTAAATGAGCCCATTTTACAAGGGCACATATGTTGGTGGGTCCTATTGATTAAAGAATTTGAGTTTACATTTGTTGTGAAACCAAGTAAGAGTAATTTTGGACTTGACCTTTTATTGAGGATTAACTCAAGGGAGGATGCATAGATCATTGAGGATACAATCCCGATGTAAAATTGTTTACATTGCAGTGCGTGCCCTCTCGAATTCGTAGATATTGTCATATTTCTCAAGATGGGTATGGCACCAAAAGGAATGAAGACTTCCAAAAGGAAGCAAATAGCGATATATGTCATGCCATACATTTTAATTTGTGGAGACTTATACAAGCTAGGTTGTGATGAGGTTTTGCTTTGGTGCGTGTTAGAGCATGAACGCATTGTAATCATAGAGGAAGCACATGGTGGAATTGTAAGAGGACACTATGTAGAGAATGCCACCGCACGCAAGATCCTTCTAGCAGGGATTTGGTGGGAAAACATCTACTAGGATTGTATTGAGTTTTTCAAGGCTTGTGACCATTTCTATCACCTTGGAAAACTAAGAAGAAGAGATGATATTCCCTTGAGACTGATAGCTAGCACATAACCATTTGACAAGTGAGCCATTGGTTTTATAGGACTGATTTCAACTATCACGTGAAGGACAGGTTTGTGCTATATCATTACTTGTACCGATTAATTAACAAGGTGGGAGACGGAAACACCTATAAGGGATTGCATAGAGGAAACAATAGTCGTTCCCGTGGGAAAACATAATTAGCATATATGGATGGCCGTTAAGTTTAACAAGTGATAGGGGTACTCATTTCTTAAATGAGATAGTTAGGATTTTTTTATGGAATTCAAGGTATCCATCCAAAATACTACCCCTTATCATCCCCAAGCTAATGGAACTGTTGAGGCATTTAACAAGATACTGAGTCAAAGGATGACCAAAATTTATGATGTAGGAAGAAGAGATTAGGATGATAAATTTTTTGTTGTGTTATGGTGATACTAGACTACTTATAAAAGACTAAATAAGGCCACCCCTTTTACAATTGATCTTTGGTGTGGAAGAAATGTTACCCATTTAATTCATGTTACCATCATTTCATATAGTGCATGCAGGAGGATTAGCTAATGAACAAGCACTTGAGGAAAGTATTGATAAGTTAATGCAGTTAGATGAGAGGTGGGCTAATACTACTGGAGTTAGAAAAAAAAAAAAAATACAGGTAGAAGGAATGGCATGATAGACACATCAATAAAAAATATTTTGAGGTTGGACATATGGTTCTATTGTATCATTCCAAGTTTCGTGACATCTGGGAAATTCAAATTCCATTGGATGGGCCCATACATTGTATCTTATATACTTGATTCAGGAACTTTCCAGTTATAAGCACTGAATTAAACATGGTTACCAGGCCATTTCAATAGGAGTAGGCTGAAGCCCTACTATAAATAAGTCTTCCTTGTGTTTGTAAATAAGGTAGTATTGCTAATTATCCTAGGATTTACCTTAATGCATTTCCTTTCTTTGTGTTTCCCTTTCTCATTTTTTGTTCCCTTTCTTTTTGTTGTTGTGTGCACATTGTGCACCGGTAGCCACTTACAATTTTAAATTTTTTATATAAGCAGATGACTGCGCATCTATTTTTTTGTGGGGTGAAGGGATGCAACAAGTATTGGAAGTTGTGTTTCGATGGCCCATGTCAAAGGATCAAAATCATGTAGTTTGGAAGAGCATGTGTGGAAAAGGTGAAAATGAGGAGTTTGGTGTCGGAAGGCTTTACAAAAACCATGTACAAGGGTGAGAAGTGCAAGAACAACATGAGGTAGGTGATGTTAAAAATCAAGATAAAGACTAAAGAAGTTCCTTTGTCACCGAAAAATCACGCGAAAGGATCTTCGGTCAATAAGGGTTTTTTCATGCGAGAAGGTTCTAGAAGTTTTCGTGCTAGAATGGGCATGGGGTAAAAGCGCAAGGTTGGTGAGGGAAAATACACCTTTATTGTAAGAGTACATTGGTAGGTAGCATGACATTTACTACGCGAAAAGTTAAAAGCTATAAGTAGAAGGTTAGATTGTATTATTGTTTACCTTGAATTTGTGTTGTCAAAGAGCTCTTATAAACTACAACATCCTTTAAGAAAATTTCAATGAAAAAGGGTTGTGAAGATTTACGTGCATAGCCAATTCAATCAATGAAATGGTGTGGAAAAAGAAGTACATGGGCGTAAGTGGAGAAGGTTTTGAGGAAGAGTCTCATGGGTGATTACGCGATCTTATGGAAAAAGGGTTTTCCAGGTTAGGGTTCCGCAAGGCTAGGGCACAAGATTGAGGGGATTTTTGCAAAGGAGTGGAGCCATAGAGTTGAGAAGAGCCAGGATTAGGGGAAAGGAATAACTTTTAGTGACCCGATGGAGAAATGGAACTAAGGAAAGAAACAAATGTTTCACCAAAGAAGGGCAAGGGAAAGGGGAAACAAGTTGTTTTCACAAGTTTCAATGAAGAATGGTACGTAGAGATGCAATATCTAGATGACGTATTTCTTGGAAAAGAATGGGTGTCTCATGTTAGAAATATGGTCCGTGAGTGACTAAAACCATTGAATGAGCACCACAGAGAATGAGATAACATTAGAACTGGTTCACCCTACATATAAGAGGACACCATATGGGATGCCTATCTACGATGATGAGGTAGAGGTGAATATTTAGAAGTTTGGGTTATTGTAACTCTATGAGTTTCCCTATTTCTACAAACCTGAGAGACTATACAAGTGGTTAATGTGACACGCACATGAAGACCACTTCTACTTCATAGGAAACAGGATGCAAATAACTCCCCAACTGATTTCTATGTTTACTGGTCTTGTATGTGAAGGAGAATCTTTAGATGATGAATTAAACGATAAATATGCCATCAAGAAGAATGTTGAAGCTTATGAATACAAGAAGGGTTCATAATACTTCGACATATCTCGTGATTTCTAACCTAGTACTAAGGATGGATGTGTGCTTGGTAACAAAGTTGAATGGGTGGGAGAGATGGACATAGATCCACAAGACTTGGTTGAATGTTTTCTCGTAAGATCTCAGAGGGGACCATATATAACCTCTCGGATTTCATAGTAGAAGAAATCATCAATGCCACGTGCGATGGATAAAAGGTCATGTTTGGTAATTTCCTTTTACCATTGTATTTTTGGAGATTGGAGTTCCTCGATGGGCTAGATAAATGTTTGTGAGAGTACACAGATGAGAACCCTTCTACCGCCAAAAGATTTGAGAAATACACTTACAACACCATGATGGTCGTGCATAAGGAACGCCTAGAAAAATGGTATAAGTGGATGCGTGACGCATTCAGCGTTGAGTGGAGATTACCCAAATAGTTACCTATTTTACTACAAGGTGAGGTTGAATTCTCTGTGTACCAACATTTTTGAATTGGAAATTTTACTTTGACAGATGACACCAAGGGTCTCTCGGTGTAAATTTTTGTTCTCTTTCACAACACAATACTTCTAGGTAGGGGTCAATCGATTCAAAGAGGAAAAGAAGATAAGTTTTTACCTCATCACAAGAGACCAGTAATTACCATGAACTATGTAGAATATTGATATATCTAAATAAGAGCACCTATGTGGAGAAGTATGTATCCCATGACATACATATGTGAAGCCATGACATTTTATGTCTTTGGGATGATCATAGATAAGGGTATACTGCGCATAAGGCATAAGTATGAGAAGGGAAATTATGTTGAAAATGATGTCTCTATCCTAGAATACCCCACCATAAGGAAGAAGGCCATGCCAAGGAAAAGGGAGAGAGAGGAGGCCCTTGAGAAAAAGGCATCAAGTACACATATAACATAGTTTGTAGGCGTGCAAGATTTGGGTGCAAAACCAAGCACCTATGCATATAGGAAGAAGCACCCCTCGAAGAGAAATATAAGAAACTTGAGGAAGAGGTGACAAAGAAAGAGAAGCCCCATGTGAAAGAAGAATCACCGGTGAGAAAGGAATCACCTAAGGAAGAAGAAAAAGAAGAGTCTCTTATACTGGAATCACAACTTAGGAAGAAGCAAATAGTAACAAAAAAGGAGGAATCAAAAGAAATAGAGAGCATGGAGGCTGACAAGGGTGACGAGGAAAATGAAAAGAATGGTGAGGCTCAAAACCATCCTGTGTATGATGTACATGAGTCAGAGGAGGATGGAAATGAAGAGAAGGATGAGGACAAAGGAGGCACTCACGGAAAGGGGGAAGTGAAGAAGTCAACATGAAGGATCAAAAGACTCCAAGCTTGAATAAGGAGAAGTTAGAGGATTCCACGGATAGGAAGGTAATTGGAATTATAAAATACTTGGTGGATCAAGAGGTGGAGCACAACACCGAAGAAGTACTAAAGGAGATGGAGGAAAGCAAAAGTGTGGGAAAGGAGTATGGAAGCATGGGTGGAGATCCCATCTGGGTAGTAAGCTTCCCAAAGGAAATGTGTACAGGTGGAAATGGTATGGTAGTGGCACAAGAACAAGAAATGACTTACATTAATGATCCAAACAAAGTACTACATGCACATTTCCAAAATACGATGCCTTTAAACCACTCCTTGCATGGTATTATTTCGATGAAGAGGGTGCATACCCACGCACGAGGAAGATGTTGTCTTGGGATTTTTAGTCCCATGTTGATGAGCCTGAATTTGAGGTCAACCATAAGGCGTTGATGAAGATACCAGATGCCAAGGGATTAAACCCTCTAGTGAATGCCCAATAACTATCTCTGATGAGCAAGTTTGTAACATGCTCAACAACGATCGGTAGAATTTGAGACAAGAATCTTTGGAAAAAATGACAGAATAAGGGTCTTGGAGGAAGAGCTTGAAAAGAAAAATGAAGAGATCATTGAAAAAATAGGGAGTTAAAGCAGGAGGAGCTGATCAAAGTGCACAATTAAGGCACGAGTTAAGGGAGGAAAAGGAAAAGGTATGTGAGATCCATAAGAAAATAGAGATTATTTCAGATGCCATAATCTTGAAACACATGACCTGGCCCCGCCTAAGAAAAAATATGAGTCAACCATGCAATGCTTAGAAGACTTGACCTATATCCTCACCATGGAGAGGCTTCCACTCGCATTGAATCGAAGAAGAGGAAATTACGCGCCAAAAGGAAGAAAAACTGAAAATTGGGGAGACAGTTACTTAGTATTATGATCTCCTTGCTATTATAAAGACCACTATGCAAATGGTCGAGGTGTTTATGACAATTGCGCTAACAGAGACAGGTGGTTGCTACACTTGAGGTGGATTTGAAGGAATTTCAAGAAAAGAACAAAGGAAACAGGGTGGAGTGGGATAAGATCCTAGCCGAGGTTGAGAAAAATTTGGAAGTAATCAAAACCTTGTGGGGTTCGATTAATAATCGTTTCAGGAGCTATATCCCTAGGTCACTCATAGAATGGACGCACTAGACGATATTAGCAAGCAACTAGAAGGCATTGTAGATACATTGAATGCTAAGAGTGATGAATTGAGTTTTGATGAGGTGAGCGCTCTAGTAGGTGACCTACTTTAGTAGGCACAGGTGAGGTAGATGCCTGGGAAAATATTGAGGCAATAGTGAAGAAGGAATTCCCACTCCTCCTACATCAACAGTAGAAAATTCTTCTATTATTTCATTCTTTATTTAGATTGTCCCTGTTCCACTATTCTTTATTCCTGAAGAAGCAAGATGTTTCCAAGGATAGAGAACACACATAGTGTGGGCTGATATTAGGCCCTGAAATATTGGCTAAGTACCAAAGGGCGTGCATGTGCAAGACTAGTTAGAAGAAGGGCGCTTAGGGGAAAGTGTGCAGGATAAAGGGGTTTAAGAAGGGTTTAAGTGAAAGCAAGGTGTGTATGGGAGGCATAACACATGTTTAAAGGACTTAGCCATATTTGGCATTCTAGGGAAACTTGAGGAAAAGCGTGAGGACCCAACTTGACGTAATGAGTGGATAAGGTGCTAGCCTAGAACCTTGGAGGTCAAGAAAAGGATATTCCCCACAAGGAATATTCCCATAAGACATCATTATAGAGAGTGGAGGATTTGCAAAGGGATAAACATTCACCAATGGAGGACCACATCGACACTTGGCATGAGATCTATGCTTACAAAAGGCATGGCGCCGGTTAATGATATTATATAAAGAGATGTGCAGCCATAGATAGAGAGGGGAGATAGAGAGAAGGAAGAGATAGATATTGTAGATAGAGAGAAGGTAGAGACATACACACATAGAGAATGTAGAGAAAGAGAAGGAGAGTAACAAAGTGCTACAAGTAATGCTAGGGTTTAGTGCCAAGGGTTGTAAGGGATGCCATAAGCATATGCATGGGTACTGGGATCTATAACAAGGGTTAGAGCAGGAAAAATTATAGTTAGGGTCTCATATCAGGAAGATTTGTGGGAGACAAGTCTCTATCATTTAATATATATGGTCTGAGATGACCCTTTTGACTGTAATGTGGCTACCAGAACTATTTTAAATCAATATATGTATATATATATATATATATATATATATGGGGTTTTCGTATAACTTCTTTATGGGTGTAAACCCTCATGTTGTATGACTTAAAATGGACCATATCTAGTTTATTATGCTTCTTACAAATGTTATTTAGCTTTTGTAATGCATTAATGTGTGGATCTGTTAGTTGCACCTTCTACCTTTTTAAATAAGTGAATGTACTTCTACTTCTGCAAACCATCCTCCATTAATGGCAGTAACCTTCTCACAAAGATCACATAAAGGAGGGGCTTGGAACCTACGCATTCCTTGGGAGAGTTCCCCCGCCTACCGCATGATTGGTCGACGCTCTGGGGTTAGAAAATAGTATTAAGGGTAAATAAATGACTACATTTTTGGCCAAATATAATACATGAGAAAGACATATATGACCAAATAACAGGAGCCACACATATTCAAAAATAAGACTACATTATTCATTATATCCCAAGTAATAATGATATTTACGTTCGGCATTTTTTGGAAGATCTAAACAAGAATTCAATCTATTAAAGGATGTGTTCAAGGGACAAATGCTACTTATATGACTAGGAAATGATAATGAAAAGATATGGATGGGGAGAGAAGATGGGGATATTTTCCTTCAACATGAAGGAAATGATGTAAATAAAAAGCTTTGAGAGTTCAATATTAGAAACCTGTAGGGAGAGGATAAGGTGCAACATTGTATTGGGATTGTTTAAATCTAAATAAAACATGGACCATCTCAGATGAACCTAAAGTAGATATCAATGTGGATAGCATCATCTGGGAATGGACACCAAAAAATGGAAAAGTGGAAGCATAAAGATACCCGATAAAGGACGTGGCCATTAAATCATACCTTGAACTACTTGAACATGATAACGAATGTTGACTTGGAGAAACTATTGAAGATCATAAATTTGTATGTGAAATCATCTTGTCCTAGGATGTGGATTTTTTTTTAAAATTATTCCAATTACCTTGGTCTTATAAAACTTTACAGTTGTACTTTTATTTGATAATTAAATGAAATACTATGTATTATATTACTTTGGAATATTTTTCCATAGTATAATTCTATAAAACATCATGTTGCTTTTAGAACTCTTGAATCTTATTAATGTATTAATAATATAATTTCCACCATGTAATTAATTTAATTTGAAAAAAAAATCCTTAATTATGCTCTAAGTAAGTTTACAAGGAGCTGGATCTTGTGATTTAAAGGGAATTGGATATGATTTACAAGGAATTCATTTCAAAAATTCATGCTTTGGATTTTTCAAGGAATTAGCCTTGATTTATGCATTCATTACAACCACAAAATTATATGGTCTTTGCCTAAATCTATGTGCATAAGTCTAGATAACTTATTTTTAAATTGTTCTAATAACTTTATAAAATGTAAACCTTTCTGAAGTCTAGATACTAAATTATATGCCTAGAATCCCCTAATTCTTGAATGCATAACTATAGTATTTAGAGTGCCAAGATATATTATTTAATGCTCTCAACAATAGTGTCTAGAAATGCACCATGAATTAACCTACTTTACAACCACCTTAGTGTCTCCAAACACTTGTATCTACTTTATATTAATTTTTTCAGAAATCAAATGGCCTTGATCAAATCGTTCTACACTATGACATTATTTGTGAAATTAGACTATTTGGTTTACCCTAGAGGTTGGGAATGTGTGTTATATGTGGGAGGTCTTGGGGTCAAATCCCTGGTATGGCCACCTCTATAGCTCATCATTACTCTGCTAGACAGTGCTAGGTGGTTCAATTGCTTTAGTGGCAGAGGTGGCTCTCAGTGTGGGTCCAAGCCGGCTTGGTGTTCAATGCGATTTGAGGTCGTGGGCAGGAATACATCTTGTGTTCAATGCAACAAGGCATGTCAGAACACTACCACGAGAGGTAAACATAAACACTTTTGTTCTTGTAAATGTCGCTCTCTACTTGTTAATGATTTTCAGAATGGGAAGTTGGAATCCCCCATTCATGAGGGGCTTATTCTCCTCCTTTACCAAAATGGTAAACCCCTTATTTCTAAGGAGGTTGGTTCATCTAGGGATGAACTTGAAGATGACATTACTCTTGTAGAGTGTTTGGCTAAAATGTGTCTGTAAGGATCCCCAAAACCATGGTAGTGGCATGAGTGTGTGGAGACTAGGGTTATAGAGGATAGTAGAAAGGAAGGCCCCTCCAAGGGGAAGGGTAAAATCTAGGATGATGGGGAGAAGAACAATGAAATCCTCTACCATAAAATTCAATGATGGAAATGATTGTGGAAACCATGGAGGAAATCGGCTATGTTTTTGGGGATAATATGATTGACTACATTGAAGCTTCTAAAAATATTTATATTTCTCAACATATGATGAGAGGGGATATAAAAGATCTGGATAATATCGTTAAAGACTTGCATAGAAGATTAGATATGGCAGGATCAAGGTAGAAGAAGAGGAAGTTCAATCTTCATTTGAGTAGCTCGGATGAGGAAGATGGAGGGAAGGAGATTTAGAAGGACCTAGCCTAGGATCATCCACGTAAATACTCCACTAGTAAGCATGTGAGCCCTCGTAATTATCTTGAGAAAAAATATTTTTCTTGCTGGTTGTTTATGGTCTTTTTGTATTGATCGATGATGAATCGTGTCTCGCATGTGTTGCAGACTGTTGGTTTTTGTTTATTTGTTTTGTTGGCTTTGAGACCGGGTTTTCTTGAGTTAATCATGTTTAAATCTATTATTTGTTCTTGTTCCATTTTTTTCTTTTCTTGGGTTCTTTGATGATGTATCTCTTTTTCGTAAGGCCTCCGGGAGCCCATCCTTTCTTATTACCTAATCTAGTAAAAATATTATTTGTGAAATTGAATTGTAGTCTATTCAGAGTACAAGGCATATTATAAGGACTCTAGAGAGATGAGAAGAACACACATGATAGTTCTCAATTTTGATTTGAAAAATAAAATAACATTAGCCATAGTTTATCACTTGATTCTTTAAGAACCCACAATATGCTAGTAGTTCTTATTTAATTCAAACCGCATATTTATCAAATTGTTTAAATTTTGAAAAGAGGTAATAATCCCTTATATAAGAAGAATATATATAAATTTGATACATAGAAAAAGAATTAGGAACATACTTGGAACATGACTATGATGAAAATGGGGATATGTCAATTCTCATAAATTTGATATTTGCTTCTTATTTCATACATCATTTACACATATCACATTGTTTTGATTTTCAAAAGGGATAAAAACACTCATATTGGAATGATAGAAAAATAATTGAGATAAAGAAAATACACATAAAAAATAATTAGGAACATAGTTGTATTATGAGTGTGTTGAGAATGAGCATATTCCCATTCACATAAACTCAATATAGAATTAAGAAAATAGTTTTATGACATAGTGTAAATATTAGAATCCAATATTACACTACTTAAAAACCAATAATAAACATATTGGAATCTGATATCACACTAGATAAAAACCAATAATGGAAATTTAGGAATCTAATTTCAACAATTATAAAACCAGAAATGATAATACTATAAATGTAATATTGGAGAAATGTCCAAATTTAATGAAATTATGGTTTCTCTCGAATAATATCCAAAATAACTTTCAAGGAATCCCATAGGTATTCATATCACCTTTAGCATCCAATCCAGAATCTCCTCATTCTCCTACAACTCAATCAGCCACATCAAAATCCCAGATCCCCTAGCCCACACATTTTTAGTAGCAGTGATCCACTCTTTACATATATTCTGGATTCAAACCTTGTAGATCTTAACACCTATATTGTATCTCGAGGTATGTTCCTCAGGAACCCACACGATAATAATGATCCCTATCTCTTTTGTCACTATAAAAACTTCCTTCTTATTGAACCTAATCATGAGATGGTCATCCAATAGCTCCATATTTATTCCACTTCCGATGGGTTAGAAACATCATCTCCACCTTAGAAATTCCATCCATCACTTTCAACATTAATTTTGGATCATCATAAGACACATCTAATCAAAAACCATCCTCTTCACTAGACCCTTCGTTAGGATCTTCATATTCACAAAAAAACATTAAAAATACCCTTCCACATCTAGTCCCATAACTTTTGGCATCTCTTCTACACCACCAATGAGCTTGGTAGCCATCCCACTTAACATGTTGCAACCCATCCCTTCACAAAAACCCCATCCAATATCCAAAATTTACTCATGTCCATCCCCATGTCTATACCCCTTATCAATACAAGTTCTATAGCTAGAAATCATCCATGATCACAACATGAATCAAATACCGATGTCTCACAAATTCATTCTCACTATATATCTCAGCCATCTTAACTACTCATCAACACTTTTATCACATCCCAACACATTCCTTAATTATCAAACTCCTCATCAATACTTCTATCCCATCCCAAGATATTCTTTAATCTTCTCAACCAATTATCAAACCATCTATTTCTATCTTTTACTAGTATGTACCTCAGCCATCTCATCCCCTTATCAATATATCCAACCATCACAACCTTTGGTTTCACAACTTATCTATAATATCCCTAAAAATTTCCCCTTCAAAAAATATCCCTTTACCCCATCTTCTATATCAATAACCAAACCCACACATCCAAAATTAACATGGACCTTAATAATTTAATCCTCAACATTCATCCCAAAATGGTCCTTTGTAAGGATTGATGAACATAATATCTAGTCTTGAAGCTACCTCCATGGGTCCTAAAAACATCCTATCATATGAAAAAATCTGTAATGAACCAATTCATCCATCAGTGCCTTACAAAGCCTATCCTTTACATTGGGAACTCCCTAAGTTTATCAATTTCTATAATAAAAATAAAAATCAATAACACATCCGAACCTTGCATCATGCATGTTACCCTATCGCACATGATCGGGACCTCGTGTTAAGGATGTTCCCTATGTCCTTAGTAGGGACTGTGTTGGATTTGTATAATAATATCCCACAATACTCACTCATCTCCTTCATAAAACTTGCCCTTGTTTCTTAGAAAAAAATCCTATCAACATCGCACACAAAATCTCTATCATAGACCTTTATACAACTAAACAATTAGAAGATGAATTCATTACATACTTTTTCACCGTTAACATGGGATCAATAATCATCTATCCTTCTCACTTCCATAGACCGAACCGATTGAGTTATTTTATAGATCATGCACTAAACACATATCATCTACACTTCAAATTAAATATTTCTAAACGTTTAACGAATCCTTTACCATGGCTTGCAGTGTTAGAAATTTATGCCCTCAAGGATGGTAAGGTCAAGCTTTGATCAAAGAAACCAAAGTCTGAGTCTTCATTCAAACCATATTTCAAGAATGAAAAATAAAAAGATCAAGAAATGTGTTCACATGAAAGATGCATCTAAGATTAATTTGTATGGTGAAAACTCTCATCCTCAATGTAATTACACCCCCATTGGTGATTTCTATAAAGATGATTTTTGATAAAATTATAGCTATGTGTATGATCACTCTTACTCTAATCCATCCCATTGACATATCAGTTTCAAAATGCTCTTGTTATCAAAAAAAACTATTGTAAATACCATCATGTTCAGGGCCATGACATCAAAAGGTGTCATTCATTTAGAAACTTACTTGGGACCTTATCAAAGAAAGGTGAGTGCAACTACATGATCCAAATGCACGTACAAATCATAACTTAGACATCTTTAGGAAATCCTTTCCAAACCATGCCTCATTAACTAATCAACCCCAATACATTTTTGTTAACTCTGATCACATTATCAATTCCATTAAGGATCTCTCATCCACACCCTAAACATCTAATGTTTATGTCACAAAAACATCAGCTGAATAATCCAAACCTTTAACACCTAGTGTTTCTACAATAAAAGCACCTACTAAATCACACAAGTCCTCTAATATTTCCTCTAACAAGACCATGGATCCCCCTACATCCACCGCATCTACACTAAGCTCACCTATGATCTCTTGAAATATTCCGTAAAAACCCATTACGTAAATTAGTCAAATCTCTTTTGAAGATCACGTCACCCAACCCTATATCAAAAATCTCAAAAATACCACTAAACAATATCCAATCCATCCATATAAAACAATATAAATCATATCACAAAATAATCCAACCCTAGCAAAAACCTAAAGAACTTACCTTTGATCTTAGGGTGTCACCCTTGTCTAAATTCATAGTCATTGTCACAAAATCAAAGATCATTCCTCCACCAAAGATCTAAAATGGTCACATAAAAATAATCCCTTCAAAGATCATCAAATGAAATATAAATTCCCTCCACCTCGGCTTCGATGGGGTAATTTAAAATGAACCTTAAAAGGATCATTTAGATACTTTCATAACATTACACCCTCTTAAATCATTTATCTCTCAAGGGTGGAATCCTCTGGTACAATTTTGAAGCATTCTATAAGTATCATTGTACTTCAGAAACTCTACCAAGGACTAGAAATCCCTCCACACTACCATTCAAAGTTTCACTAACAAAGTGCTTCTTCCTATGGATCTACAATACCAAAATTAACCCAAATAAGCTCATTCAACCCCTACATTTTTATTTTCTAAACCAATGTCCAATGTCACATCCACATCTAATAAAAGTGAGACCTCTTCTAATAAAACCCCACTCCCTCAAATCAATAGTGTTTATATAACTACCGAGCCCACGCACAAGAACCTAAAGCTTCAAAACAAAATAGTCTAAAGGTCTCTATCCCTCATACACCCAAATCACCTAATCTACTATCCCGTTTTAAGGAAAAGGTATCCATCCTCACCACTTCACACAAATAATCAACATCCTATATACATAATACCATCATCAAAATACTTCATCAAGTACCCATGAAAATATCCCTCTATGAACTTATCCAAACATCACCTCAACATCGACAAGTGATGATCAAGGCCCTTCAATCCATATCAGTACCATATGATGATCCACAACCATTCGCAAGCCTATTCAAAGACCCTAAAAATGATTACCGCTATCCATTTTGACAATTCTTAGATCTTGTCTTTACATCCCGAATATCATGACATTCCTCTATTTTTCACAATAAAAATCGATGGTAATCTTGTGAAGAGAGCTATGATCAACAATGATGTAAGCATCAATATCATATCATCACATGGTTTTAACATCTCAATCTACTAGACACTATTTTTTCTCGATTACATACAATACCGCAAGTATTTGATGAAACCATTGCCCCTACACTAGGCACAATTATCTTACCTATTAAAGTAGGTGTCAAATGTCTTCATGAACTCTTCTACCTTGTGGAGGAGGATTTTCAATATAATATTTTTTATGAATACCTTAGATATGTGATAAGAAGTGTATCCCATCCACTCTACATCACTATCTGAAATATGAACATAAAGGTAAGAACTTCACTATTTCAGCCAACCTGAATCCTTTCAAGGCATTTCATATGACCTACTGGAAAAATGGTGTACTCATTCCTACAAAAATTCAGGTTCTTGTGATCAATCCTCTACTAGTTCCTTAAACTCTACATCCAATTACAGATGACACCTCCTTTGAGGATGTCATGCATCGAATCTCACCGGGGAATATTTTCTCTTGACCTTTAATTCATCCCCTACACAAAACTCATATGGGAGGCCTGATAAATAACCCATGTATGAACCCAATATTGGAGACATCATCTCTTTTCATCCCCATTGTCTCAAAACTAACCTCGTCTATGGAAGGATTGATCATCCTTCCCCATATCATGATAATAAACATCACGATAAACCATTTAAGTCTAATTTTTTATTCTTATACAATAAAATCTTCACACAAATGTACACCCATCATTGTGCCCTGGAAGGGATTAAAAATTAGACTTTATTAACAAGGAATATACAATTTAGTCTTTGATCATTCCCGTGAGCCTCAAAATAAGTACGGATTAGGCTTTGATAAACCATCCATGACACCTTCCCAAACACCACATCTGGGCCCGTAATAGAACCGCAGTCACCCCCTTCATTAGATCACTCTATCAACATGGAAAAAACCATTTCCATCACGTATGACTATTCTTTAGTCAACATAACCACCTTATGGCTGCTTAATTATTAGACTAACAACAACATTAAGACTATTCCACTAGTATTACCTAAAATTTTGAGGAAGACTCCCCTACCTTCAATATTCTTCAATGTCAAGGAAACTAATCCATATTATCTTACATGGGGTCCAAGTATCATTACCTTTAAAACACCTTACCACTAGACACATCGACAGTCCTTAACGAATCTACCATTGACATCAACATAGGAACTTTGTAAGACCCTCACATAGTGAAAGTTTTTCAATCCTTGAATTTAAAAGAGTTAAAGGAATTTATTTCTTTCCTTTAGGAAAATAGTCAAGCCTTTACATGGTCATATAGTGACATGCCAAGTATTGAACCTAACATTTTCATTCACAACATGGTCATGTATCCTAATGCTAAGACCATCAAATAGAAACTACATTGAATGCGTCCTTATGTGTCCCTCATCATAAAAAAAAAAATTACAAGGTCTTATTTCTGCTAACTTCATATACAAAATGGGTTTCTAATATCGTACCCATAACAAAAGCATTTGACAAGTTACACATATTCACAAGCTTCCGAGATCTCAATATTTCTTGTCTCAAAGATGATTTCCCACTCCCTAAAATTGAACAAATTATTGACCTCACTATTAGACACGAAATGCTATCTCTTATGGATGGATTCTCTGGATACAATCAAATCCTTATCATAATTAAAAACCAACATAAAATGATCTTCATCACTCCTTAGGGGAATTTCTGCTACTTTGTCATGCCCTTCGTGAATTAAAAATGCAAGGGCAACATATCAATGTGCAATGACATGTATCTTCCATGATCTTATTCATAAGACTATAGAAGAATATGTTGATGATCATTTAAGAAAATATAAGAAATGAAAGGATCAACTTTCTATCCTTGACATCATTTTTTCTCACCTCATAAAATACTTCCTCTACCTTAACTTGACCAAATGTGTATTTGGTTTCCCCACTTGAAATCTCTTATAGTTTATCATTTCTATCGTGGTCATTGAAGTAACCCCACCAAAATAAAATAAATCATGGAGATTCCTCCTCCTTCCAATATTAAATATCTTTGTATCCTTCAAGTTAGAATTTAATTATTTCGTAGTTTTATCTCGCAAAATTTAGATCATTTCCAACCTTTCCATCATCTTCTAAAAAATAATGTCCATTTTAAATGGGATCACAACTATTAAAATGCCTTCGAAGACCTCAAACAATATATTCTATTACCACCTATGCTCATGCTTCCATGTGAAGGGTAGTCATTTTATCTCAATATATATGCCGCTTACCATGCCCTAGGGGGATATGCTATCTCATCAAGACAAACATGGTAGAGAAAACAATGTCTACTATATATTATGCACACTCCATGACTACGACACTCATTCTAATGAAGTATAAAATTTATGTTGTGTCTTATACTTTGTAATTTCCAAACTTCACCACTATCTACTTAATCATAAAACATAAGATGTCACCACTTGAACCTCCTCAAATCCATGCATTCTAAGCCATATCACAATGAAAATATCACTCGGTGGCTCATGCTCATGAGTGATTTTGACCTATAACTCATATAATAGAAATATATCAAGGGGAAAATCATCTTTGATCAACTCACTAAGCTCCCTTCCCGATAATCAATTATCGCATGAACAATATCGTGATGAGTCTCTCAACACTATAGACCAAGAATACACATCGATATCAAAATGACACTATTCTTTGATGAATCTAACATCTCATATAGTAAAATAATAATCTCTAATAAACCTATAGATGAAATAAGTAATATATATATATATGATAGTGATAATTAAACTTGACATCATAATAATAGCAAGATGTTTCAAGAACTTTATCTATTCACACATACCAAGGCTTCAAAGTCTCAAAAATTTGTTTCCCAATCTTAATATGTGGATGTTATTCTTTAAACCTAATGTACATCTTGTGTTGAGTTATTTCTATCCAAGGTTTTGGATTTTTTTCATACTCATTGCAACCTATCCTACATTTCAAAACATCCCTCACATTTGGAGAAGCATGAGTCCTATCACTCCAAAAATCATATATTAACGTCACAATACTACTCTAAATTTTATCATAATGCGGATTTCTACACATTAGTTCCAAATTTTCTTCCATGGGAGAATCATCCAATGTATTCCTCTTCTTTGTATACCTACTGTTATTCTTTCCAAAAACACCAAATGGCTGAGAATTATCACTAATTTATAGATTATGTTTTGTATCTTTACTTACAACTAAATTTTATATTGTTCTGTGAGAAACACTCTTATCAGTAGAACTAGTTTCTGCACCCACTAAACTTATTCCTTTAGACACATTCATAAAAATAGTGTTCCAATTGTTTTGAATTTCCCCATCCAAAATTGACATCTAAAAATTGTAATGTTTCCTTCATAGCAACATGATTCAATAATGAACCAACAAACATGCTCTAAGAATCGTAGTCAAATTAACGAATTCACTATATAATATCTCAACATATTTTTTTGTTTTCTTTCTTGATAGTGGTTCTTTTTGGAAAAATTATTTTAATTTTTGAAATATATCTTCACCAAGTGTTTGAAATTTTTATTTAGAATTAATTTCTTAAATTTTGTTACCAAATCATCATATGATTTAGGAGAGGGGTCCTTCTTGTTCAACACTACCTTTGTCAACGTTACCAAAAATTGTAAAAACATAAAATATATGATTACGCCATTCATGAATGATTCTCATGATTATAATTCAAAATAATTACAAAATATTTAATTTTTAACAATACATGTTCAAAACAAAATAAACTAGATGAAAATTAGAAATTATACACACCCTTATTATGACACTAAGTGTTCACAAATTTCCCAACTATAGAAAATTACCCTCGTAAATTAACTTACTAGGAATATATTATACATTTGGCATATACATAAGCTTGTTAAAATTTATAAGCTTGACCTATTAGTAATTTATGGTATGAAATAATTCACCAAAAATTTGAAAACTATTGGAAAAAAAAACACTAAGAGGGGGTGAATCATGTGCAATAAAACATTTAATCATTTCAACCTTATGCATTAAATAACCATTCATCATGAATTTAAGAATCAAATAAAAACATGAACAAGAGGAATACATCAACACACAAACATAAGATATAATTGGGAAACCATAAAAGGGGAAAAAAACCCACTCAAACAAAACTTTATATAGTCATGTTTAAAATTTTGTGAGGCATCAGCCCCACAAGGAGTACCAACCCTTGATTTAGTGAGGAAAAAACCGCACAAATAATACCAACCCCGATTTAGTGAAGTACCAACCCCACAAGGAGAACCAACCCTATAAGGAGGCACCAACTTCCTACATGACTCAAAACCAAAAAAAGTGATCTAAAATTAATTTCATATCTTTTTTTTTTCTGTAGAAAATTATGATGAATCTATAAAGATCACTCTCCTCTTTTTTTCATCAAACCATGTCTCAATCCTCCATGCTAAAAACCTCTTCCTTCAAGTTGATTTTTAACACCTTCCCTAGCTCGCCATCACCTTCTATCTCTCTATAAAAACATCACCTACTCATTTCCCTCTCAGTAAGGTCACAAGGACCTTCATCACCTTCCTCGAGTCACCATCATAGGTTTCATTTTTTTCCACTCTCTCAACTAGCTTAAATTAGATTTTTAATCTTCTTTTATACCTGTTTATTTTTCACAAATCCCGTATACAGACCATCATATAGTAAAAACACTTACTACATAATAATAAAAACATAAAAATATAACCCAAAGGACCATATAGGTAGTCACCATCACCTATAACCTTATAGGCCTCCATTAGGACTCAAAATCCCTAAAACCCAATACAAGATACTTTTTCGTAGAGGGAATGAATTAGACCAAAAAAATTTACCAAGGCACAAAACACACTTATACATGTTGTGTAATCCTTCAACAATGTTGAGAAATCATGAAACAACTCAAAACAACAACTCACACCATGAAACCCGCATGAGACCATGCTCTACTAAGCACCCTCAAAATTATCCTACAAAGAACCAGTCATAAATTGCTCAATTATTAGAAAAAATGAATTATGATATATCAATAAAAATATATTGATGTTAGGGATCACAAAACTCAAACCAAGGCATAAGTCCACTTGTATAACCTCCAAAACTACCCAAAAATGAGTCATCATAAATGCGACACACTTGACCTCCTAGAATCTCAACCATGATCTAAAATCATAATGGACATGGATTAAAACTCCTATTCTTCCATAAATTTTTAAATTAGTTAATAGGTTGAATGGAATTTTTTTTCAAAAAATGAAACTTACCATAAACTAACATTTTTAGGTGGGGCCTACATATTATCATAACCTCTAAAATACATCAACATAAATCTTGAAGAGTCCTCTACAACCTCTAGTCATCAAATTTGCAAAAGGAATCAATTCTAGACCTCTACAAGCAAGTTCTCTCAAGTCACTCCATATCTAGGGTTTTATGATGGTTAAAAAGTTGTTTGGCTTCTTAACAATTGTTCATAAAAACCCAACAATAAAAATTCCGTATTCTTCTTGGAAAATATTCATAGCTGACCTATTCAATAACCCCTAGGAGCTCATGTCCCCATGAAAATCATACTATCTCCAATGAGGATCTGAAAGTCAAATTTTAGCTCAAAACTCACCTTCTGGATCTCGGTTTAGACCAAAGTGAAAATCTCAAAAAAATATTCATCACCTAGAACTGAAATTTGGTCCACACCATCACATAAACATGCCAACACATCTAAAATACCCAGCTTTTCTCAATTAGGTTTCTCTAAGACTAGATCTAGGAAGATAACTAAAAACCAACTCAAACACAATAACCAACACAATATGAAACTTTTAAGTGTCCCAACACATCATCATATTTATTCCCATGTTGTTACCATTCTCCCATAGCTCATGAATTCATGTACTTCATCATTCCATACCATAATTCTCTTTATCCCTCATAAACAAGCACCTAAAACATGCTTGTTTCACTAAATATGATCTCAACACACTTTGGATAACTCGAAACACCTACTTAGACCTTAAGCATACTCCATGAAATCATAAAAACAATATCCATGTCTTTTACATTCATCATCACAGTCCAAAAAGTTATTATACTACTCCAAAGCCCATACAAGATCCTACAATCTCAATAATACAAGTAACTTCCATGCGCTATACAACTTTTTACCTTAACGTAACTCAGTGAAAATAATAAAATTAATGAATAAACTATGCCAAAAATATCCCCCTTTTTTATTGATGGAAAACCCATTCATGGAAAAACACACAAAACTTAAAATCCCCTAAAGAACAAACATTCCATTAGGTCATTCTCCCCCTTTTGACATTAATGAGAAAGCACAAATATACTTGGAACACTTCTTCCGACATCACAAAATACTTCTCCAATTGGTTAGAAACATAAAACAAAGAAAAATAAGGTCCGCTTCTTCATCTTCAACCCCGATTTTGACACTAGAGAAACATTTTTCCCCCTCAACACATTTACTTTTTCCAAAGACTGACTTTGAAATTTAATAATGTTCTTCTTCATTTGACATTGATGCTAAGAATCAGGTCACTAATTACAAAGTAAGGTCTAATAATTATATCTTTCTGCACGATTGGGAGAGATTCAAAAACAGAGTTGAGGTTGGGTCGCATAGTTTTAAAATTTTTACCGTTGTGGGTAGAGCCACTAGAAAAATGGGGGGACCTCCTTGCAAGATAGAGCCCACCCATAATCCATCTTGGAAAGATGATATAGTTCTTTGGAACTATCTTCAAATAGGGGTCTTACAAACTTTATTGAAAAAATCCAAGGTTTTGATCAGGATATCTCTATTAAATTTGCTCAGGGATGGAGGAATCACGTGGTAAAATACAACAACATTGAGGTTGAGATTACGGAGGAGCTTATTGCTCAAGTCACTGACTCAGTCTTGATGGCTCCAAATTATTTAACAAGAGGGTGGTCAGAGAGGTGGAGACAAAGAAATTCTGGATGAAGGGGAAGATCTTGAATTTGTGACGGCCGACATCAAGTTGGCTTCGGTTCCCGAGCCTTTTGCTGAGATTACTAGAATGGTAGTAAGGTATGTAACTCTTGAGGGGAGATTTGTCACTATTCCTATAAAAATTTTTATCTTTCTCAATCACTTTTGTAGAAACATCATTATCAACTTCCCTCATTACTTGATAAACTCACTGGAGAAATCTGTTCTGGAAGTGCAAAATCATACTAGGGCAGTTCCCCTGCATCAAGGGTTAATACTGCTTATTCACCGCCACTACTCAGCCTATCCCTACTTGGATTCTTCTCCTCCCTCTACCTTCATTCCTCCCCCTACCCCCACTACCTCCATTCCTCCCCTACTCGAAAGGAAGATTGACATTGCTTCATCTAGCAAGAAAAGGAAGGGGATGAAAACTAAGGTCCCTGCTTCACAGAGGGTTCTTAGAAGTCACAAAGACTTGGAGCTTTCTGAGAATCTCCTGCACATTAGCCATCTAGTGGAGGAGCCTAAGGATGAGGACTTGTTGATCAGAGTGGAAAAGATGGAAAAGGAAATTCAAGAGCTTTAGAGTGTTATTAAAGATATGGAAAAAGCTAAGGGAAAAAGGAAACTGCAAAATGATGAAGAAGAGGATGTCACTGCTGAGATTTTCAAGAAGCTTCAATCTCTGGATGGCAGACTTGGAAACATAAAAGGACGTAATGAATGTATCCTCTCTACCCTTAAAATTATTTACAATTTCATCGAACAGACGTTCAGTAGTATCTACAGTCTCAGCGGGATTACTGAGGACATTTGGGGCTCCAAGGAGAAAAGAGATATTGCAATTGCTCAGGCGGATCTGAAAGACCCTTCCCAGGCCACCACCATTGCATTCTTTGTCTCGCTTCAAATGATCAAAGCCAAGATTGATCGGGCTATCAAGTGAAGTGGCGCTCTATCATTTCATCGGCCGTGAAGTTCTGTTGATTGGTAGTTTTGGTGTTGTTTTTGGCTGAGATGACCAGTCTCTTGTTAGTTTTTTGTCTCTTCTGCTACTTTTCGGATCACTGTACGTCTTGATCCTGTTTTATTACTATGTTGTCTTATCTGGCTGTTGAGCCCTTTGGTGTTGGTTGTTTTTCTCTTTTTGGGTTGTTTCTACCTATTTTGATATCTGGCTTTTGAGCCTTTTTGTATACAGGGTATAGTCCCTTCAAAACTATTTACCCTTAATAAAAAAATGTTCTTCTTCACACAATCGATGCCAAAATAGACAACGATGTACTTGGTCTCATACCTTTCTTAAATAGGAAACATAAATTCCTCATACACTTTAAGAATGTCTTGACTTTCATCTTGTATAACTCTACTTCTTAACATAGCTTCTTAATTTTATAGATCCTATTTGTGGAGAAAGAGACACCCCTTATGCTCCCCATGAGATCCACCTTACTTCTTTGATGTTTCACAATTATATCTCTTTCTCAAAAAATCTAACACTTCCTTGAATATTCTCATCATTCAAAATACATCTTATCATGACTCCACACTCATCTCTATAAGAATCCTTAACCGATCAAACTGATTTACATGGTTTTCAATACTTATTAGTAAAACATAAAGCTAAACAAATATATTCTTAAATTCTCCTTTAGATCCAAATACCTTCCACGACCGCATAACAAACATTCTTAGATTAATCCCATTCTCTTAGAGTACTTTCATACTTTCTTGATACTTATTAACTCCTCAAACTTGGTCTTACATTATTTTAAAGACTTCGGCTACTATATTCTCGATTGTCATAATGTAATTACCTCAAATTTCTAGCAGTTGGGTCATCATAAATTCAAAAATTATTGTTTCAATTTGCAAGCCTTCATGTATTTTTGAGACCGATAAATAATTCAGACATTGAAATGGTATTTCTTATGTAAATTAATTGAATACATCATGCATCTTGATTTACCTTCATGAAGCAATTGATATCAGATTTCTTGAAAATAGAGTTGGAACATCCTTTAATGAATATGTATACATGATTCTAGGCATTCAAATGACACATACATACCTTATCCACTGAATAAAAAATCCACCAAGCTTTTTCTTGAGCCAAATATATTTATACTCTGTCTTTGCAACATTTAGGTCTTCATACCTCTATTTTAAGTTCATTAATTCATTCAACCTTTAATGAAACTACTAAAAGAAACAATACAAACCAAATTGAATCACCATAGGACCAATATCTCATATCTCAAGCTCACATACCTAAATCTAGTCCAAGATACACACTTAATATTTCCACCATGCTTAACATACTTCAAGAGCTTCAAAAATTCTAGGTCAATCATCATTCACTATCATCCTACTTTCAAGGTCTCAAACCCATCTTGAAGCTTATAATTACTTTGAAACATATCTTTAACATTTTCATAAATATGTGTGCCTTTTAGGAAACTTAAACTTACTCATGGAGCCAAAATATCACACTTCTCACCTTCAAAAACATGCTTATTTGATGAAATAGATGTATCCTATTTCACAAAACAGTTAGAATAGAACAAATAAATCATTAAAATAGGCCATCTTCTTACCAACAACAAGGAATCAAAAGACTCCCCCTCAGTCCAAGTACTCCTTGTAAGCATCTTAAAATAGTCCTCTAGATTCCACACACATTTTAAGAGTGTAGGAAACTTTATATGAATATTGATTATATTCATTGATTATCATTCCTAAAACATTCTTTATAACAACTCTTGTTGAGACCACGCTTTCACTTTTCTTTGTTGGCATGTTGAGTTCTAGGTGTTTTAATTGATTTAAACATTATTTATGAAATACAAGATGATGGATAATGATCAGAGTATTTTCAAGAGATTGATGTTATAGAGTATTGGGTGGTTTCATGATGCCATGAGTTGATTCAATGAGATTGGATTTGTCTAATGTGCCTACTTAGGTGACCTATCTTGCCTAGGATATGGTGCATGATGGTTTACATATCTTAGTGGTTTTAAAATCATGGTAGCAGATGGAGATCATTATTCGAGAGTGTTTAGGCACTCACATGAGTTTTAGAATGCAATTACAAGTTGAAGACCCATTTTAAAGTTGCTCATCTAGACCCAGTCTAGGTGTTTAGAGGTATGAGTATGAGTTGTAGAGCCATGTGATCTCATGGAGGCATGTAGGTGATTTATTCACATTTACATAGGTATATTGTGACCTTTTGGAGAGTTTTAATGATGATGTATTAGGTTCTTCTGTGAAGACTTGGCCTAAACCATATAAATGCCCAACAAATGAGATGGGATGCAAATATGGAGACCTATTTGAGATGTGATGATGATTAGAGATAGTGTAAAGGGATGTCCTATATTTGTGAGAAATTTTTTAAGTCATTCTAAAGAATATTTTTCAAGGTATGTTGTTTTATGTGAAATAAGGTCCAAGAAAGAGTGTTTTCTAAATGGAATTGTACCTTATGTTGCTCACTATGAATTGTGTGATTTTCATGGGAAGTGTGGATTTCGAGCATGATTTTTCATTGCATTAGGAAGGTTTCACAAAAATAATGAGTTCATTTCATTGTTCGGGTTTTATGAATGGATGCTAAGAAGATAAACAACTTTTTGTCTACTTGAAACCCTAGCTCAAAAGTGATACGAGATATATTGATCATAAGTTCCCATAATTGATTGATTTTTCTAGTTTGATGATTATATGTTGTATTATACTCCTCCGTATTTTCTAAAAGGTAAGATAGAGCATGTGATGATGAGTGGAGCCCATCTAGAAATGTAAGTTTCGAAGACTAGCTTAAGACAAAGCTTTCCAAAGGAGTTGCAAAATAAATCATTTTTTTTTAGTATGGGACTTTTACTTTATGTCCATCATGTTTTCAGATCATGCTTTATCTTCTATAGGAAAAAATGATCCCTATTTATGAAAACCGGTCTTAAGGCAATTTTGGGGTAGTTCTAAAGTAATTTAAAATATGGACGTGGTTGAAGGCATTCCACTTGGAGTTGGAAGGAAATGTAAAATTTATGGAAAGAGGATTCATATATATTTCTAATGATATATGGTTCATCTCATGATGATGATATTTTATGTGTCATCCAACTTAGTTTATATAGAAGAAGGTTGTTGGTATTTCAGAAAAATTTAATCAAAGCTAATATATTAAGGTAGAAGAGGCATGATATGGATTATTTTATGCTTGATATCAGTTTGAGAGTGAAGAGGTGTGAAATTTGTTCCCATTGAAGGAATTTTAAATTATTGAAAGTGATAGAAAAGGTGCAAACCAAGTTGAGTTTCTAAAACATATTTTTGGGTAATTTAGTTTGGTGAAGAGGAAAGTTGGTGTGTTTACACATACGGATGTTTTATGATCTCTATAAATAGTGGATGTGATACAAAGGTAAATTTTATTATAATTAGTGGTTACATTCCATATTTTATATTTTACTTGGGTGTTCTTGAGGCCCAAAGGTGAAGACTGGGTTCCTGAAACAATGTTTTGGTGAAGTATATGAGCCTTCTTGATTTTTTTTTGATAAATTTTATTGGTGAAAGATAATTAACGAAAATGATTAGGTTTTTACTTTATATTTTATAGGTGTGATGAATTATGGAACTTGAATAATCATGGTCATGGTGTTTGAGGTGTTTATCCATCCAAGTGATGGGGTTTTGAGTTGATTTTGAGCTTGTTTAGTGTGTTTGGGCATGGTTGACCGACATGGGCCTAATATGAATGTTTTTATAAATGTGTTGGGATTATTTTAAGTTGTATTGGTAGAAATAAATGATTTAGATTGACTTGTTTCATTTTTTAGAGTTGAGAAGTGTATAAAGCACATATTTGGATTCAAAGTTTCACTAATTGAGAGAGAGGTAAAAAGTTTGACCCAAGTGTGTGATTGAAATAAGTATGAAGCATCATTTCAGAGATAAGGATGTGTGTGAAATTATAAGGAATTTTGAGAGCATGTGTGTGAGGTTTTGAGAACAAAACAAGTCTTGTTTATCCAAGTTTGAGCGAGCTGAAGGAGCTCTATTTGAAGTAGGGTTTGAAAGTGTTTGGATATGAATCTCGTGATCACCATAATCTAAGTGTGTGTATCATATATAATGTGATATTCTTATAAAAATATTTTGTGATGAGCCATATTCATTCAATTCTCATATTATGAGTGATATCAATAATGGTTTAGGTGGTTTAGGGGTTGGTGCTCTTTATGGGGTTGGTGCCTCACTAAAAAAATCTCTTTTGATGTGTAATATTAACTTGATTCTTTGTTGTGTGTAATATCAAAAAAATCATTGGTTTTTATTCCCTTTGAGGGTTTCCCACTTATATATTTTGTTCTTTTTACTCCTCCATGTTTATGTTCTTGTTTATGGTTGTTTCTTATTGTTGAGACCTCATTAATGCATGGTTGAATGTTAATGGTGTAGAAAAGTTAATTTGAAATTGGTTAAGGTTTTTAAGGATTAATTCAACCCTCCCCCTTAGTCCATTGTGCTTCCAACATTCTTGAGCTTCAACAAGTATAAATTCAGACCAATATTAATGAATACAAACATCTTAAGTAATATTGATATAAACCATGCTTTGCTTACCCCGATAGAGTAGAAAAAGACCTTGAATATTCAAAGTGTTGGCTATATCTCCCTATCACCATACCTTATACTTCACACTTTAACACTCTACCTAGATTTAGTCCTCTCGTAACTTGATTCGACTAGGTAAAAACTTCTCATAGAATTATATGAGTCATCAAGACGATTTCAATATAATTTCATGATCTTTAAAATGTGAACTCAAAGTATCCCAACCTTCAATGACTATAAAGATTTCATATGCCTTCTTAATACATTTCAATCCCTTATAAGACCTTATTGAATCTATGTAACAAATAACCACTATTGCTTCAGGATATCATTTTCCTCTTATTTCAACACAACACTATGACAATGATTGGTAAAAAGGATTTTGATTAACTAATATGTGGAATATGTGGGATATGACTTATAGTTAATCGAGCTATGAACAATTGTAAATAAAGCAAATAGATGTTGTAAATAAATGTAAATATGACCAAAACAACTATTCTAATGAAAACAGAAACCCTAATGTGTAAGAAATAAGAGGAAAGAACTAAGTTACATAGAATATGCTTGTGGGGATATGTTGCAGAGGTGACTATACAAACCGAAAGCATGAAAAACTATGCAGAGCCCCGAAAAGGATGGATTAGGGCTAATTCTCTAGAATGGAGTGCCTAGAGAGGGACCGGGGTGCTTTGTGCACTCTAGTCTACAAAATGCGTACCTTGGTCTATGAAAAAGCTCTAGAACTTATATTTACATGTTCAATAGATGTTCCAAAACTATCGTTGTCTATCACATCAAGTTCATTGTACTACTTTAGAGGTCACTGATATTCTAAGATTAATAAAAGACCTGTAAAAGACCAAAGAGGATTATCAAAACCATAAAAAAAGAGTGCAAATGAATGGGTCAAATTGACCTCATCTTCCAAAATAGTGGGCTTACTAACTAAGTGATGCACTACATTTCAGACTCAAATGTTGTTCTGGTGAGTGTGTACATAATGTTCCCTAGGTGCTCTTATGTCAGTCACACATCGTGAAGTAGTGAGCAATAATTATATGTATAAAATGTAATAGAACATGTGCATGGAATAGAATATAATCCTCCCCTATGATGTGTGTGATGCAGATTTCCTAGCCTTATGCCTTGTGATGGAGCTATGTGGATGCAAGTGATCTCCAATGCAATAGATGAATGTAACTCTAGGTGGATGATAGTAATGACTAGTGCTTGGTCTCTCATCATGGTCTCATAACTTTATATTTATAGGGTTCTCTTAGTTAATTTTATTAATTAACCTTGAAATGGTCGACCACCAAAAATATGAAGATCCCAAAAAGTGGCGGTAAAGTGTGAAAAGTATCGTGGCACCCTGTTGTGACGGGGCACCCACGGTGCTCCAAAGAATAGACTAGGCACCCAAGACTAGCTGGATGCCCCAATCGAGACTAAAATAATGAAAAGTGATAGAAGTTGACTTAGAATGTAGGTGTAAAAGGTTGAAGATGATGAAATAAAATAAGATAAGATGGCCAAAAGAACGGGTTAATTAGTACTTGCCTCACTAAAAACACTCTAAATAGTATTATGAGACCAGGGCTAAATAATTTCTAAAGTGTATGATTTTGTGTTTATAGATTTCCAGTTCTTAGAACTTTTATGATCATCTTCTTACATACCTTTAAGCTTTAATTTACCTTTCGAGACCACCAAACCCCTTCTTGAGATGAAAACATCTTCAAATCCTTGATATTCTACCTACAAACCTCATTCTCTAATCAACACCACATAATCTAACATACGATATCGAAACTTGAGAAGCAATATTCATGCATAGAGAAAACTTTTGTGTCTCCCATCTTTAAGATACTCATAGCCATAGTGTTTTTAAAATAAATTTTATTGAGGTATATAAATCCATGATTATAATAGAGATTTTATTATATCTTTTTCTATCATGATACACCCCAAAGTAACCTTGTACCAAATAATTATTCATGGTTATTTGTCTCTTTGTGAGACCATAACATCCTCATGAATGATAGAATGAATCAAATCATCTCGCTAAATATTCTCACCTTCTTCAAATGGCTTACCATAACAAACCAAACCATCATGACCGATACAAACATATACCCTCAAAACTTTGTGATTGTACTCATATTTTTGTCTTTCAATCTTAGAATAGTTCACATTTTTAGGCCAACTAATTATTATTAGGTCTTTAACAATGCTTTGGCACCTTTCTTCATCTTTTTAGACCACCAACATGACTACATCCCCGATTTATGACTCAGAAAACTTGTAACCCTTCATACACCAATACTATGAACACATCTCAAATCTTTATGATTGTTCTTTTCATCATGACTAGGTCAACAAATTGAATCTCCTTTCATAATTATACCAATCCATAGTAGCAACACTAACCTATAATTTTTACATATTGAATGAACTCCTAAAAAAATATAACTCTTAGAACATCATGACACATAACCTTGTCACCTTAAAAAGTAAATCATGTCAAAATTCATGATGATCTTAGACTTCTTTGGCATAAAACATTGAATAGGATTAGGTATGATTGAATTGGTATCATTCTTGACATATTCAGACTCTTTTTTAGGCTTGACTGGTTTAGATTCATCCTATTTAACCTCGGGTTTCATAATCAACCTTCTTGAATTAATTATCAATACACACATGCTTGAATCTAGGAGCATCATCTTTCTTGACCATTCTATATGGCTTAGAATGAAAAGATCTTACAATATAATCTGGAAATTGAAATTTATAGAAAACAACATTACTCATGTTTCTTAACACACTCTTAAAGAACCTTATTCCACATACACTTTCCTATGACCATACTCATTGCAAGAAAAATAATAACCATGAAAATAATATACATACCTTATTACTTTAGGCTACCTAATGGGGTGAGACCTTACATGGACCTTCTTGGCATGAAAAATTTAATTTTGACCTTGTTTAGAACTAGGGACAACTTATTGAATTGGTATATTAGGATTCTCATCATCTCCAATGAAACATAGGTCAACTTTATCGCCCGTAGACCTCACGATTACTTAAAATATATTCTAGGGCTATAGTAATTTTCTCAAACATCTCATAGGTCTTCAACCTACTAGACACCTGATCCAAATCTACCTTCAAGGACCTCATCTCAATTTCATATCTTGTGCAATCATCATATTTGTCTTTTATGGTTTCTACCTCTTCCTTCACTTGAAACACTCTTCTTCCTTAGGTTTTAGTGCTAATGTCATAGATTCAACTTGAATCTCATGCTCTTTGATTATTTCTTCATATCCCTTCATTACAAACTTTAATTTGATGTTCTTATTTACATGGAACACTACCTCTTCTTGTAGGTCTACCATAACTTCAAGTAGATCACATTTCTTACTCTCCAATTTGTCACACTCATCTTCCATTTTTCTCAAATTTTCAACTGCATCCTCTAACCTGATTTATGAGACTTTTGATGGTTTTTTCATCCTTCTTGGACATATCTCCAACTCTTCATTTTATTTCCTAAATTTCTTAACCAATTTATACTTCTAGCATCACCTTAATATTGCTAAGCTTACTCCGAAGGCCCCGCTCTAATACCAATTTTGGAAGCAAAAACATTGGGGGTGAATCAATGTGAAATAAAATGTTTAATCATTTCAACCTTATCTATTCAATAACCATTCATCATATTAACAATTTACCATTAATCATGCATTTAAGAATCAAATAAAAAATGAACAAGAGGAATACATCAACACATGGACATAATATATAAGTGGGAAACCCTCAATGAGAATAAAATCCACTGAAACAAAAATTTATATAGTTATGTTTCAAATTTAGTGGAGTTTCCAACCCCCAAGAAGCACTCGACCCCTTGTTTAGTAGAGCTTCAACCCTACAAGGAGAACTAACCGTTGATTTATTGATGTCAAGATGGATGATTCGATATCCGGTTTCATTATTGGAAAAATGAGTCATTTGGTATGAGCAAGTGAAGGTTTATTGATAGTGTCAATCCATAGAGGCTTTGAGATGATCAAGTCCTAAAGGACTTAGATGACATTTTAGAAAATCATGGATATAAAATATTAGCCTCTAAATACATAGATAGCCGTGAAGTGAAGAATCCAAGGAAGAAACCGTGAACTAAAGTAAAGCTCTTAACGAAACCGATGAAGGAATTAGAGTGTCGTAGAGTGAAGAAAGAATGAAGATAAATCTACGGGTATGAAAATTTGGAGGATTTCGTGTATAAAAGGAAAGGATGTAAAACCACGATAAACAAACAATCTGCTAAGTATATAAGATTTCTGCAAATGAAGGAAAGCCGTGAAGAACTAGAAAATAAAAAAATCCACAGAAGGTAGCAAACAAGGAGAAAGCCACGATAAGATGAAAATGCCACACAATGCATACAGATGTTGTGGATAACTAAAAATCCACATAAAGAAGGGAAAAGATGAAGGAAAAGATAAAAGACATCAAAGGAAGGTGTGGAAAGATCAAAGTGAACTAGGGTGGATTAAGGATAATTATTTAGATTTAAAATTGAAAGAGTGAATGTTTGCATTCATATTTTGAAGGAGATTTGATTAAAAGAGAATTGAAAATGCAAATACAATTGGAACTTTGCATAGACCAATGAAATTATTTGTTCTAGCTACCAGCATTTAATGCATGTTGACCATGAGGTAATTTGGTTATAAGCTTGATGGATATTCCCGATTTCAAGGAAAATTTAAATAATGCAAAGAAGATGGGTCATCATTTTAATTACATGATGCAAATTCTAAACAATGTAAGTTTTCTATTTTTGGAAGTCAGCTAATAAATTAGTTTGTCAGATGTGTGGAAGAAGGAGGAATGAAGCCGAATAAGGAAAGAATAAAATATGGACTCATATGGAAACATTTAATGATCTAGATTCATAGGTGACATATCAGGAAGAGTACATGATGCAAATTTCAAAGAAAGAAATTTTGAGTCATTTGTGCAATAAATGAAAAGCTCTAAGTTATTTAGAAGTTATTTCTCATAAGAGAGAATGAAGGCACAAGAGAAAAGTGAGAGACAGAGGTAAAGAGAATAAAATATGGTGCAATCAAGCTAAGAAGATCTACAGTGGTGAAGAAGAGAGAAAGGGTGAGATCAAGAAAATAATTAAGAACTTGATTAGATAAGAAGAGCATAACATCGGTAGTTTGTATGAATAGAAGAGTTTGACAGAAGAAGAACACAAATCGAGCTAGGAAAGTGATCATAATTCATTGTATTAGCAATTGTTGTAACTACATGATCAAAATGTATATGTAAAGAAGTATAAGTTGTAGCTTAGCACATTTAGGGAGTTATAGCTTCCTTGTAGGTGGGTGCCTCAGTATAAAGAAATCTCTTGTGATGCATAATATTCACTTGAGTCCTTTGTTATGTGTAATATCAACATAGGTGTAGGGGTTGGTGCTCCTTGTGGGATCGATGTCTCACTAAACAAATCTTGTAAGATGTGTTATATTCTTATGATTCCTTGCTTTGTGTAATATAAACAACGGTTTTGGTGGGTTTTTCTCCCAAAAGGGTTTCCCACAGTAAATATCTATGTTTAGTGTTTATGTGTATGATGAATACTTGTTTGATTGTTTACTACTCATACATATAGATTGGTAAAGAATATAAAATTGAATCAAGAGTGTAAAAGTTTTAATTTACACTGATTCACCCGCCTCTCAGTGCTTATGATCCGTAATAATTAGTATTAGAGCGAGTCATTTTTGCGGAAGCCTAACATCTTCAAGGAGACCCTCCTATCATAATTATTTCAACAAATCAGGAATGAGGTAGTTTATCTATATCCATATTACCTCTATTCACATGGAAAAATTACGATTTCTAAAGAACAAGAATGAAGACATATTTGATGTCACTCGGTTTTGACATCTGGGAGTGCATCAAAAAGTATATACATCTCCACCCACACCGATCACCTCTTCAACGGATAAGGTAGAATATGAGTGCAACTCAAGAGCTATGAATGCTATTTTATGTGGCTTGACTGAGACATAATTCATGAAAGTAATGCATTGCACAACACAAAAGGAAATATGGACCAAATTACAGAGAATCTATGAAGGAGATGAGAAAGTTAAACTAGAAAAGTTGCAAACTTACAAAGCTCAGTTTGAGAATCTAAAAATGAAGGATGATGAGAGCATCATGGCATATATGCAGAGAATAGATGAGGTCATAAACATGATCAGAGGCTTGGGAGAAAAGATAGAAGAATCTATCATTGTTCAAAATATTTTGAGATCCCTGACCAAAAAGTATGATGCAAAGGTTTCCACCATAGAGGAAGCAAAGGACATGAAGACTCTCACAATGGATGAGCTACATAGAACCCTTGCTACATACAAGATGAGAACTATTAGAACCAAGACCACTAAGAAAGAAGTGGATTTCAAGGTCAAGAAAGAAATAAATTCTAGTCAAGAAGATGAAGAAGAATCAGGTTCTACGGATGAGTGGATGAAGAAAATATTGAGGCATTATTCATGAGGAAATTGAAAAGAGGCTCTGGTAAGTACAAAGGAAAACTCCCATTCAAATTCTTTTGCGGACAAGTAGGTCATTTTTATAGCGAGATGCCCAAACAAGAATAAAGATAATTAGTCAAAACAGAAGAGAAAAGTCATAAACATAATAGAAGAGAAACTGAGTATAAAAAGAAAGATAAAAAGAAGAAATTATTCAAGAACAAAAGAAACTTATATTCTAAAGAAGAATCTAGTGAATCAGAGTTGAGAAACACATAAAAATTAGAAAATGAAGATAATGAAGATCAATCAGAATGTATGTTTATGGCTATGGATGTAGATGAAGAAAGTAGCTCTAGAGGGAAGAACTCAGTTGAATATGAATATTATGATGAAGAGGAAGTTGAGGTAAATATTGAAGCAGAGTTGGTAAGTGAAATTGAAGAACTGCAACTATGCAGAAAGAAAAATTAGAAATTTAGATGCACATTAAAGGATTATGAGGAACAAATCCACATATTTGAGAAAAGACAAACACATAAAGAAGAAGAGGAGGATAATGAGCTAAAGGAACTTGAAACTCAGCTGGAGAAGATCTCTAAGTCCTACAAATAAAAATAGGATGAGTGATCAAAGTTGAACATAGAATTGGAGGAGTTGAAATTTAAGATGGACCAAATGTTCAACAAACTAGCTATGTATGAAAAGCTAGAAAAGATCTCTATTGTGCTAACTGATATACTCATCGGTCAATGAAATACAACTAAAAATTATGGAATTGGCTTCAAGGGAGAAGGCAAGGAGAAAGAGTCGGAAAAGACTGAAGAAAATAAGTTCATGGCTGTACCAAGTACTTCCTATGCTACAAATAAAGGTTTCTATAAACCCGTGAGAAGAAGAAACATTGTTCCTAGGATCACCTATGCAATGAGGTACACACATTCCTTTTATGGGTATTGTTTTTCTTGTAATCAGTTTGGACATAAATCCACAAAGTGTAGAAAGAAATCTAGAGGCTATAGAAGAAATTTTGTCCCATCTTACACCAATTCAAACTTTAATGCTACTCAGTAAACCTATCACAAGAAAATAAATAATTCACTAGTAAGGAAACAAGATCCTCCTAAAGAAAAAAGTGGATATATTTAAAGAAATATGCAAATAAGAGAAAAGAATGTTGCTCGAGTCATACAAAATGCATTCCATGTACATAATGAGGATAAATATTTTTAATTGGATAGTGGATGCTCCAGCCACATGACAGGTGATAAAAGTAAATTTATTTCTTTATCAAATAATGCATCAGGGGTTGTGATATTTGGTGACAACAACTCTTCCAACATAGTTGGAAAAGGGACATTAAGTTTAGATAATGTGAACAATATTACAAAAAATGTTTTATATGTTAAAGGCTTAAAACATAACCTATTGAGTGTGAGTCAAATGTGTAAAATAGGATACAATGTCATATTCCATGACCAAGGATGTGATATTAACAACAAAAATATAGGTAAAAGAGTTGTAAAGGCTAAGCAAAAAAAGAACAACATGTATGTGCTGAATAAAATAAACAATGGGAAATGATTCACAGGTAAAGTTGATCATAGTTGGCAATGGAACATAATACTTGGACATATGAGCTTTGAGAATTTAGTTACAATGAGTGTTAAATGGTGTGTGAGACACATGCCTAAGATTATCAAACCCGCAGATACAATATGCAAGGCATGTTTGCATGGAAAATAGACAATGAGTTCATTCAAGTAAAATGAGTAATATATAAAGGGACCACTAGAATTGATTCATATAGACCTATGCGGCCCTACAAAAACGAAGGAATATCAGGTGAATTATATTTTATGTTACTTACAGATATTATACAAGAATGACATGGATAAAATGTTTAAAACAAAAGTATGAATCCCTAGATAGATTTAATAATTTCAAGGCATTAGTTGAAAATGAGAAAAATAATAAAATCAAATGCCTAAGATCAGCAAAGAGGAGGTGAATTTTGGTCAAATGATTTTGATGAGTTTTTTGAAGAACATGGAATTAGGAGACAATTCTCAGTTGCACAAACTTTTTTAGTAGAATGGAGTTATTGAAATGAAGAATAGAATAGTGCAAGAGATGGAAAGTACCATGCTAAATGATCTCAGATAGGTATTGGAGTGAAGCAGTATATACCACGGTCTATCTTTTGAACAGAGCTCAACCGAGAGTAAATAGTGATAAGACCGCCTATGAGCAATGGAAGAAGAGGCTTACAAATGTGAATTACATCAAAGTGTCTAGAAGAAAATGGTACATCATAAGGGATGAAGAAAAATTAGGAAAATTTGACTTAAGGAGCGATGAGGGTATATTCTTCTTGGATACTTAGTGGTTAGTGCATCCTACATGATACTACAACAAGTAGTTACAAAAGATAGTGGAAAGCACCAATGCGAAGCTATACGAGGCACAATACGGAAAACCAAAACTCAAAATATCAATGAAAATGAAGAAAAAGAAGATGATGAAGACTTGAATAGCCTGTGTGAAGAAGAAAAAGAAGAAGAAGAAGAAATACCAGACACTAAGGCACCCTCCAAGAACGTCAAGAAGGATCATCTTGCAAATCAAATCATTGGACACAAGGATGGTGACATCCTAACAAGAAGAAGACTTAGAGAGAAGTACAATCATGAATATATAGCTCTCATGTCCATGATAGAACCCGAAAGTGTTGCAGAAGCAAGCAAAGATCAACTTTAGGTAGACTCCATGAATGAAGAGTTCGATCATATCGAAAATAATGAGACATGGGAACTAGTATCTAGGCAACGAGATAAGAATGTGATTGGAACCAAGTGGGTTTTCATGGATAAGTTGAATGATAAGGAGAAGTTATGCACAAGGAAAAAATAGTATGTAAAGGATATGCGTAAATGGAAGGGATTGACTTTGATGAGACATTTTCACCAATGTAAGAATGGAGGCAATAAGGTTATTTCTGGCTTACGTGGCATACAAGAAGATTAGAGTGTTCCAAATGGACATGAAATCAACCTTCCTAAATGGTTTCCTAAATGAAGAGGTATACATTGAACAACCTAATGGATTCTCACTGACTGAAGATAAATATTATGTGTGTAGGTTGAAGAAATATTTGTATGGATTAAAGCAAGATCCTAGAGCTTGGTACAATAGATTAGACTCATACCTCATTGAGAAAGGTTTCAGAAAAGGAGTTGCAGACAACAATCTATACATAAAATAAGAAGGAGAACATCTGCTCATTGTAATAGTATATGTGGATGACATCATTTTTGGTGGAGATCATGAAAAGATGACATACGAGTTTGCAGACATGATGAAAGAAGAATTTGAGATGTCAATGCTAGGAGATCTATCTTTCTTTTTGGGACTACAAATCAATCAATCAGATCAAGGTATATTCATCTCCCAAAGAAAGTATATAAAGGAGATGCTGGAAATATTTAGGATGGAAGACTGCAAACCTATTGGGAAACCAATGGAAGTTAGATTCAAGCTGAGCAGAGATGATAACTAACCAAAGGTAGACAAAACACTGTACAGATCAATGATAGGTAGTCTAATTTATTCCACAACATCAAGACCAAACATCATGTAGGTGGTAAGACTGGTTGGAATATTTCAAGAAGATTCAAAGGAAACACACCTCAATAAAATCAAGATAATTTTGAGATGTCTCATGGAAACACTTGAATATGGATTATGGTACCCTAAAATCAATGAATTTAGCATAAAATCATATACAAATGCAAATTGGGTAGGAAGTGTTGATGATAGAAAGAGCACAATAAGAAGAGTATATATCCACCATGATGTGTTGCACTCAAGTTCTATGGATAAAGAATACATTGGAAGATTACAAGGTAAAATCTGAAAATTCAATTCCTTTGCTATGTGATAATACAAGTGCAATAAGTGTCTCTAAGAATCCAACGTTTACTTATAGACCAAGAATATACCTATAAAATATCATTTCTTAAGGGAACAAGTGAATGACAAGAAGATTAGTCTAGAATATGTGAGCACTAAAGAAGAAATTACAGACATAATGACTAAGTCGCTGCCAAGAGCAACATTTGAACACCTAAGGAATGAATTAGGGGTCATTCTTGATCCCACAAACAACTAGAGGGTGTGCAGAGAAGGAAGGGATCATTCTTAGGTATTATCCACTCCTAAACATAGTGCCAAAGTGAGGGGGAGCTAATCTATTAGCTCAAATTTATCAAAGTATGCATCAGCTTAGGGGGAGCATTTCCGTGGAAACACCAAAACAGATGGATAAGAAGCATAAGCCTAGGGGGAGATTCTTGAGGTAAGAACATGAAGAAACCAACTTACAAGTATATTCAGCTATATGTAGCATAGATGGACCTTTTTCATTGTTGTCAAAGGGGGAGAAAATATGGAATCTAGAAACAATTGGCTCATAGAATAAAAGGGGAAGAAATGAATAAACCGGAAACCGGTCCACAGACATAGAAGAAAAAAATAGAAAGGTGGATTCAGGTATGCAATATTTTTTCCATCAAAAGGCTATAAGGTTATACAAGGTGTTCCTATAGGATGGAGTGTTGACATCAATGATAAAGGGGAGATTGTTGAATATTTTTCATTGTTATATATGTTTTCATTAATGTCAAGATGGATGAGTTGATATCTAGTTGCATTGATGGAAAAAGGAGTCATTTGGTAAAGTGAGTAAGATAAAAATATGAAGATTGATTTGTAGCATCAACCCACAAATGATTTGATATGAACAAGGATAAGTCCTAAAGGACTTAGAAAACATTTGAGCAAGCCACATATATAAGGTGTTAGCCATAAACTACATAGAGAGTCACAAAGTAAAGAATCTCAAGGAAGGAACCACAAATTAAAGGAAAGCTCTAGAAGAAACTGCTGAAGGTAGGAGAGTTCCATAGAGTGAAGAAAGATAGAAGGTCAAGCCATGGGTATAAATATTTTGAGGATTTTACATATAAAGGGAAAATATGGAAAACCACATATATGCGTAAAAGCTGCTAAGTATAGAATATTTTTGCAAATGTAAGGAAACCCATGAAGAACTAGAAAAGGATAAAATACACGGAAGGTATAAAATAAGGAGAAAGCCATGAGAAGCTGAAAAATTTGCATAAAGAAGGGAAAATCCTAAGGACAAAAGGAGAAGTCATGAGATGAAGGAAAAGGTTAAAGATGCTAAAGGAAGTCGAAATGATCAAAGTGAACTAGAATGGATCAAGGACAATTAGTTAGAGTTCAAATTGAAAGAGTGAATGTTTGCATTTAGATTTCGAAGGATATTTTATTGACAAAGAATCACAATTTCAAATACAACCGGAACTTGGGAGATAAATGAAATTCTCTATTCTAGCTACCAACATTTAATGCATGTTGACCATGAGGCAATTTGGTTATAAGCTCGATGGAGATTCCCGATTTCAAGGAGAATTAAAATAATGCAAATAATATGGGTCACCATTTTAATTACATGATGCAAATTCTAAACAATGCAAGTTTTCTATTTTTGGAAGTTGACTAATAAATTGGTTTTTCATATGCATGGAAGAAGGAGGAATGAATTCGAACAAGGAAAGAATAAAATATGGACTCAGTAGAAAAATTTAATGATCTAGATTCACAAGCAACAGATCAAGAAGAGTACACGATGCAAATTTCAAAGAAATCAATTTTGAGTCATTTGTGCAATAAAATAAAAATATAAGTTATTCAATACTTGTTTCTCATAAGAGACAATGAAGGAACAAGATAAAAGTGAGTGATAGAGGTAGAGAGAAAAAAATATGATGTAATAAATCTAAGAAGAGCTATAATGGTGAAGAAGAGAGAAAGGGTGAGATCGAGAAAATAATGAAGAACATGATCAAATAAGAAGAACATAACAATAGTAGTTTGTATAGTAGAAGAGTATGATAGAAGAAGAACATAGATCGAGCAAGGAAAGTGATCATAATTTTTGTATTAGAAATTGTTGTAACTACATGATCAAAATGTACATGTAAGGAAATATAAGTTGTACCTTAGCACATTTAGGGAGTTGTAGCTTCCTTATAGGTGGGTGCCTGTAGAAAGAAATATCTTGTGATGTGTAATATTCACTTGAGTCCTTTGTTGTGCATAATATCAACATAGGTGTAGGGCTTTGTGATCCTTATGGGATGGGTATCTTACTAAACAAATCTTGTAAGATGTGTTATATTCTTATGAGTCCTTGTTTTTTGTAATATAAGTAACAATTTTGTTGGGTTTTTCTTCCAAAATGGTTTTCAACGGTAAATCTCCATGTTCAAGGCTTATGTGTATGATGAATACTTGTTTGATTGTTTATTGCTCATACATATAGATTGATAAAGAATATAAAATTTAATCAAGAGTGCAAAATTTATAATCTTCACTGATTCAACCCCCTCTTAGTGCTTGTGATCTATAAAAATTTAGTAGAGCACCAACCACACAAGGGGCACCAATATCGATTTAGTAGAGAACTAACCCTACAATGAGGAACAAACCCCTAGATGATTCAAAACTAACCAAATACATTTGAAATGATTTCCATCTCTTATTTTTTGCTGTAACAACTGATGATGACTCTATAAAGCTCACTCTCCTCTCTATCTTTCTCAAAACATCTCTCAAGCCTCTATGCCCAAAACCTCTTCCTTCAAGATGATTTTCACATCTTCCATTTCTCACCATAACTTTATCTCTCTATAATAGCACTACATACTCATTTACCTCTCAAAATGGTCACAAGTACCTTCATCACCTTCCTCAATTATGCTCCTTGGTCACACTTTTTTTCCACTCTCTCAACTAGCTCAAATGATCTTTCTAATATACCTTTATACCTGTTTGTTTTTCACAAATCACTTGGATCAGCCATCATGTAGTAAAAATAATTCCCACATCTTAAAAAAAACATATCACCCAAAGGACCATGTATGTCTCTACCATCACCTAGAACCATCTAGGCCTCCATTAGGACTCAAGAAGCCCTAAAACCCAATACATATAACTTTTCATAGATGGAAAAAAATAAATTTAAAAAATTACCAAGGCATGTAACACACTTAGACATGTTTTTAAAGCCTTAAAAACTACGAAATCATGAAACAAGTCATAACAATAACTCATACCATTAAACCCTCATGAGACCATACTCAACCAAGCACTCTCAAAACTAGCCTTCAAAAAATAGGTCATAACTTCATCAATTATCATTAAAAAAACTAAATTTTGACATATAAATGGAAATAAATTTATGTCGAGCTCATAAAAACTCAAACTAAGCCATTAATCCACCTATAGTACCTTTAAAACCTGCTATGTACCCAAACCGCCAAAACCACACAAAACCAATCCTCATAAAAATGGCATACTTAAACTCCTATAATCTCAACCATGATCTTAAATCATCATGGACATAAAATAAACTCCCACGCTTCCATAAATTTTAAATTAGTCAATAGGTTTAATGGAAAAAAATTCACAAACCGAAACTTTCTACAAATTATCATTTTTAGGTGAGGCCCACATATTATTACAACCTCTAAAATACATCAACAAAAGGATAGAATAGTCCTCTACAACCTCCAATCATAAAATTTGTAAAAGGAATCAATTATATAACTCTACAAGTAAGTTCACTCAAGTTTATCTTTTTGTCATGTTAAATGCCTAACATAAAAAATTGAAAACTTTGCCACTATAAATAAGACCACACTCAAAAATCCTTGAACCGGGTAATGTAAAACTTCCCTCATGCTAATTTTTGACTATGTAAACTTTATCATGGTGAGGAGGGATGTACTAACTATATTGTTGAAGTGTGTTTCTTATGCAAGTAAGTTGGTGGAAAGAAATACATGGATTCATTTAATTCACTTTGAAGGAACTACTCTGAGAGTCCCAAAAAGGCCTATTTTCTAGACTTTTACACCTAATAAACACCCTCGGAGATGAACCAAAATATATAATGCATCCAAAAAGTGTGTGATAGAGCTATGATATCATCAGAGGAATTTTAGGGAATTTCTCTAAGGAACAGGTTTAGGAACAAGCTATGTAACACCGAGCTACGTATAACACAGTGCAGGGAAGTGAAAATGGTGAAAATCTAGTGGGATTATGCTAAATGGTTTAGGATCCTTGTGATATTTTGTGAAGTGACCAAATACTTTTCAAAATCTAAGAAGTTCTACTTCACATTACAAAAATTTCAGAGATTCTACCTTCCGGATTTCTAGATATTGGCCCAATAAAGGCAGATGAAGATCTTCGATCCCGATGGAGATTCAAATGAGCATTCAAAAAGTTATGTGAAGATTTGAAAATTCTTAAAATCCCAAGATGACCTATTAAATTCCTTCTTCACTTAATTTTTTTTTTGTTTCCATTTTCATAATGACATGTTTTGGTAATGTCTCTTTCTCTAGCACACATGCTTAAGAAGAATAAAAAAGGAGGGTAAATTTAATTTTGTAGGAATAATTGGATCTTGAAACTTGTGGGAATGATCTCGTAATAAATTTTAGATTTAAAATGACATAATATTTTCCTAGGTAACACTCAAGGAATCTCCTAGGAAAAGAATCACTCTCTGGTGTCTATTTTTGGCAATTGTTTGTAAATGCATACTTTCTAAGAGTATCCATGGGACATTTTCACACCTTGAATGAACCTTTTCACCTTTTAACCTTTTATAAAGCTTAATTGGGTGCAAAAACATGTGCCACCAAGGTGATGAGAGAAAGGTTTTAAAAATTTTATCACTTAAGAGGTTTGCTTGGTTTTTAGGTTAGTGTTATACACTCACGGGTAAAAAGGGCCCATTTTTATGATCATCATGACCCATGCGCACTGGGAGATTGCGATGCACCATTGCACCTAGTGAAAAAGTGCATGAGGTGCAAAAAAAGTGTACGAACAAGGGAAGGAATTTTTTTCTTAGTTAAATGGCATTTTCATATCGCTGGGAATGTGTTTTCCACTCACACCTCTAAGTTGGCCCCTCTCTAAGACATCCCTCACCCATGGCACATTTTTTACACTTGCTAAACCTTTACACCTAGTACAAAAGTGAATTAGGTAGAAATTTTTCCACCTTGTAAGCTTTCCTCTCCCAACACTCAACACAGCTTCACAACTTTCTCCCTAGGACATGTTTTCCACTCACACGAGATCAACAAGATTTTCCCCTCTCATGATGCCTACCCCATATGGTGCATTTTATCTATGTTATTGCACCTTTTCACCTCATTTCCATTTAATAAATTTATTAAGGGACATGAGAGGCTCTCAAACCCATCTAGTAAGTCCACACTCACCCTCAACCGGGTTAATGTAAAAGTGTTCCAAGTGAGTCAAAGGGCGAGTTTCATTAACCATAGTTAACATTATAATATTTGAATGCAATTAGCCTATTTTGGGACTATTTTTGAATAAATTTTCCCTCCATTTTTTCTATAACCAGGCCATGCCATATTTGGAAACCTAATGCCCAAAATCACTCTTTTTCTCATATCTCACAAACCCTTGCTCCAATCTTCACAAAATTCAAACTAAAGCTTCCCTACATGAAAATTTTTAAATGATTTTTTGGATGAAATTATTGATTCCATTCTCCACATTTTATGTTCATCTGAAAATTTCATCCTTGGAAAACATCTTCCTTAGATATCCGTAGCTGCAGTAAGAAGCCAATCGAGCTAAAAATCGACAATGAGATCATAAAAAATTAGCTTTCCAAAGTGAGTACTTTCTTACACTATGAAAATAGGTATGATTGTATTTATAGAGGATTATTGTTTTTCATGATTTTTATCTATTAGATGAAGAAAAAACAAACCCACAAGTTCAATTTTTGTTTCGTGAAGATCTGGACAAGTGAAACCCTTGAAAATTTGAGCAAAGCATCCCGGTGAGAAGTAGACATTTTGGAGATCTTTTCGACCTGATTATACACCCCATAGAAAATTTCCATTTTTAGTAATTCCTCATTAAATAAAATTATTGAGATTATTTGGCCCAAATGATGACAAGATTCAAGATACTCAGTTCATTCCATGAAGGAAAAGTGCTCAAAAGTGACAATTCGGTGAAATTGCCAAAACTAGTCACCCAGGAAGAACTTACTAAAAATAGTAAGTGTCTGGAAAAGGCTCAAAATGGTCATGGTTTTTCATCCTCCATTCCTCACTAATGTAAAATTCATGGAGTTAAAACACATATTTTCAAAAGGGTGGATAATGGTATTGTATCTCAAGCATGAGAGAATCCTTCTCAATTCCCAATTTTGGTCATAGTGGAGCATTTTGGTCTCGGTGTGTTTCTCACTTCTCCAGATGGGTTGATAAAAAGATTTAATTTTTTTAGAAAATATATTACCTTAACTCATTGCATGATCATAGTTATCTTCACCTCATCTCATGGATTGTTCCATTTCCCAAAGGCCTCGGATCATGAATGTGAACTATGTAGGAAATGGTCTCAGTTTGCATCAAGAACCTAATTATTTGGAGGCATTGTAGTGTTTAAAATGTTGATGGATGGTTAAAGTGATGGAAATCATCCTTATTCATCTTCAATTTTCATCAGCTTCCTCTCTATTCTCTAATCATTGAAGGAATGAGCTCACAATGTGCATTATTATAGAGCTAGGCAAAGTGCTCATCACTCCCCTTCTCCATGTGTTCAAGAAGTGTTACAAAGGTTCATAATTTCAATATTTTTCAAATGGATAAGAGTTTTCAAAGGTATTCATTAGATATATTCATTATTACATCACAATGGAAGGTCATCATGGATCAAAATGTCATCATCAACACCATTGGAGCTGATCTACATCAAGGGCAGAGGCATTTTCATCCATTTTTTAGAGCATTTCTTATTTCCTCTCCTCATTCTTTCTCTTATTTCCTCATTCTAATTCCTCATTGTACATGATCATGATTTTTTTCCTATTCATTCAAGAGACAATGAAATATTTGTAATATATAAAATTACTTTCTCAATTTATAAGAGGGGTACTTAATTTATTCTTTCCTAGGATATGAAAAGTCATGTGGGGGTAGAGGAAGAGTTGAATTGTAAAGATATAAATGTGGATAGAATCCTCAGTTAAAGGATGGTCAATTATTATTTACTATATCCCATTGTATTTCTAAGAACAAGTTCCTTCATTCTCTCTATTGTTATTCTATCTCCATCTGAACTTATACTCCAAGAGCATTGTAAATTGTGCAACATGATGCAATAAAACTTTGTGTTTCTTGTTGATTGTTCCTCTTTCTATGTGAATGGTTTATTCTTATTGATGCAAGTGAAATATTATTATTTTAATGCAATAAACTCAGCTATGTTATTTGTTGGTTAAAATCCCCCTCTTATTTCCCTCTTTTATCTCTCTCTCTCTAAGCAATTTTACTCCCTTGTATTTCATACAAGAAATTTCCACAAGTTTAGGGAAGTATTCTATGTGATCCCTAGTATACGAGAAACCTCTAGAAATTAGTTTAGTTTAAAATTGTTTCCTTTCTTTAAATAAATGTAGCTTCCCATTCAAGAGAGGGACCTAGTCCATAACATTGGTGAAATCCCATAATTTCCCTAGCGACAGATCATTTCACAAATATTTTTGGTTCCCATTGTGGGAAAGATTTTACATATTCTTTACCCCATATATGAACCAAAAATACAAAAATATATTTCAAAAACAAAAAAATCAGAAATTTGAAATTCCAAATTCCCACAAAAAGAGTTAGCAAAATATTGGTTGAGTTGAATCCAATATTTCCCAAAACTGCTTCTAGAATATATACCGGATTAAATATATTGAGAGGAATTGTTGATCCTGCTTTATAGGATTTGTAAAATTAGAAAGAAAAAATCAAAGATAATCCATATTTCTTCTCTCAAGCCTCATCTCCATCCGATTCTTCAAGTGGTACACCTAGAAATCCTATTCAAAATCCTATTGATACTCCTACAAATCCTCTTGATTCTCCCATATTTCAACCACCATTAAACATTGAATTCCCTAGTGAAGAAGAACAACAAGAACCAGAGGGAGAATGTGGTATGAGACACTAAAATTAGGTCACACTCCCCTTTGGTCCCTCGACAAATAAGCACCCTTCATCACATTCACCTAGCCATGACCCCTTTCACCCCACTAATATTAATTTAATTAATGCATTATCCTCACTATATTTATTATTTAAATATCTTATTTTAAATAATATCCACACATACAGTTCACTTAGACACCTCACCAAGCCAACTCAACCTAAGACCTATTCTTAGTAAGTTGCCATAACTAATTGAGACTTACCCAAACCCTAAAAATCAATGCCTACATTCCCTCTAACCACATTCTTGCATGCTCACAAGAAGCTCTCAGTCTAATCCATGGGTTAACAACATGAGATCTAAGGAAATCAAGAGGATCTCCCTAGTTTAGTAAACCTAGGAAATCCCACCTTAATCGACACCGCCTACCTCTAACCTGTCACCTAGGTTAAGCCGGAATCGCATTCTGTTACCCTTTTAACCCCAAAACAACCTTATTCTCAAGGTTAGAAGTTGAAAGTTGGAAGCAAAAAGGTTGGCAAGAATTATCACATCTCAGAGAGATAACACATATTCAAAGAGTGAATTCTAGTGAGACCACGCATGCAAGGCAAAGCTACAACCATCTTTTCCGCACAACCATCCCAACCATGATCTGATCTAACCAAGCAAAGAGGAATGGACATGCAGCCCATGCAAAATATTTCCTTGATTTGTGATCACTTGCAGCCTTGTGCACCTCATCAAGACCTCCATCCTTCACACATAGGAATCCAAGACCAGAATCCAAGTAATTATAATGTCATACTTCTCTCGGTTTATTTCATTTCATCATTATTTTATCATCTATTTCTTACCTAGCCACCTACTGACCTTATCCAAAATTTCCACATCCATATACCCATTAAAGCCTCACCGAATCCTACCCCAATCACCCAATACCTCGTCCCGACTAACCAAAGTCCTTTGTGTAATCACAAAGGAGACAAAAATCTTATTCTGTGACATTTCCATATTTCACAGTAATCGACACTAGTCACACACTCGACCGCCATCTATTACCTCGATTGACATCGGTCTCTTATTTTCCCACATAGCCCGAAAAGAGACCTAACCACTTAATTTCATCTCACCCTCATCCACCTGTGATCTACTTGAGACCTCTATCAAACTTGCAGAACCATTAACCAATCGTCGTTTAACCTTTGGATTCTATTCTAGCTTAGCTGTTAGATTAGATATATTTCTTATTGTGTTTTGAGTGAGATACCTAAATCATTTCAAATTACAATAGGATTTACTTTGTTTACAACATTAAATTATTTAAAACAAGTGGATCGAAAGCCATCTAGAAGTATCACACTTCTCGGATCTAGCATATGCTAGGAAGTTAGTTCCTCCTAGCCAAAAGGAAGCTCTCATGATCAGTTGTGGATTCAGAAGTCATACGCACACAACAACCCATCAACCAACATTTGAACAGGTATTCCTCCTATGCCCGTTACCCTATTTGTTTCATCAACACTTTAAAGAAACAATCTAAGAAAAAGGTGAAACATTTTGGCACTCCCGGTGGGACCCATCCGGGTTCCTTACATTTCATTCATTCCTAGGAAAATATGTGTGTTTGTTTCCCTTATGAAAACATACACACTAATTTTCTTCCTTGGTAACCCACCTCTTCCTTCTATTTGCTCTAAAAGGAAACTTTTCTTTTGGTGTAATTAAAAAGAGTAATTTCTTCTTGTTTTCGTGCATTGTAGTGAAAGAGCATCCCTCTTCCTCTTTATTTTATTGTGTCATCCAATTTCACATTTCAATTTGGGCTTAAAAATAAGTGCATTCCATTCTCGATTTCTTGCATTATCTCACATTAATTGAGGGCAACCTATACGTTGGAAGTCATGCCCAGCTGATGGTTGACAAACAAATCGTAGAAAAGCACTTCTTTCCTTTTCTTTTCTCCGATCATTACCAAACCTCACAAAAAGTTAAAATACATACATTCTTAAACAACATCCTACTTGGAAGAAGTTGTAGGTGATCACACAATCATGGCATAGTGGGCACCCAGCTTGATGCTCTATCAAGTCATACTTTAGAGAGAAGCTTGCCCCACCATAACATACCGAAACCTCACCTTTTTGATATCCTTCTTTGAAGGAAGCCATCCTCACTAGAAACTCTATTTCATAATTCATGTGTCAGTCCCTAAATAACATAAGATAAACAAACATAATAGAAAAGGCACTCCTAGGATCATATTTTCTTAGTGTAGCTGCTTGGCTTGTGTTTTGAGGTGAGAGATCACGTTCTTCACTTTTTTGTTCATCCTTGCATGCTCCTCATCACAGTTGGTGTATTCCAGCTTCATCTGAGTGTGCCTGGGCCATATCATCATCATTCTTAGAATTTTGGGTCTGATTTTACATCATATTTTAATTCACAACCAATTTTCTTTCATCACTATTTTAGTTTCATAAGAATCATCGGTTGCATTTGATTGTCATTGGTTATACCCAACCGACATCGGTTCGAGGTCCTTTTACTAACCTAATAAAAAGACATTTTCATTCATTTTTTCCACTTTTCATAGTCCATGTCACTATCATAATTCCCATTAACGTTGTAAACATCATCGATTTGGCATACCTGTTAGATTCTACCTTACGCACGGGTTTCCACTCAAGTATCCATTTTCTACAAGAATCGGCAGCGGTTACCCGACCGGTGTCACTTTGCCTAATTGGAATTGGTTAGCTTGTTTCACATTCCAGCCACCATTTAGTACTTAATATACTTTTTTTCACCAGATTCACCTATTCCTGTTGTTCTCTGCATCATTTACAGAGAAGAAGCCCCACCTGATTAGAACTGGTTCACATGGTGCTGAGCCGAAGATAAACAAGTGCACTCATATTTCATGTTAGTTGTCAACCAATCCCATCTAGTCCTTCATCACCTTCCATTTTATCACCAGCCATGGATCCCATCTAGCCTATTACTATCACTACCGGAGATGAAGAGTTCACACGAATCCTTGACCAAAACCCTGTCACCTTATAGTTTTACCTTTCCCACTCATCCACTCGAGATGCCTTGGGTTAGTTGATATACGGCATGCCCATATCTATCCCTCCGACTCTCACACCCACTCCCGCATTGGCCCCATCTGGCTCTGTGCTGCCCGCATCTACCTTACCCCCAGTCATTTCACAGTTAGGTCCTATACCCTGTTATGACCGCCACTTATTACCCCACATGGCACTGTTACATCCACCGTACCCCCAAAACTACCCCGAACACAATCTCATCCACCCCTAATGTCTCACACATACCCGTAGCTACATTACCACCTCCAGTGTCAGTGAACCCTACCCCATTTCAGAATGTGGTCCTTTCCATTCCATAATCATTAGCCCCTATTGCCACTAGGGTTACCATGAGCCTTCCACCCCCATATACATACTATCAACAACCTCTTGTTTCCTCCATTATTCACTTAGGGTACGTACCCCCTGTTTCACTTCCTTCTTCCTAATCAACCTACATGGCAACACCATACACTAGAGTGTCGCCCCATTATATCCCCAAAACCAACCTTCTCATGCTATAGGAGGCATCTAATCATCATAACCCACCAACGACCTAATTAAATTGATGTTGGACAAAATGCAAACATTGGAGGCATCGGTTTCTAGCTCCTACAACACTCTCACCTACGATGAGATTTGCAATGAGCCCATTCACCCATCCATTCCTATCCGTTCATACCCGTGCGTTGGGAAATGCCTAAATTCAATCATCTCAATAACAAAGAAGACCCACAACAACATTTACGATCATTCAAACATGGGTGTTATCTGATCACTCATGATGATTCCTTGCTCTTGAGAACCTTTCCCATGTCCCTCACTAGACCTGCATTAGATTGGTATAGTGGGTTACCTAAACACTCTATATTCTCATTCAATCAGGTAGCCCAAGCCTTCTTGGATCATTTCTCTATCAATATTGTCAAGAAGGTTACCATGACCAATATATATTCCACACGTTAGTATGAGGATGAATCTATCATAGATTTTGTCGTTTCACTGGCACAACCTGATCAACCAACTTACCTTCCAACTACCACAAAAAGAACTCATCAAGCTCTTCACATGGGCTTGTGTTAGGCATATCTTTCTAACCTTGCAAGTCCAAAACTTTCAAAATTCAATGAAGCATTCATTATGGCATGAAAGTTAGAGATTCGCCATCGAAGAGAAGAAAATCTAATTACACAATAAGAATTTGACATTCAAGTTGAATGATACCTCTTCTTCTTCTAAACCACAGACCAATTATTCAAAAGCTAAGGGCACCGCTAACGTAGTGGCACTTAAGGCCGGCCCAGCACATCCATAAAATCAAGCTACCCCTTCATCTAATCTCTCACTTGTCTAGACTTTTCAATTTAGACGAGAGCAACGGAAATATACCCTAATCGGGAGCCTTACTCTTTTGTCTTAGAAAATCTTATCAAAGCTAGATCCATCACCCTTCCACCTATAAAACCACACATTGGTTTTGACCCTACTCACCCCATGCCCGCATGGTATAAATAACATGATTTCTGTAACTATCATTGAGTAAAGGTTCATAATGTGAAACTACATCACTTTCAAAAATAATGTCCAAGAAATGCTCGAGAAAGGTGAGTTAACTGTGGATAATCCTAATGCACCTGCCAACCAAAACCTACATATCTTCAAGAAACCATATCCTAACCATGTCCCTTCGTCTGATCAAACCGGTGAGACCTCCACTCATGATACCCATACCCACGAGGTTCACTCTATCTTTAATGATGCACCTGTCACCTCCCAATTGACCCATATTCCTTCCATAGAGGAGATCCTAGCCTGAAATCCTCCTTCCGCATTGGAACCAACCTCCTTTGTTCCTTCACCAACAAAGGAACACCTTTCATCTCCTTCATCACCTACGGAGGAATATTTTGTTAACATTGAGACCATATCACCCCTAGCTTCACCACTTAGAGAGCCTTTAGCTACAGTACCTCCTCCACCCATCATCTCCACCACCTATCATAGACCCAGTTGAGATACATTTTCCCCTTGGCAAGCATTCTCCATCAGCCACCCAAAATCCTACTGAGACCTACTTTCGGATCTCTTACCCACGGAAGTTAAAGCTAGCCAATTCCCCGTCTGTAAGACACATTTTTACAGAATTGCCATTAGGTCCTCACCGACTCCACCTACAGACGTTCCATTTTCATGTTTGGCTGATCACTTCAATTATGTGGATATTGATCTACTATGGGGGCACCTTTTACTCCCCATCTCAACATAGATGCAGAGATCCCTTGCTGATACCTCCACAATCTACCCAAAAACATTTCGACCAATTGAACCAAACAAAATCACCTCTATCACAATCCCTTCCATGAAACTTTTATAGCTCACACCACACCCTTACCCATAACTCAACCTACACCTAAACCCAAACCCATACCTCCAACATTTTCTTCAACTAAACCCATTACAACTTTAGGGGTCACCCCAACCACCAGCCTTACTCATCCACCTATCAAACTGGATTTAGCTACATTCTCATAAGTCAACACCATACCTACTCTGACACCCAAACAGAAGCACCAAACCCATAGAACTCATACCCCAACTGCACCAATCACATCTACACTGTCCCATCCATCTTAGGATCTCGGCTTCCCCACATGATCAAGAAACCTCCACCCATCAAAAACCAAAAACAAAACAGCCCATTCCTTCCTCACAAACCTCGACCTACCTGCGGACACCCAAACTAACTTACAACTACACCTACAACATCTTTACCACCCATACCTCCAATACCCTTAGCTATTGCTTCACTACCCACTACACTTTAGTCGTTGTCTCGCACACCTTAAGCATGACCCGCATCATCTAGCTTCACAAAGACCTCTGTTATCCCCATGGGTAACTTGCCCTCTTCCTCTATAGTATTTTCCTTCTAGACCTCATACACCCACATCACCTTTACCCAAGAAGGTGCAACCCAAACAAAAACTCCACTACCCCACAATAAGGTAGTCAAAATGACCACACACCCTCCTACCCGTCCATCTACTATACCCATACCTAAACAAACATGATCGACACCTAAAACCACACCAGCACCCAAACCCATGGCTCGACCCCCTCCTCTTCTAAATATTGTTCCTCAACAATCACCTACACCTACACCCAAACCCACATTTACTTCCCATTGTGATCCACTAGCAGGGTCTTATGCCAAAACTTTAACCAACCCACTGGAAACCTCTATCATCACATTACGCCACTCGGACCTTACAACCCCCTAAAACCCAAGCCAAAAGGGTTTAAAGATACTAAAATTTTCACATACCATCATGTGCTAGGACACGATGTGGAGAATTACAAGGCCTTGAAAGCCATCCTTATCCAATTGTGTCCACCAGAAACCAACTTTGATGATGATGACCTTCTCGACAAGGATCCTACTTCACTAACACCCATTCCCACACTACCCACTCAATGACCACAACCTCCACCCTCATCTCTCCTAGATCCATCCCCAAGATTTTAAATTAACATGGTTTACATCAGAGAAATTTCCACACCACCACCCAAATGTTGTTGCACCTAACTAACCTCACAAGGTTTTTCTCCTCTGTTACGTTTTTTCCCATCGTGTCATTATACCACTCACCCTACACCTTCTCAATTTTCCAACTCCCCTTAGATCAACATGATACACATCACTACATGTGCTCAGAAGTACAAGGAAAAGAAAAGGCAACTAACCCACCAACCAATCCTATACCCAACATACCATCTGCACCCATACCTAAAATAACTATCCACAGCCCCATGTACCCCATTTCTAATGGCATCACACATTGCACCATGCTCAAATAATTACACCAATCACCCCTCAAAATGTCCTCATATGACCTCATCCAAACCTCATAATCCCATCATCAAGCTCTCATGGAGGTTCTTCAATCAATTGAGGTTTTACCTAATGACCCTACACCTGTAGCCTCCATTATCACACCCCATCATGTAGCCTCTCTCACAAAATTACCACCTTCATCTTCACAAAACCTTGTTCACCAAGTGGCCTCCCTTAGCTTCTCATAGGAAGAGATCATGCCACACCAAAACGATGACCTAGATCTAGCCCTCTTCATCTCTGTCCACATCGATGACATATGGGTACTCCATGCAATGATTGATGGGGCGCTAGCATTAACATCATTTCATCACATGCATTCACTCAAATGCGCATACCGATACAATTACATGCATAAACACCCAGTCATGTTGCATTCATTCAATGATGCTATCACCTCTACACTAGGCAATCGTCATCCTCCACATTCACGTGGGCCCCCGCACTATTCCCGAATTGTTTTACGTTTTAGAGGGGGAATTCCAATATAACCTGTTGCTTGGTAGACCCTGGATCCATGTCATGGGTTGCATTGCTTCCAATTTACATCATTGTGTAAATTTTGAACACAAAGGAGACACCTATACCATTCTAGCTGACCCATCACCTTTTAAAACATGCAACATGCTTTACCGACCTAATGATGTGCTCATACCTATCAAGTCATCTACCTTCGCGACCACTACCACTTCACCTACACCTCCACCTACCAATACAGACGTTGCTTCTACCGCACATACCTCCTCCATTCCTACCGCTACCATAACCTCCATGGCTGACCTGTTAGCTTCCCAATCTATTAACCCCACCTCCGCATCGACCTCGACACATTATCCATACCAACTACCTACATACCAACCATTGATCCCTTGGAAGGTGTTTTTCAATGCCTCACTCTAGGGAGTACCGCCTATATAGTGTCAACACATTTCTTACTCCACAAGAGTATGGAAGCCTTCACCAACACCCTTGCTACAATCACCGTATAGGAGAATGTCTCCTTTATGGTCCTCCCCACCTTCGTACTAGTCTCACCTATGGGGGACTTGATACAACCACTTACACACCTGAACCACCATCACAAACCCACCCATTTTCCGCTGACTTCCAATCACTTACCAATCATCATTTCACCCACACCTTCCTACACCACTGTGCGTGGAAGGGTTTTGGTTTTGTATTTTATGAGCAAGGCTGCCATACCATTATTCCATGTACCACCTATAAACATAATGACCGTAGTGGTATCGGCTTCCCCAAACCACCTACCAAACAAGCCCACATTGAACTCATTAAGGACACTAGCCCTTCTCCACCTTCTTCACCCACTCCACCTTCATCACCACCTTCACCGACGGAGTTGATGGATCCTGAATCTATCCCTCCTAATTTTTTTCATAAACACCATTTCCTTGGGGCCTCTAACTTATCAACACAAGGGCAAGGCCCCTTCCACTCTTCCCTTCCTGTATCCTAAAATGATCGATGACGATACACCTACAATTAACGTCATTCAATGTCAGGATGATGAATCCATACTCACCTACCTTGGTGTAGAAGACTCATATATTCATTAGTCGTTACCCTCTGAGATGTAAACCATGTTGAATGAATCGACTATCGAGATCAACATTCATACTTAGGATGACCCGCACATCCTAAAGATCATACAATCTTTAGATGCTACTGAATAGGAAGCCATCACTTCTTTTCTCAGAGATCATAACTACAATTTCACTTGGTCTTATGCAGACATGCCGGTATTGACCCCACCATAGTCGTCCACAATATCGTAGCCATTCCCGATGCCAAACCCATCAAACAAAAGATAAGGAAAATGAACCCTCATATTTCTCTTCTCGTCAAAGAAGAACTTCAATGCCTTCTTTCCATTTCCTTCATCTTACCCATTGATTATCCTCATTGGATTTATAACATTTTCCATGTTACTAAAGCAATAGGGGGACTCCGAATTTACACGGACTTTCGTGACCTCAACCTAGCTTGCCCGAAAGATGACTTTCCCTTACCCAGTATTGATCAGTTGGTTGACCTCACCACTGGTCATGAGATGCTATCACTCATGAATGGCTTCTCAGGTTATAACCAAATTTTTCTTGCCCCAAAATATCAACACAAAACCTCATTCATCACTCCATGGGGGACCTTATGCTATCAATTCATGCCTTTTGGCCTTAAAAATGCGGTGCCACAAATCAACGGGCTATGAATTACATCTTCCATGACATCATGCATCGAATATTCAAATATTACATGGATGATCTCTTGGTCAAATCTAAAAGTCACTCCGAGAACCTTACCATCCTCAAAACCATCTTTGATCGCCTCATTAAATATTGCATCCGCCTTGACCTAAGAAGTGCATCTTCGTGGTTCTCTCGGAAAGCTCTGGGGTTTATCGTTTCCCTCGTGGTATAGAATTTGACCTGCTAAAGTCAAGGAAATTTTAGAAATGCCTCCACCCACTAACCTTAAACAACTTTGTAGCCTACAAGGTAAGTTGTAGTCTATTCACTGTTTCATTTCACAATTTTGGATCGGTGCCAATTTGTTTCGTCATCTACTCAAGAAGGATGTCTCCTTTCAATGGGATGATGACTGTCACAAAGATTTTGAGGCCTTAAAAAAATACCTTCTCCAACCACCCATACTTATCCCACCTAAAGATGATCAACCTTTTTATCTATACATATCCACTACCGATCACTCCTTGGGAGCCATGCTCACTCATTGTGATGAACAACACAGGGAGCAGGTAGTTTATTATATCAACTGTACTCTTTTGGACTATGAAAACCGATACACCCATCCTAAAAAACTTTTCTTAGCCTTAGTTTTCATTGCCACCAAACTCCATCATTACCTACTCAACCACAAAACCTATGTTGTGACCAACACCAACCCCTTACAATTCATGTATGCCAAACCTTATCAAAATCAGCGTGCCACACAATGGCTTATGCTTTTACCTGATCTTGACCTCGAATTCATTCATCAAAATTCCATCAAGGGCCAAGATATCACCTACCAATTGGCCAATAAAACTCTTTCCGAGGATCGACCCTCTAATTTTGACTTTCCAGGATGAGTCGATCTCTACCCTTTCCTTGGGACGAACCTCCTTATCAAATGACACTCTTTTTTACGGTTCCAAGTGTCGGCATGGGGGTGTGTTGGTTGGATATTTTTCACGCCAAAATATGAGGTTCAACCATAGTACATGGGATTTAATCCCTCCTCAAAGATAGGTGAGACTTCCTGTTTATTACTAATCTAAAACACAACAGAAATGATATGTATAGTATTCACACTAATCTAACCATTGGGGTTGGGATAGAATCCCAGAATCCATATCCATAGTAGATGGAAATATTGTAGCTTTTGAAGTAAAATGGATTAGAAAGAATACACAATGGAAAGGAAATGACGGGAATATATTTTCTTTCGAGAAAACACAGATCACGAAATAATCATACGAGTTCTAGATAACAAATGTAATGTAATGTTTGAAATGATTTAAAATGATTGAGAATGCTAAACAAAGAATAGCTTAAGATCCTGAACATAAGAACAATATCTTAAGAGAGATGAATCTCACAACACAAATTTTGCAAAAATAACATCGATTTCTATTCCTTGAATGATTGAAAGAAAACACAAAGTTATTCTTCTTCACAATAGTTCTCAATATTCCAAAAATCTCAACCCTTTGGAATGCATAAGCATCCCTTATTTATAATAAAAGAGTAGAGAGAAAATAGGATAAACCCTAGGAAATAGTCTTTTAACAAGATTCCTATTTTTCTCGAATCTCACGCAGGAGACCAAGTCAAAATATGCCACCTGCGTGATGAAACAGAAATGAAAAAGACATGTCAATTTCAAGATTGAAATGACATGTTGCATTGTGCCTATTCTGAATTGTCATCTTTCAATTCCTCCAACAAAGCCTTCTTAGTCTAAAATTCTTGGAACTTTCAGATTATACATTGCATTTCATTCTCATCAGGCATAGTGGAATGATCACTCAGAACTTCACATGTTTCCTGAGTATCACTAGCATTGCTAAGAAGATTTTTCAATTTCTTGTTGAGTTTCCTTAGGGTCTCCAAAGAATGTTTGATTTTCACAAACCTTTCAATGACTTCCATGTCGAATCCGTAAGTTGGTTCATGCTGAATTGATTCTTGGATCTGTTCATAAAGATCATTAACAGTAGGATACCCGAGCCTTCACTCAACACTTTCGCACAGATCTTGACCAGCTCTTCTTCCAAGTCATTCTTGCCATCAACTAATTGGTCTCTTGATTCTCTCAATTTGCTGCAAGCTTCGTTGAGAATCTTTATTCTAAATCTGATGGCTTTGGTTAGATGGAAATGTTTATCCGTATGCAAGATAATGCCCTCTTCGACCAAGATGTGGGATGGAATTTGTTTCAGTGTTTGGAGAGCTTCGAAAGTCAGCTACGGGTTCCCGATTTTGAAGAAAATTCATCATCCATTTTCTCTCCATCTTTCTTTATGTCCTCTAAGATTTATAAAATTCCATAGTATCTTTAGTTACTTCTTTTCCCTACGGGAGTAGCCTTTGGGTCCATTCATCATCCTGTTCACCCCTTTTCCTTAATCTTCTCGATCATGGGTATCGATGAAAATATAACCCGATAGGAATAGAGGATGATGGTGTTGACTCAAGGGGATTTGAGAGCTTGAGTAATACTTGATCAACTGCTCCAATTTCTCCTAAGCTCATCCCTTCTTTCCTTTGCTTCTTTTAACTTCGACATATAGCATGTTCATAGCATCTCATGCATCTTGTTGTGCTCCTTCTTCCATCACTTTCGCTAGATCGACCACAGCTATTTCGATAGTCGAGGCCGTTATGTCCTCTCTGGTCTTGTCAGCTATGGGAGTGGCGATCTCTACAAATTTGTGCCCCAGAAGCATCTACTGAAACCTTTGAAACTATTTTGGGTTTCTTGGCTGATTTAGCAGTAGAGGCCTTGAGTGAACTGAAATCAAAGGCTGGTAGGGGAACTACCACCTTCCTTTTCCTTGAATTCTGATCAAGAAACCATTGAGGCATACCGGAGGAAGTTGATACTTTATTACGGGAGTTTGGGTTACACTTGCAAGTGGAGGATGAATTAATGGTGGCGTGGGAATAGCCACAAGTGTAGTAGTGTATTTAATGAAAAGAGGTGCGAGAAGGAGGAGGCATATCTATAGTCACTTTGGTTCCAGAAGAGAGAGGTGAGAGTCTGGAGAATATGCTGGCCATGGCTGATGAAGAAGATGGAGAAAGAGGAGGTGGAAGTGGTTGCAAAGGAGGAGGTGCAGATCCTAAAGCCAAAGCCTGGGAAGCGAGGGATAAACTTACTTCTGTTGGGAAATCAGCAAATGGTGAAATTAGAGGTTGACTCACCTCTACCTCCAAAGAGATTTCCCTATTTATGGTGGTGTTGGTGAATTTGGTATGCTCTTTGTCTTAACTAGAGTGGCAATTGAAGGGGTTTCTTGTTCTCATCTCCTTTTAAAAAATTTGACCTTTATAGGCCTCTTAGAAGAGCTCTTGTCCTTTTCCTTTTTGGAGGGCCCCACTTCCAAAGCAACCAACTTTGAAAAAATCTCTTCTTTGTAACTCATTCCCAAGAGGTGAGCCATGCCTTAGTGCATGTGAAAATCAGAGCTGATCTATCTCGTAATAGAATCTTTTCACCGTTAGACCAATCAATAGTTGGGAAAACATATTGATCCTCATTTAGTCTGTCATATGAAGGATCTAGAACACTTTCATTGTTGCCAGTACCCTCTGGAATGTCAATGAGCTCGAGTGTCTAAATCTCTTCAAGTGTTAACCTGTTATGATCTTTTCTGCAGATAACAACTTCATCGCGAAGATCAACCCAGATGTCTTCTATGCTAGGCACGTGTAGGTACAGGGTTCCATATGACTTAAGAACTCCTCGAAAAGTCAAACCCATCTCTGGGCTTCATGTGCTTCTTTAACTTCTCTTGAAGCTCATGCACTACATTCTTAGATTTTACCACCATTGAGTAGGTATACCTTCCAATAGAAATTGGGAAGGATATAGTGGCCTTGTGCTTACTCTGTTGGAACTTGTGGAAATCCAACAATTGCCTGACCAACTCCATCAGAACCAGCTTGTCTCCTAGGTATCTGGGAAATCGGAAAGGGTCACCTGGGTACATGAATACTCAAAGGTACATGAACTTCTTAAATTTCAAGAAGACACAACCCCATTTTGAAACTTCAGCCCATGCCTCATTAGATACTCTTGTTTTCCTCAGTTCGGGGTTCATCCTGCAGATGTTCTCGTAAAAGAAAGCATCATTTACTCTTTTGAATTGGTCCTCGGACCCCTTCCTTGTTAACTGAGGAAAATACCAATAAATGTGTTCAGCTACCTTATTCCCCTTTGTGTCCAATCCAGGATAATTCCTCATACCGATTGCTGCATAAGTGACATATGAGGACATATAAAACTTTCCCTGTAGACAAGATTGTTTTCATCTGGGAGTCTATCTCGTCACTGATAAGACTACCCCAATCAATCCCCTATTGATTCTTCTTAATGATGACCATGAATTGGTACATCCATCCTTGGAAAAATTTGACTCAGGAAATCCAAAAACCTGGCTCAGCAAAGTAATGATATCATTGATCTCTTGAATGAAATCACTTCTAAGAACAAATCTTGGAAACCTAGAGACAACCGGCTTGGCTTTGATCAGAAATTCTTATTCACATGTTTAATACAGTCTTCTTGATCTTTGTCCCAGGATTTCTAGGATGACTTGAGATCTACATCCCCATACTCCTCGAAGTTAGGCAGTTTGAGAAGGTCATCGAAGTAACCTCCATCTAACTTGACTATGACTTCTCCCACCTGATTTCTCACTGAACGAGAAGTAGAGTCATAATTCAAAGCACATGCCAAGATGAACTCGGGGCACTGAGTAGACATGGGGAATCCTGCTGCAAGAGGGAGGCCACTACCACTATTGATCTCATCCAGGGGGTTTGGGAAGAAATCTTGACTCTATTCCAAAAATATTCCATGTCTACATTTCGAGTTCTATATCCCGGATGTCATAATTGCAATCAATGTAGGAAGGAGATTCCACCTTCCTAAATTTGTACTTCATCTTCCATGATTTATCCAACTTATCCTGTGATGAACCAGGATCCGACATGAGGATTCTTGGTGGAAGAATACCTTGATCACTTCTGGTTTGAACACTCAGGTTTGAAAACTTGTTGAACAACCCCATAGACCGCCAAACTATCTGGGTTTTAGGACCTACAAAGCACCTGCCGGAACTTGACACACTAGAGAGAATGTGTCGGAAACTAGTATGTGTCTGACACTCTGCAAAACCCGATACACTGCAGGAATCGAAGAAGATGTCGAGCACCTCGCTAGACCTGACACACTAGAGAGAATGTGTCAGAAACCAGTATATGTCTGACATGCTGAAAATCCTGAAACACCACGGAACTTGGAGATTGTAAAACACCTTGCAAAATCTGAAAATAAGGGATCACGTTTTTGAGATGTCCAGACATGAAATTTTTCCACCATTTTAACATTTTGGATTTTTGTATTCTTCTTCTTTTCATTAAAATACAAAAAGGTATATTTTAAGGAATGAAATAGGAAAACACCCCAAGGGTGGACTTTTAATCAATGATTTTTTTGGAATACAACTCAAAAGAAGAAGAAAAACGTAAAACCCTAAACCTAAAAATAAAAATAGGAAAGGAAGGAGAAGATGCAAAGGACATTACAAAAACAATTTCAACAAAACTTCACAAGTGAAAAGAAGAGTAAATACCTTTAGCAAATTCAAAAAATAATTGAAAATGGACCACAAAATTGAGCATAAAATAAAATCAAGTTCAAAGGTGAGAGAGCATGTAGGAGAAAATCCATGCAACCAAAAGCACAAAAGATAAAAATGACGTGTAAATCCAACTATTTATAAAAACCCCGCATTTATTACATCTCACTTGACACGTGTGCCAACTACCCGACAACTTGACATGAATGCCATGTCATCATGTTTGGAGTGTCCGGAAACCCAACACAAAGGAACATATGTCAAGATTCTCAAGGTTCGGGTTTTGGAGTTTGAAAAACTGACACAAAGGAACATATCGGAGTTTTGGGTTTTGGGAAACAATTAGCATATAGCATGTAAATAACATGTTTGCATGTTGTTGAAACCTTAAAACCTGGAATACTCTTCAAACGGGCATTTACTATATTTTTACAAAAATTTCTATGGTTATCTTCATTTTAGCTAGAATCACTAAAATGGGATAATAGCTAGCTCGATTGGGGACATTCTTTGCAATGTCAAAGGAAGAGGTCTCATAATCTCTGCGGCTTTATCCACTAGGATACGTAGTTTGGGAAGAAGAAAAACTAAAAAAACAAACAAAATAAAGAAAGAAACAAACAAAAGCAAACACATGACAAAAGACAAATTATGTACAATACAAGAGAGCTTCTTGCATTACTGATGGAACAACTTCAGATGTTGACCACTAAAAGGTAAAGGAAGAAACTCTCCATCAATATATGATAGAAAAAAGCTATTTTCACCATTCAGATGATGAATCTTGAAAGGTCCTTTCCACAAAGAATCAAACTTTCCATGCATTCCTTTCTGCTCCCTTCTCTTATCCCAAAGAAGCACCAGATCTCCAATTTGAAAGTCACATTGCTTTGATTTCTTATCAAATATCTTCTTTACTTTGCTCTGATGATCTGCAATGCGATCAACCACCTTGCTTCATTCCTCTTCTAGCCTGGCTAGGTACATTACCCTTTTCTCAATAGAGTTTTGAAAAGTCTCATCTTCGACTGCTTTGGCCAACTATAAGGCTGGCAGTTCTATGGAAATGGGAATTTCAGCATCAATTCCATACAACACTTGGAAAGGGGACATTCCAATAGCTCACTTTGGAGTAATCTGATCTACCCATAATGCATCATACAATGCTTTGTGCCATGTCCTCTGGTTCTCATCCACTAGCTTTCTAATTATGGTAACCAGGTTCTTGTTGCTGGATTCAACTTGACCATTGCCTTGGGGATAATAGTCAGATGAGTGAGCCAAGGTGATCCCGAATCCATAAATTTTTTTTTCAGCTCATGTGATGAGAAATTGGAGGCGTTATCAGCCACAATCTTGTGAGGCACACCAAATCTAACAATTATATTTTCTTTAAGGAATTTGCACATGGCTTCTGAGGTCACCTGCTTGATTGGCGTAACTTCCACCCACTTGGTGAAATAGTCTATAGCAGTGAGCACATAATTGTGTCTCGGAACTAGAGGTAGGATTCAATGTTCCAATGAAATCAATTCCCCACTGGCGAAAAGGTTCTTCGATCACTACAGGCTTCAGGGGAAGAGCTGCTAGCTTAGGGTGACCAATGAAATGTTGACAAGCTTCACACTTAGATACCCATTCTACCTGAGTCTCGAAAGAGAGTAGGCCAATAGTATCTGGCCCGTAGGATCTTATAAGTTTCACGGAAGAAGAGAAATTTCCTCCACATGCTAGGCTATGGAAGGACTCAAGCAACCTTACCTACTAAGATTTATCAACACAACGAAGGAATACACCATCAATACCCTTCTTGTATATTCCATTGTCCCACAGAACGTATCTTACAGATCTTAACTTAATTGTCCTTTTCTCCTTTTGGCTTAAATGTGGGGGGAATTCACCATAAGTCAGAAAGAAAGCAATATCTGTGTACCATTCGTCAGTTGTGCTCACAAAAAGCACCATGGGAAACTCTGAAGAGGTATCTTTGGTTTTTTCACATTCTGTCTCAGCATTATTTTCTGCAATCAATTGGCACAAGCCCCTTCCTCGTACCAACTTGGTAGGTCTGATGTCCAAGTCATACTCTTGAACTTTAGCTATCCAGTTACCCCATTGACTACCCAGCTCTTGTTGAGTCAAAATGGATTTAAGCTGAGTATTGAGAATGAGAACGAGGGTATGAGAACTTAGCACATAGTATCTGAAATGTTTCACTACTCGTACCACCGCATAAGCATGCTTTTCAATCTGTGACATCTTTAGTTCATGTTCCTTTAATGGGAAGCTCATGAAAGTGATGGGAGCTTCAATGCCTTCTTTGTTCTCCTGCATCAGGATGGTTGACACTATGTGTGCGGAAGCATAGTTGTACATGATGAAATCTTTTTTGAAATCTGGACATACTAGAACAGGAGCATGAGAAATTGCCTTTTTGACTTCATCAAATGCAAGCTTCCCTTTAGTACTCCATCGAAATGGATTTTTACCTTTCATCATCCCAAGGATATCCTTGGTTTTATCAGCAAAGTCAGGTATGAACCTCCTTAGGAAATTGACCTTTCCAAAAAGGAATGAACTCCAATTTTTCTTATGGGTAGGGTAAGGCTTTGAATGGCCTTCACCCTTTTGGGTTGATCTTGGTTCCTTCTCTAGTCATAATATGACCCAACAACTTTCCCTCTATCACTCCAAACATGGACTTCTTAGGATTTAATGAAATCCCGTGACGCCTGCATCTCAAGAGTACCTACTCAGATGATCATAATGATCACTCCGTTTTTAGAGAAAATGGTCAAGTCATCCAAATATACAACTATAACTTTGCCCATCATATCTCTGAATGCCAAGTCCATAGCTCTCTGAAAGGTGGCCTCGGCGTTGATCAAACCGAAAGGCATCCTCCTATAAGAAAAGGTCCCCCATGGGGTTGTGAAGGTTGTTTTATGTTGATCCTCAGCAGCTACCTCAACTTGATTATATCCTGAAAATCATCGAGCATGGATAGCATCTCTGATCTAGTAATAATCTATAACACCTGATCCATGATAGGAAAGGGATAGTTTTCTTTTAACGAAGACTGATTTAGATTAGGAAATCCACACAAATCTTGATTTCGCCATTCTTCTTCCTGACGGGGATGATGTTAGCAACCCAGGTAGAATGGTGGATTGGGAAGATAATCCTTGCATCTAACATTTTCTGAATTTCTACAAGAATAGTCCCTAAGATCTTGGGGTTGTAATGTCTTTTCTTCTTGCCTGTGGGGTTTAACTTCAGGCTTCAAGGGGATGCTATGTTGCACATCTTTGGGCTTGAAGGATTTTAAATCTACATAAGACCAGGCCAAGACATCCATGTATCTCTTCAGGAGTGAAGTGAATTTTGCTTTCTCCTCAGGGGAACAACATTTCCCGATATTCACCATCCGCGGTTGATCAGGAGAGCCCAGATTAACTTGATCTACTTCTGATGAGGAGGTGCCTTTAGTCTACCTTTTATTCTAGATAAAACGATCATGTTTATCAAACAAACCTTCAGAGAAACCAATCCCTTGGGAATCTTATTTCCTTTTAGCTGAATGAACTCACCATCAACCTCTTGATATGAATTCAAAACAGATTCATGGAAAGCTGATTCTGACCCTTCAAAATATAGTTCACTAAAATTATCAGCTTTCTCAGAAAAGACAATATCTATTGATCATCATTAAATACTTGCCAATGTGCTGAGTTATCTCGGAACACTAGGATGATATACAATTTCAATGGTGTATGTGTCCCATTTGAACTGTGGATGAGGAAGGAGAAGAGATGTAGACACGGCTAAAGAATCAGCTTTGTCATTATGATCCCTCAAAATTACCTTGATGGAAAAAGCATCAAAGCATTCTATGTTATCCCATACCTTATTCCTATAATGCTTTAGGTGATCATTTTTCACTTGATAGATCCCTTTACCTGGTTAACAATCAGCTCCACATCTCCTTGAACCTTGAGATTTCAAATTCCCTTTTTTTTGGCCATTTCTAATCCTAATAACAAGGCTTCATACTCAGTTGTATTATTAGTGTTATCAAACTGTAGCTTGAAGGTGAAGGGAAAGATTTCAGAATCTGGAGATATAAGAACTACACCAGCTCCCGATCCGGTAGTTGAACAGCTCCCGTCAAATTTGAGGGTCCAAATAGCATTAGAATCCTCTTCTTTGACGTCTACAAAGCTGGTACCTCTGATGTCATGAAGTAATTTCCCAAGCCAACATCTTTAAAAATAATTTGAGCCTTGGGGTCATCTGATTTAGTGACCAAATACTTCGCTTGAGGTTCAGGATGGAGAATGTGAGAAACTCCATTAACTGGGATTTTAGCCTTGGTCCAGTCCATGTTGATCTCTCCCCAACATCTTTACAAAAACCTCTTCCTAAGAGAATACCATAAGCAGCTGGAATATCAGCAACTAGAATGGTCATTTTCACTCTCTTCTCCGGGAAGGTGACGAATGCAAATTGTGCATCTTTGATTTGACCAATCAAGGGGACTTGCTTGGTTTCCATGGAGTAACACCATCCATATGATTTAGTCAAAGTAATTCCAAGGGCATGGGCTACTTTTGTGGGCATCACATTATCGGAGGCTCCTGAGTCAATGATGTAATTGCTGAGTTTGAATCATTTATGAGTAAGGACAAATAAAATAGTTGATCTTCCCTGAAGAAGAAGAAAAGGTCATATTGTTCTAAGGTGAAGGCTGAATAGGACTAGACAAAACGCTTTTTGAAGATGAAGGAATAAGCAGCCTTACATCTAATGAATTTGGCAATCTTTTCAAATTTATCAGATTTGACCAAGATATTCTGCTTCGACATTTGGATCTTAGTTCTTTTTGCATGGTCAATAATGTCAAAAGCAGTATATAAAGGAATGATGGTAGGCTCAGTTTTGATTATATGGGTTTGAGCTGAGGTACTGGTCTTGGGAGTAGGAGAAGGAGAATGAGAAGAAGTTGTTACCTTTTTAGTTATCTCCTTTTAGTTTGTGCTAAAATAGGAGAGCCTCTCTTGGCCATGACCATGGGAGCTTCTTTATTCTTCTCCTTAGAGCCTTCAACTAGTTTTCTAGGATTCTGAGATTGGGATCAAGTAAAGACTACAAATGACTGACCATCATGTTCACATCCGTCTTCCTCATATTCCAAATACCCAATGCTAGAGTCACCAGTTGAATCATCATAGGACTCATCAGCATATCCCAAAGCTTCAAAAGCTTCATGAGAATCTTGTTCTTTTGATTCTTCATCTTCTTCAACTATCTCCACTGTAGCATTAACAGGAGGAGCTTCAATAGCTAGTCTTGGTTGAGCAACAGTCAACCACGGTCTATCTCTTATGGGAGCACTATTAGTATTATTGAAATTCCATCTAGGAATATCCCGATATGGAACATTGCTCACTTGTTGAGACATTTTCTTTTTAAAGCAATCAAGTCATTAGCCATCTTTTGAATCATGGGATCAGTAGTACTCTGAGAAGAACTCTGATTTTTAGGCTTGGATGATTCTTTTCTGATTTTTCCGGCCAGAATAAGATCATCTTCTATTTCGGTGGCCGTAGCTTGAGTAGTGGCCAAATCAGGGATAACAAATCTTCTTAACAAGAAGCTTACATCCGGAGGTTGAGCGTTGATGAAGAAACACTTTTGATTTTCAAGAGTAGGAACAGTGGACGATCTGGAATCTTGCGAGATCAACTTGTTGAATTTGGCTATGAAGTCTTGCATGGGTTCATAAGGCTCCTTCTTCATGTGGGTAAGTTGTGCCAACAAGGTGTGAGAATCTTCAGTTGGTTTGAACCTTGCTTCAAATACAGATCTCATGGTATCCCAGTTGGTAATGCATGAATTTGGGAGATGATAGAACCATTATGTGGCTACGCCATGCAATGTTTCAATGAAGAGTCGAATAGAGACATCTTCATGAGCCACCCCAAGAACACCACATGCAACAAAGAATGAGGCAATGTGTTCGTCAGGATGTTGTTTCCATCACCGTTGAACTTAGGAATATTCTTCTATGATCCATGAGGTAGGTCATGCAATGGTGGAGTAAGGGAAAGAGGACCAATAGTTGTGCCCCAAGGCACAAGGTTGTGCTGCCATTATTCTAAATGAAGTGCAAATAGGAATCTAAATATTTGGCAAGAATAATGCAAGATAATTTACAGAGACTGCTAGTTCTTGAGGAATTTGATTCCTTCGGATGGGTGAAGAACTTCTTGCCCAGCTAGATGCAACATTGTTGGGTGAAAGTCTGAAATTATGTTGTTGAAGCAGATCAAAGAATGGATATGTTTCCCCTAGCTCGGCTTGACCGAGTGAAGATCTTTCTGGCCAGCTTGAACTGGAAAATAGATCTTGTTGAAAATAAGGAAAATATAGAGTCACCAGACACCAAAAGGATAAGCTTTATATTATCAATCCATATTCCCAGCAGAGTCACCAAAAAATGTTGGTTGGATATTTTGTCACACCAAAATATGAGGTTCAACCACAAATACATGGGATGAATCCCTCCTCAAATATAGGTGAGGTTGCCTATTTATTACTAATTTAAAACACAACAAAAATGATATGTACAGTATTCACACTAATCTAACCATTGGGATTGGGATAGAATCCCATAATCCATATCCACAATAGATGAAAATATTGCAACTTTCGAAGTAAAATGGATTAGAAATAATACACAATGGAAATGAAATGATGGGAACGCATTTTATTTCGAGCAAACACATATCATGAAATAATCATATGAGTTCTAGATAACAAATGTAACGTAATGTTTGAAACGATTTAAAATGATTGAGAATGCTAAACAAAGAATAGCTTAAGATCCTGAACATAAGAACAATATCTTAAGAGAGATGAATCTCATAACACAAAGTTTGCAAAAATAACATCAATTTCTATTCCTTGAATGATTGAAAGAAAACACAAAGTTCTTCTTCTTCATAATAGTTCTCAATATTCCAAAAATCTCAACCCTTTGGAATGCATAAGCATCCCTTATTTATAATAAAAAGAGTAGAGAGAAAATAGGATAAACCCTAGGAAATAGTCTTTTAACAAGAGTCCTATTTTTCTTGACTCTCACACAGGAGACCAAGTCAAAATATGCTACCTATGTGATGAAATAGAAATGAAAAAGACATGTCAATTTCAAGATTGAAATGACATGTTGCATTGTGCCTATTCTGAATCGTCATCTTTTTCTTCCTCCAAAAAGCCTGCTTGTTCGAAATTCTTGGAAATTTTGGATTATACCTTGCATTTCATTCTCATCAGGTGTGGTGGAATGATCACTCAGAACTTCACATGTTTCTTGAGTATCACTAGCATTGCCGGGAAGCTTTTTCAATTTCTTGTTGAGTTTCCTTAGGGTCTCCAAAGAATGTTCAATTTTCACAAACCTATCAATGAATTCCATGCCGAATCCGTAAGTTGGTTCATGCGAATCCGTAAGTTGGTTCATGCTGAATTGATTCTTGGATCTATTCATAAAGATCATCAACAGGTAGGATACCCGAGCCTTCACTCAACACTTTCGCATAGATCTTGACCAACTCTTCTTCCAAGTCATTCTTGCCATTGACCAATTGATCTCTTGATTCTCTCAATTTTCTGCAAGCTTCATTGAGAATCTTTATTCTAAATCTGATGGTTTTGGTCAAGCTGGAAATATTTATCCACATGCGGGTTGATGCCCTCTTGACCAAGATGTGGGATGGAATTTGTTTCAGAGTTTGGAGAGCTTTGAAAGTATGCTCCAGGTTCCTGATTTCTGAAGAAAATTCATCATCCATTTTCTCTCCATCTTTCTTTATGTCATCTAACTATTGATAAACTTCCACATTATCTTTAGTGACTTCTTTCCCTACAGGAGCAGCCTTTGGGTCCATTCATCAATTGTTCTCCCCTTTTCATTAATCTTCTTGATCATGGGTACCGATGAAAAATTGAACCCGATAGGAATAGAGGATGATGGTGTTGACTCAGGGGGCTTTGAGAGCTTGAGTAATACTTGAGTCAACTATCCACTTTCTCCTTAAGCTCATCCTTGCTTTCCTTTGTTTCTTTTAACTTCTGACATAGCACGTTCATAGCATCTCATGCATCTTATTGTGCTCCTTCTGCCATCACTTTCCCTAGATTGAAGATGGTTATCTGATAGTCAGAGGCCATTATGTCCTCTCTGGTCTTATCAACTGTGGGAGTGGTGATCTCTACAAATTTGTGCCCAGAAGCATCTACTGAAACCTTTGAAACTATTTTGGGTTTCTTGGCTGATTTAGTAGAGAGGTCTTGAGTGAACTAAAATCAAATTTGTAGTAGGGGAACTACCAACTTCCTTTTCCTTAGAGTCTGATCAAGTAACCATTGAGGCATGCCAGAGGAAGTTGCTACTATTGCAAGAGTTTGGGTTGCACTTTCTAGTGGAGGAAGACTTATTGGTGGCATGGGAAAAACCACAAGTGTAGTAGTGGATTCAGTGAAAAGAGGTGCAGAAGGAGGAGGCATATCTATAGTCACTTTGGTTCCAACAGAGAGAGGTGAGAGTCCAGAGAATATGCTAGCCATGGCTGATGAAGAAGATGGAGAAAGAGGAGGTGGAAGTGGTTGCGAAGGAGGAGGTGGAAGTGGTTGCGAAGGAGGAGGTGTAGATCCTAAAGCCAAAGCTTGGGAAGCGAGGGATAAACTTACTTCTATTGGGCAATCAGCAAATGGTGAAATTAGAGGTTGACTCACCTCTACCTCCAAAGATATTTCCCCTATTTTTGGTGGTGTTGGTGAATTTGGTATGCTCACCATCTCAACTAGAGTGGCAGTTGAAGGGGTTTCTTGTTCTCCTCCCTTCTTGACAAATTTGACCTTTATAGGCCTCTTAGAAGAGCTCTTGTCCTTTTCCTTTTGGAGGGCCCCGCTTCCAAAGAAACCAAATTTGAAAAACTCTCTTCTTTGTAACTCATTCCCCAAGAGGTGAGCCATGCCTTAGTGCATGTGAGAATTGGAGCTGATCTATCTACAATAGAAGATTTTTCACCGATAGACCAATCAATAGCTAGGAAAACATATTGATCCTCATTCAGTCCATCATATGAAAGATCCATAACACTTTCATTGTCGCCAATACCCTCTGGAATGTTAGCGAGCTCAAGTGTTTGAATCTATTCAATTGTTAACCTACTATGATCTTTTCTGCGGATAGAAACTTCATTGCAAAGATAAACCCATATGTCTTCTATGCTAGGCACGTGTAGGTACAGGGTTCCATATGACTTAAGAAATCCTTGAAATTTGAACCCATCTCTGGGATTCATGTGCTTCTTTAACTTCTCCTGAAGCTTATGCACTACATTCTTGGATTTTACCACCGTTGAGTAGGTATACCTTCCAATAGAAATTGGGAAGGATACGACGACCTTGTGCTTACTCTGTTAGAACTTGTGGAAATCCAACAATTGCCTGACCAACTCCATTAGGACTAGCTTGTCTCCTGGGTATCTAGGCAATTAGAAAGGGTCACCTGGGTACATGACCACTCGAAGGTATGTGAACTTCTTAAATTGTAAGAAGACACAACCCCATTTTGAAACTTCAGCCCATGCCTCATCAGAGACTCTTGTTTTCCTCAGTTCGGGGTTCATCCTGCAGATGTTCTCGTAAAAGAAAGCATCATTTACTCTTCTAAATTGGTCCTTGGACCCCTTGTTAAGCGAGGAAAATACTGATAAATGTTCTTAGCTGCCTTGTTCCCCTTTGTGTCCAATCCGGGATAATTCCTCATACCAACTACTATATAAGTGACATATGAGGACATATAAAACTTTCTTATAGATAAGACTATTTTCATCTAGGAGTCTATCTCGTCACTGATAAGACTACCCCAATCAATCCCTTGTTGATTCTTCTTAATGATGACCATGAATTGGTACATCCATCCTTGGAAAACATTTGACTCAGGAAATCCAAAAACCCGGCTTAGCAAGGTAATGATATCATTGATCTCTTGAATGAAATCACTGCTAGGAACAAATCTTTGAAACCTAGAGACAACCGGCTTGGCTTGAATTAGGAACTTCTTATCCACATGTTTAATACAATCTTCTTGATATTTGTCCTAGGATTTTTGGGCTGACTTGAGATCTACATCCCCATAATCCTCAAAGTTTGGTAGTCAAAGAAGGTCATCGAAGTAACCTCCGTCTAACTTGACTATGAATTCTCCCACCTGATTTCTCACTAAATGAGAATCAGAGTCATAATTCAAAGCACATGCCAAAATGAACTCGGGGCACTGAGCAGACATGGGGAATCCTACTACAAGAGGGAGGCCACTACCAGCTATTGATCTCATCCAGGGGGTTTGGGAAGAACTCTTGACTCTATTCCAAAAATCTTCCATGTCTACATTTAAGTTCTGTATCCCGGATGTCATAATTGCAATCAATGTAGGAAGGAGACTCCACCTTCCTGAATTTGTACTTCATCTTCCCTGATTTATCCAACTTATCCTGTGATGAACCAAGATCCAACATGAGGAGTCTTGGAGGAAGAATGCCTTGATCACTTCTAGTTTGAACACTCGGGTTTGAAAACTTGTTGAACAACCCCACAAACCTGCCACACTATCTAGGTTTTAGGACTTGCAAAGCACCTACCGAAACTTGACACACTAGAGAGAATGTGTCGAAAATAGTATGTGTCTGACACTCTGCAAAACCCGATACACTATGGGAATCGGAAGATGTTGAGCACCTCGCTAGACCCAACACACTAGAGAGAATGTGTCAAAAACCAGTATATGTCTGACACGCTGAAAATCCTGAAACACTGTGGAACTTGGAGATTGTGAAACACCCTGCAAAACTTGAAAATAAGGGATCAGGTTTTTGAGATGTCCAGACATGAAAATTTTCCACCATTTCAACAGTTTGGATTTTTGTATTCTTCTTCTTTTCTTTAAAATACAAAAAGGTATATTCCAAGGAATAAAATAGGCAAACACCCTAAGGGTGAAATTTTAATCAATGATTTTTATTGGAATACAACTCAAAAGAAGAAGAAAAACCTAAAACCCTAAACCTAAAAATAAAAATAGGAAAGGAAGGAGAAGATGCAAAGAACATTATAAAAACAATTTCAACAAAACTTCACAAGCGAAAAGTAGAGTAAATACCTTTAGTAAATTTGAAAAATAATTGAAAATGGACCATGCAATTGAGCACAAGATCAAATTAGGTTCAGAGACTAAGAGATCATGTAGGAGAAAATCCACGCAACCAAAAGTACAAAAGATAAAAATGACGTGTAAATCTAACTATTTATAAAAACCCCACATTTATTACATCTCATTTGACACGTGTGCCAACTACCCGACAACTCAGCATGAAAACCATGTCATCATGTTTGGAGTTTCCAGAAAATTGACACAAAGGAACATATGTAATGATTATTGAAGGTTCAAAACTCGCACACAAAGGAACATATCAGGTTTTGGGTTTCGGAAGTCATGTGACATGAAGCATGTTTTTGATCACGCATGTTCCAATGCTCAAGTTTTGAAAACCCAACACAAGGGAGTTGAATCAAGTTTCAGGTTTTGGGAAACAATTAGCATATAACATGTAAATAACATGTTTGCATGTTGTTGAAACCCAAAAACCTGAAATACTCTTCAAATGGGCATTTTAGTAGATTTTTCAAAAATTTCTATGGTTATCTTCATTTTAGCTGGAATCACTAAAATGGGATAACAGGGTGGCACTAGTATTATCCTCACTCCTCTTGATGGAGAACCCATGCCTTTCTTTCAAACTATATTTTGAATGCACCAACAATATTGTTGAATATGAAGCACTCATACTAGGCCTCCAAGATGCTTATTCCCTAGATGCCAAATCAATCAACATCTTTGGAGATTCTTAATTGGTTGTAAATCAAGTCAATGGTATGTACTAATGTCATAACAAGATACTTCAAAAGTATAAACATCATGTAGACATACTTTTGACCACCTTTGATTGTTACACCCTTCAAACCATCCCACATTCCACCAACAAATTTGTAGATACCATGGCCTACTTAGCTTCCCAAATACCCGCTTCACCCGTCGATTCCAAAATATTTGTCACCGTACAACACCTCCATTCACCTTCTTATTTACCTCATGATGTTTACTCGATCGGAACCAATACCCCTGACCTGAGTGACCTTTGGTATAAACAATACTTGAATACCTTTCTCTCTCCATCTTACCTCCTGATCTCACCCATAACGGACAACGTACCTTCCTTAAAAAGGTCTCCCGTTACGTTATCCTGGGAGGAATCCTTTATAAGTGTGGTTTTGATGGTATTATCTTACGATGCCTCACAAGTTCTGAAATTCCTTATACCATTATGGAGGTTCATGATGGCATATGTGGAAGTCACTTTAGTTGTCTAGCTATTACTAAGTGTATTCTTCACCTAGGCTATTACTAGCTGACCATTAACCATGATTTTTGTGACTACATCAAACATTGTGTAAAATGCTAACAACATTCCAATCTTCATCATATACCCAATCCCACCTTACGGTCACTCGTGACCTTTGAACCTTCTCTCAATGGGGTTTGAATCTTGTCGAGAAATCAATCCTAATTATTCCCAACGCCATCAATGGATCATCACTACTACTGAATACTATACAAAATGGGTAGAATCCATCCCACTCATTTCCATGAAAGTTGAGAAAATATGTGAGTTCATTAACCACCATATCATTTGTCTCTTTGGTGTTCCTCATCACTGACAATGAAAAATAATTCAAAAATAAAACATTGCAAAAACTTTGCATGACGCCTTTGGCATTTAGCTTAGTTTCTCATCACCCTACTACCCACAAACCAATAGCCAAGTCGAATCCACTAATAAAACCCTCAACAAAATTCTCATGAAAGTGGTTGACAATACTGGGAAGGATTGGCATACGCACATTCCTTTTTCCCTGTGGGCATACCGCACTAGTATTCACACTTCCACTGCAGCCACACCCTTTTCTCTGGTCTATGGTACAGAGGTTGTTCTACCTCTTGAAGTCCAAATCCCCTCACTTCGTATTTCTCTCCATGACATGCTCACTGATGATGACTTTCATCAAGACCGTTTAGCATAGCTAGAGTTATTAGATGAACATCATCTTAACGCTCTAGATCACCTTCAAGTTTACCAACAACGTATCAAACGTGCCTATGACAAACGTGTTCATGAACGAACCTTCCAAGTTGGTGACCTTGTCCTGAAAGAAAATCAACACGTAACCAAAGCAAAAAAAAGTAAACGGGTAAATTTGCTCCTAATTGGCTTGGACCATACATCATGACTCCTACCTATGGATCGTGTTTATCGTTTATCATCTCTTGATGGTAAACTCGAGCCTAAGCCCCTAAATTCCTTACATATTCAACCATTCTATTGTTGACTTGTCCTACCTCACCCTTTGTCTCTCTCCGGGCTCATCCCTTGTGCGCTACCTACTCCATATACCTCCCTAACGATTAAACCAGAATCATGTGAGTACACGTCACTTGTTATCTTCCCTTGAATATATGTACCATGGTGCTACACATAGCATGATTCTCATGGATACTTTTCATCTACCTTTAGATGAGATCCCATGGTCATTTCACCTTTCCTTTTGAACAAGAGTCCTATCCTCCACCTTGGTCTTGTCCATGACTACAAAGACCTCACAATGGGACCAAACTCCTTGAGTCAAACTTCTAATAAAAAGATGACTCCCTCAAAAGGACATCTTCTTCTCAACCAATTGTTGCTATAAATAGACTGCTCCCATGAAGGACAGCTATGTAAAGCTCTTAAAAAAATGAGAGCAACTGAAGCTTCCCGCATCGATCAGCTTCATGAAGACCTCAAGGAGTTCAATTTTTCCCATATAGACTTCCCTGCATTGATCAGTCTATCTCAACTATAAGTCAAAACAAAAAAATCATCATGGACTTGCCTTGTGACCTAGGACCTCTTTCCTGAAGGGCCTGCTACCTCATACCATATAAAAATTAAAAATTACCTACTCTTCACCCTGTGAACCATGCCCACTCTCATTTCCTACTACCTCAAGGGACTTCTTGGAACTTAGACATTTGGTGATCATGTGACTACTTTTCATCATAGAACATGTCAATCATGCAATGTCTTTAGGGTCTTATGTTCATCACCTCCTCCAAGGTATGATCTACTTGGTATGATCCTACCCAATCAGGTGGCTTTATTTCCCCCTTTTATCTTTTAACCATCTTTGTTTACGTTTTGATTACCTTATACAAGACTTGGTCCTCGATGCTTACTTTTGGGGTAATCTCCTTCTTTCACCTATAATCCACCCACACCTAACAAACCTAAACCCACAACATGCCCAAACACCTACCAACTCATTTTCACACCTTCTCATTTTCTTCCCTAGCTTATGGGAGAACTACATCGGCCTGAGGTCCCTTTTCACCGGGACTATGTAGGCAACACTCGAGGGCATGGGGCCCTTGGAGGTTAGCTCAGCCATTCTCTACCCTAAACAATTCATCAACCATGCCTCACTCACCATTTACATTACATTTCACTTAGTTCCCACTTTTATGTACAAAATTGGAAATTAAGCTACATATATAACAATTTTCTACATATATTATACTTTTATTACGCCTACCAATTCTCTATCATCACTATGTATGGATTATACCACATCTCACATATAACCCATAGTATCATTCATTGCAAAAAAATTAAAATAAATAATGAATCATAACCTCACCTACTTTCAACACAACCATGCCTAACAACCTGACTCAACCATGCCTAACAAACCTAACTCAATCCATGCCTAGCCAAACCTAACTCAACCATGCCTAACCAACCTGACTTGATCCATGCCTAAACTGACCTGACTCCATCATGCCTAACTCACCTAATTTCCATCCATATCAAAACAACAAACCCATATCTCATCTAACACAAGCCATAAATCCAATATCTCATAAACACATCAACACATCACAAAATACCATGTATCTCATCATATAAATCAATAAATGTGTATCTCAATATACATGCCTATCTCATCATGACCATCATCTCAAAATGTCGGCACGTAGGCTGATATACAATACAAAATGTCATCAACATGTAGGTCGGTCTCATATATACAACAAAGAATGAATCAATACAAAATATCTTTGGCACACAGGCTGGTATATGCTCAAAATATACAAATCACTCATACATCCTCTTTGTCTTGGCAGCAGGCGGTGGTATGTGATCAAAACTACAATTATCTTCGGCACGTAGGTGGCATATATATCAAAACATAACTAATATACATAAAAAATCAGGTGACTGCATATCACGCATCTCGTTAGATTTCCTCCATCTCTATGTCACCTGTACCCTCAAACTCCTGTGTCCCTACCGCACCTCATCTAGAGCTGGTTGTCATATGTTGGTGGCCTCTCCCTAATTGGGCCTTAGAGCTCACTGACCTCCTGTGCTCTCCACACTATGAGTGCAGGATCTCGTCCTCTCACTGGACGCCTGATGTGCCCTGTACTTGGCATAGGATATGAAATCTATCCCGACCACCATAAGTTGGTCCTGATAATATCTCACCTCACCTAGGGCATCCCGTAACTTGGATATAGGCACGGTTTGTGGTGGTTTCATAGGTCTTAGCCCCTATACCTACCCCGCACAACTTACCCTACACTTACCCGTGAATTGGGACCTGCTCCTAGTGCCTGTGGTAGTGCCCCCTACCCTTGTGCTTGTATCTGGGCCTGTAAGGCCCCAATCTATGTCTCGGGTTGTTCTTGCTAGCCTTGCCTAAAACCTACCACCGAGCTCGTAAGGCTACCACCGACCACCCCCGACCATCTCCATCTCTTCCATCTCTTCCATTCACCATCGGGCTGTAGGTGGCCACTGTATGCGTAGCTCTGCTACCTCTACCTCAGAAACCTCCAACTGTGTCTCTAGTATACCCAATTGGGTAATCAACATAGCTACCAGCCCTTGTAGGGTGTCTCTATACACTGTAATGGTAGCTAGGTCTGGCTTCCCTGGTCTGGGTGGTATGGCTTGTAATTGAGCCACCCACCACTACCTATATCTGTCTGCACATCCGGCATCATCTATCTACCGATCCACTAGTTGGTCCTCCTCCCCTATAGGAGCTCGTGAGGTGTGGTAGAGGTAAGGGCCTCTCCACATCATCTCTCCAATATTATGGGAAGGGTGGAGGAATGTCCTGTAAAAGCCCAAACTACCATCGGACTCTGTCTACCGGGATCATCTCATCCTCTACGACATGGTGACCCTGTATCCACCTCTCTAGCTGGATCTCAGCTAGCTCCTCATGCATATGCCTATATGAGGGGAATCCCACATATGGTCTCCAAATAATTTCCACTCCAAACAACCCCTCCAAGTAACTTTTGAAAATGGGCCACATCATGTGTTATCCTATCCCATCTCCGCTCTCCTATCACCGGAACCCATCCACGGTATCCCACCCGCAAAAATCTAGGTGGGAATGCATCTGCTTGAGGCATCCCTATAGGTCACATGCACACTATGTGATTGTATGCCCAACAGTGTAGTATAAATGTACAACACATGCTAAACCTGTGCAACCACCCATATGCCCACAGCTCTCTGTATAGCTACACTAAGAATGCTGGTGCCTAGGAAAAGCATGTCTCATACACCATCATATCATGGAGTACCCCCATCAGTGATTGGGGAAAGCATCCACCCTCTGCATCCGGCAAAGTGTAAGCAACAACACACTACCTACATCAGCAAAACCACTAGCCTCGTCTCATCCATATGGGCTAGGTACATCTCTCCATAGCTCAAGCTTCCCCTCACCAAAGACAATCCTAATCAACTCCTCTAAAGCCTTGGAGGAGATATAATACACCTGGGCACCCAATATGGGTAGCCACAAAATTTGGAACACGTCCTCTAGGGTGATAGTCATCTCACCCGTCGGAAGGTGGAACGTGTTGGTCGCGGGATCCCATCTATCGATGAGCATGACCATCAAGATAGGTTATCGAACAACATGTTGGTAGCAATGAATCCCACTAAATCCTACTACCTCCACATGCTGGAGCTCCAAAGGGGTCGTTATGCCATGTAATTTCACCAATAGAGGTGGAACCCTATCCCGCATATGTAACTATGATCTCCCCTGCATCCAATCAAGCACAACATTAATCCACATTTACCATGACCATATTCACCAATTATCATTATCCTCCACCCTATTTTCACTCTACCCATCTCAATTACCTAGCCCACATCACTTTTAGACCCTTGTGCCTCAAATCCTAACCGACTCCAGTCACCCTTAAACCGACATCGGTCACCTATTTGGTGACCGATACCGGTTAACCTTTACCAACCACGGTTACCATGTAACCAACATCGGTCACCTGTTTGGTGACCAATACCGATTCTACCCAACTGACACCAACCAAACTTGACCGATGCCATTCAAGTGTCACGAGAAAATCCTGTGACTTCTCAAAACCCCCATTTTAAAAAAACACCCCCTTCCCTTTTACCCCACCTACAATGACCTAAAACTACCCCTGGACCTCTACCCACCCCACCTATACCATTTACTACCCTTCCCCTCCCTCTTTTAACCCTTTCTCCCCCATACCCAAATTTTATTTTTACCCACCCACAAAAAAACAAAAACCCACAAAAACCTAAAATAACAATACTCCAAACTCCTAATCTATCTAATCAACAATGTAGCATTGGGCACTTACCTCATCGTGCTGCCGCCATCTCGGTGGCATGTCTAGCCGCTATGCCAATGGCCTACCGATCCCTCTCCAACCTCTACCATCATCGAATAGCTACTCGTCACCTCCAACCAATCAAATCTCTTGCCCTAATCCCGTGGACCCGCTGCTCACCAACCCAACCCTCATCCAATCACACTGCCAACTCACTGTCCCATTTCCTTTGGACACTTTTCTCTCTTTTCTCTCCTTTTTGTCATTTTCTCACTTTACAAATAACAAATGAATAATAAAAACATAGATTTTTTGTTTTTATAACCAACCCAACCTAACCGACGTCGATTACCCTTGATCGGCATCGGTCGCATGCCCTACCTCACCGTCGTCATTTTTCCTATAGCGATGTTAGTTTTTCATGACTTCCATCAGTCATCCTCACCTACACATTGCCATAAATTAAGCCCCTTTTACCCCACCCTTTACCTTGATCCTTTACCTAACCCCTCACCCTGATCCTTTATCCAACCCATTTACCTTCCCTTTCCTGACATCCTCATTTACTACCTCCATTTGTCCTCCTTGGGGACTCCTTATTTTACCCCTACCTTGGCCCTACCCACACCATGACCTCAATATTTGGACCTAGACCATCGTTAGTGACCTTTGACCTCATGTGTTTGTTATACTTCATGCACTTTATTACTTACGTGTTGTTGACCCAATAACCTTACCTAGCCTATTGCCATAACCATTTATCCCGACCCTACCTTTGGTGTCTCGGAACATACCTAAATGTTCCCGCACCTAACCTACAATGTGTTTCTGACAATATCCTATACCTTGGATACTGCAGACCCACTTCAACCTTTTCTAGATACACCTATTGACCTTAGACGATGTAGAGTTTTCTGCTCTTTAACCTAGTAGCGTGTTGCGGTTTATTCATGTGCATGCATTTGACTATTTCTACCTTTGACCCAGACCCATTACCTAGATTGCCACGTAGACCTAACTCTTTCTCTTTCTCCCCGTGCCCACCGCCTCTTCCTCCCATTTACCTTTTATCAAACCACTCACTGATTCTCCCTTCTCCTTCATCGGTTCCTAGTTTGAGGGGGATCACCTTCACCCACACATGGGGCAACCACATCTTATTTTTGTTAGCATCGCTTACCAATACAAGCTATGCAACAAAAAGTGGAAAAATGTAGACACTAAAATTAGGTCACACTCCCCTTTGGTCCCTCGACAAATAAGCACCCTTCATCACATTCACCTAGCCATGACCCCTTTCACCCCACTAATATTAATTTAATTAAATTAATGCATTATCCTCACTATATTTATTATTTAAATATCTTATTTTAAATAATATCCACACATACAGTTCACTTAGACACCTCACCAAGCCAACTCAACCTAAGACCTATTCTTAGTAAGTTGCCATAACTAACTAAGACATACCCAAACCCTAAAAATCAATGCCTACATTCCCTCTAACCACATTCCCGCATGCTCACAAGAAGCTCCTAGTCTAATCCATGGGTTAACGACACGAGATCCAAGGAAATCAAGAGGATCTCCCTAGTTTAGTAAACCTAGAAATCCCACCTGACCGACAGCGTCGGTTACCTCTAACCATCGCGGTTAAGTAGGAACCACCATCAGTTATCCTTTTAACCCCAAAACAACCTTATTCTCAAGGTTAGAAGTTGAAATTTGGAAGCAAAAAGGTTGGCGAGAATTATCACATCTCAGAGAGATAACACATCTTCAGAGAGTGAATTCCAGTGAGACCACACATGCAAGGAAGGAGACCAAACATCTTTTCCTACACAGCCATCCCAACCATGATCTAATCTAACCAAGCAAAGAGGAATGCACATGCAGCCCATGCAGAAGCTTTCCTTCAGTTGGTGATCACTTGCAGCCTTCAAGCCCCTCATCAACACCTCCATCCTTCACACACAGGCATCCAAGACTAGAATCCAAGTAAGTATAATGTCATACTTCTCTGGTTTATTTCATTTCATCATTATTTTATCATCTATTGCTTACCTAGCCACCTATTGACCTTCTCCAACATTTCCACCTCCATATACCCATTAAATCCTTACCAAAGCCTACCCCAGTCACCTAATACCTCATCCCAACCAACCAAAGTCCTTTGTGTAATCACAAAGGAGACCAAAAGCTTGTTCTATGACATTTCCAAATTTCACAATGGCACCGGTCACACCTGACCGCCGTTGGTTACCCCTGACCAACATCGGTCTCTATATTTTCCCACATAGCCTGAATAGAGACCTACCCACTTAATTTCATCTCACCCTCATCCACCTGTGATCTACCCGAGACCTCTGTCAAACCTACAAAACCTAGAACCAATCATTTGACCTTTGGATTCTATTCTAGCTTATCCTGTTAGATTAGATCTATTTCTTATTGTGTTTTAAGTGAGATACCTAAATCATTTCAAATTACAATAGGATTTACTTTGTTTACAACATTAAATTATTTTAAACAGTGGATGACGATGACCATCTAGGAAGTATCAAACTTCCTGGATCTAGCATACTCTAGGTAATTAGTTCCTCCCTAGCCAAAAGGAAGCTCTCACAATTAGTGTGGATTCGGAAGTCATACATGCGTAACAACCCATCAACCAAAATTTGAACAGTATCCCTCCTATGCCCATTACCCTATTTTTTTTTGTCAACACTTCAAAGAAACAATATAATAAAAAGGTGAAACATGTGGAGGAGAATCTATAGAATAATAACCAAAAGTAATAATGGAAGAAGAAAGAGAAAGGCCTCCACAAATTGTGTGATGGGGTAGAAACACAAGTCCACTTGTCATCCCTCCACCTATCTCGTGAATTACTAAGGGTATCTCATAATATTTTCCCTAAATTTAGAGGTGATGGCAGATGGTTCCTTGAGGAACACGTAGCAACATTCATCACAACATGTAGAGTGTTAGGAGTAGAACATGAATATCCATCAGGTAAGATTATTCATAAAAATTCTACAAGAAATGGCAGCAGAGTGGTTTTATCTCCTAAAATATAGATCCATTACTAATGGGGAAGACATCGAACTAGATTTGGAGCAAGTTTTAAATCTACTGAAGTTGTGAATACCTCCTAGTTCAACTAGCTCATATGAAAAATGAGCCCAATGAGACTATGAGGGAATTTGTAGCTCGCTATAACATGTTTCTTAAGAGGATATCCTTTGAAGATTTACCCTCCGATGATAACGTGAAAATATTATTCATCAACGCTCAATTTCTTGAGGTGGGATTCATCCTTTGAAGAGTTCAACCAAGAAATTTGGGCCATGCTCAAGAAATTTCCATTGAAGTGGAAGATGACCTCATATTTTCAGGAAAGATCAAGAATCCTTCAATGAAGGATAAGGCCCAACATTTCAAAGGTGAGAGAACTGATTCATTGTTGCAGAAATTGGAAAATGAATTGATGATGTTGAAGAGGGAGGTCACTCAACAAACATGCCATCAAAATCATAACAAAAATATGATATCATGAGCACCATGAAGGATTTCCTTGTAGGCTCTACTTGTCAATGCAATTTGTAGAACTCAAGAATATGAAGGACTTAAAAAAGAAAGTGAGGAGAATAATGCCCTAGAGAGTGAAGAAGAAGAGAATGATGTATAAACTAGATTATGTGAATATTCAGTAGGTGAAAATTATGATAACAAAGATGCATCTAGTTTCTCATGGGATTCATCCTTTGAAGTGTTCAACCAAGACATTTGGGCCATGCTAAATAAATTTCCATTGAAGTGGAAGATGACATCATCTTTTTAGGAAAGATCAAGAATCCTTCAATGAAGGATAAGGCCCAACATCCCAAAGGTGAGAGAGCTGATTCATTGTTGCATAAATTGGTGAATGAATTGATGATGTTGAAGAGGGAGGTTACTCAACAAACATCCCATCAAAATCATAACAAAAATCAAATTGCAGGAGCACCCTGAAGGATTTCCTTGGAGGCTCCACCTGTCAATGCAATTTATAGAACTCAAGAATATGAAGGACTTGAACAATAAAGTGAGGAAAATTATGTCCTAGAGATTGAAGAAGTAGAGAATGATGTATAAATCAGATTATGTGAATATTCAAGAGGTGAAAGATATGATGAAGAAGATACACCTAGTTTCTCATGTGAAGTATTAACCCACTCTTATTATAAAAAAATGAACTTCTCCCTTTGGTGCTACAAAAATAAGAAGATTGAAGATACTAATATGGTGACTCTAAGAAATAAAATAATCAGTCAAGGATCTCCACTTCCACCCTCCATGGAGCCTACAATGGATAAACCATACCCTATGGTAAGCAAGAGGCCATTTATTCCAATTAAGTCTCCAAACATGCTCATTCTAATTCTAAGTCTGTTCCTGCAACAAATATTCCTTCAAGAGATTCTATTGTGCCTACAAAATAATCATTTTATCCTCAATCATCTTCTAATTTTACCTTGCCTTCATACATCCATTTTTATATCATAGAACATATAAACAAGTCCAAAGTGCAAATTTCTAAATCTAAGTATTTACAAACTCACCTTGAATAATTTGACAAGCTTGTCTTCTATATCAAGGGTATTGGTTCTAAACCCAATACTATGAATCCTAGTTCTCAAGGATAACTATCCATTCCACCTACTCATTCATCACAGATCATGTTTGTTATGAGTACATCAAAGACTGATAATATTGATCCTTTCTATATCTCCCTTCTCATTGGAGGATACCAATTGAATAATTATATAATAGATTTAGGTGCTTCTGACAATGTAATGCCCATAAAGGTTTCCAATGCTCTCAAAATTACCTTAACATGGGTCAGTGGCTCTTGTTACTCCATGGAGTCAAAGGAAGTCCCACTTGTAGGTAAGATCAAGGATGCACATGTGGCTCTCACCGCATTTACGAAAAATAAAATTTCATTCACTATCTTGATAGAAGACATTACGGAAACATTTGGAATGTTGTTAAGTAGAAGATTTTGTCAAGACTTGGGAGGAAAATTATAGATGAATTTTTCTTCCACAAACATTTTGGTTAAGGGAAACATGGAAAAATTTCTTCAAGTGAAAAATATGAGATATACAAAGTGAAAAAGTTAGGAAATCCAAAATATATTATCTTGTACCAAGATAGCGGGAATAGGAATTATTTCATAAATTATTAGGAGGATGAAATTCCTATCTTGATAGGAACAAACATACCTTTCTAATGGGGTACTGATCATGAAGAGTCATGGAGAAATATTAAGTTGTAAGATGACATCCCTGAGTTTCTAGAGGATGCAAGCCATGGGGAAGATGAAATGGTTCTTGATTAGTAAAAAATTGAAAAATTATCCAATGAATTTTTTCATGAAGAAGAGGTGTTCTCATTCCCATTTCAAGATGAATTTTATCTTGATCATGTCATCCATGAATAATAGAATCCAAATTTTAATGAGAAATTGAAATATTTGAAAGAATAATATGGTTAGGAATTGTTGAGGGTTGCATAAGGAACAAAATATCCTCAAATCATCCTTTAGCTCCTAATGTAAGCCATGGAATTATAAGACATGTATGAATATAATTCTAACTCCTTAGTTGATTCTATAAATTTTCATGATGAAACCAATCAAGATGAAAAATAAGATATCTCTCATAAGATAATGGTTGATAGATGTGATGATGAACATGAATTTTTCTCTTTTCCATTTCAAGGGAAAGATTCCCTCTATGATGAAAAAGTTGAAATACAATTCATTGAGTCCTTTGATGATGATGCCTCCTATAATGAATAAGAAATAAAATACAATGAAATTTTGGATAATGAATCAACATCTACAAATTTTTTTCCTTTAATTTAAAGATGAATATTCTCTCGAATGAATGTAAAGATGTGCTTATGGAAATTGTGAAGAAAGAGTCTATGCATGAATCCTAAAATTTACAAAAAGTATGGATGCTCCTGAGCTAAGTCTTGACATTTTAGCTCATGTTATGGCCATGCAAGATAGGTATGAGGCTATGTTTGATTATTCATTTGATGCCCAAATATCTCATGATGAAATAGAAAAAATGATAAATTCAAGGCCTCTCATGAATTTTTTTTCAATAAACATGAACATGGAAAAGAGAGACACTTGGAATATTCAAGCAATATAATAAAAATTAAGCCTTGGGGTAGTGGAGAAATGCAAAGTAAGAAATCGACAATGTGGCTAAATGCGAGAAGATAATTTGCAATCTAAAATTGATGGAATTTTTGAACGAAGATCTAAGAATCAAAGATATCATGTAGGATCACTCCTCCCAATCATACAGGAACTCATGAATGCAAATGGGTTTCATAAGTAGTTGAGGAAAGGAGGATACTTCTTGGAACCAATCAATGGCTTCATAGAACATCATCACTAACCGTTACCCATTTAGGGGTAACTTCCAAAGAGAAAAGTGCTCAAAGTGAGAGTGGGTTGTTACCCGCATGTACCATAGGTGATTGTAGGTTTGTGTGTTTCCATTTCTATTGTTTGTTTTCCTTCTATTTTGTTTTTTGTTTAATAAAGTTTTTTCATTGTATCTGTCCTTTTTATGTGATGAATCTATGCCTAACTAATAAAGAGAGAGTGACTCTATATCCTAATGGATAAGGTATGAGTCCTCTTAGTGTCTTAAGATTATGGGGTTCCTACTTTCTTCATCCTCAATTTTTTCAAACCAAAACAAGTCCCTAAATTAGAGCTAGTTGTTTTTATGCTAAATGTCTAGCATGGAAAATTGAACAAAAAATCCATGTCAACCAAGCCCACACTCAAAAATCCTTGAACCGGGTAATGTAAAACTGCCCTATGGCCAATTAATGACTATGTAAACATTGTCATGGCCAAGAGGGATGTGATAAATATATTTTTGAAGTGTGTTTATGTGTAGGAAATTTGGTGGGAAGTAATTCATGGATTTTGATCCACTTTGAAGGAAATACTCTCATAGGACTAAAAAAGCCTATCTTTAGGATTTTTACACATAATAAACACCCTTTGGAGATGAACCAATAATACCTAATGCATCCAAGAAATGTGTAATAGATATATGATATCATTAGAGGAAGTTTAGGGAAGTTCTGCAAGGAAAAATAGGTTTAGGAACAAGCTATGGAACACCAGGCTTCTGATAGCACGATGCATGGAAATGAAAGTAGTGAAAAATTTAGTGGGATTGTTCTTAATAGTGTAGGAACCTTAGGATATTTTTTCAAGTGACCAGATACTTATTGGAAATCTAAGAAGTCTTAATTAACATTGCAAAAGGTTTTGGGAGGTTCTACTATCAATATTTTGATATATTGGCCTGATAATGTAGATGAAGATCCCCAATCTTGTTGGAGATTAAAATCAGCATTACATGAGTTATATGAATATTTAAGACTTCATTCAAATCCCAAGATGACCAATAAAATTACATCATCAATCAAAATGTGTTGATTTCAATTTTCATCATTACACTTTTTGGTGACAATATCTTTCTCAAATGCATAGACTTGAGAAGAATATAAATGGGGTGAAATTTCCAATTTCAAGAATAATTAGCTATTTAAAATCTTGGAATTTGTATTAGAAGATATTATGGAGTTAAAATAATATATTTTTTTCCTAAGTAACTCTCAAGGAAGCTCCTAGGGCAAACAATCACTCTCTTGTGTCTATTTTTGTAGTTTTTGGTGAAGGTGGGATTTTAAAAAGAATCCATTTGAATTTTTCCACCTTGGATGCACTTTTTCACCTTTAAAATTGGTGAAAAGGTGCATTGGGTGTAAAAACATGAACCTCAAAGGTGAGGAGATAATATTTTAAAATTTTCGCGTCTTAAGAGGTTTTTTTGGTGGTTAGGTGAGTGGTGGTGCAAATTAACTTGCAGCAATTAGTATGTTGTTCATTAATTTATAGTAATTTAATTATTAGACCAAGGGATGTAAAATTTCAATATTTCCCATGATGTATGCACAATTACAGATATTCAAGAGCATAAAGGTAAATTGTTATCACTACAATTAAGAAATAACAATGCTTGGAAATTAATTAGATTTTGACTACAAGAAAATACTATGGCTAAAACAAAGCATGCAAAAAAAAATATAACATAGATAAAGGATTGAACTGATGTTAATCTAATTGTGTAATGAATCAAATCAAACAACAAAGAAGTGGGTTAGAAAACTGCAAGTGGTCCCTTCCTTGGGTGTTAATCCCTCCTAAAGCATTTGAATACAAAAATGGGCAGAACTTAAAAAAATATTTCATTAGCATGAAGATTATAGTTGGAAAATATAGAAAATCCTCTCTCTACTTCTCTATCTATGGATCAATCCCCTTCAACATTATCATTTCCTTTTTATATCTTTCATTACAAAAATACATGAAGAAATAGAGTTATACTAGGAGTTCTAGTTAGATTAAGTAAAATATATTAACCAAAAAAATCTGGAGACTACATGCATGCAACAAAACTACTCAGTAGGTGTTTACATATCAATCACATAACTTAAGTAACCGATCAGTTTGATCAACTAGTTATTAAATCATGAATTAAATAAGCTAGTTCTTTATTGGGTTACAATGCATAATCAAGTGATGGCTTTGATTCCTCTCCTAGTTCTCATAATTTATTATTATATCGACATGTACAAACTTAGGTGTGATTTCCATGTCCTCCAAGCTCCTTAGACTTATAGATTTATTCATGTGTGTGACCTCCTTTGGCTACAGATTATTTTTTGTAAATGAGTTCCTTTGGCTGTATATCATTTTCTGTAGATGACCCCTTTGTTCTGGATGAGTTCATTTGGTTGCATGTCGGTTTCATGTATGGATCCTTTATTTGCATATCATTTACCGCATATAACAAGTTTCTTACAAACAAGGTTGGCATAATACAAATCATCATTTAAACATCGTATTGCAATCAAAGGAATAAATTCATACTCACAATACCACAGAATAAAGTAAACTATTAATAAATATATTAACTAATATCCATGCCATGATTTCAAGTTATAATGAAAATGTCTAGTAGTATCACAGGGAAATACAAGTTTAGGGCTACAAATGGCTCAAAAGAATACTAAATATGTGGTGTTTTAGAAAGGAAATTAAAAAACAATCACACCCCAAACTTAACATCTTAAATTTTCTCATTCATATTTCTTTTGATCCTCTTTATATTGATTTGGCTCCTCCTCAATGATGCTACATAAACGTCTGAAATCAATGGGGTAGATGCTCCTTTAGGTTTTGTGAAGAAGTAACCTCATTGCTTTTGTATATGTCCATGACTTTGTCATGTATGTCGTCATTCAATTTCTTTTCAATAGATCTATGTGGTATATGATAGTAGAATATTGAGGTATAATAACTAATAAGAAACCAATTTTTTCCACATCCTTTAGAAATTTCAATGTATGCATTTACCCTCCTTAAAGTTGGAATGATATTATGATAATAATACATTTATTTTACTTACATCTCGGGGACATCTCTTGCTAAAAATCTTGTAGGAATATGTTATCTCTTGTGCATTGAATTTAATGTGGTCCCTGGCTTCTTCATGAGCTTCATTTCTCATTTATTATACTCACTATATAATTTCCCTATGTTCTATGTATTTTCCATGCTCTTTAATAAAATTTTCCTTTGTATTTTCATATTTACTCCGATCATTAATGGTTGCATTTTTTATAAGTTCCTATATTCTTCCATCTATTTTTCTCTATAATATTCTTTGTTAAAGTAAGAACATAGTGCCCTAATTGGAACATATTCAATATAAAGTATTAGGATCCAGTCCCTATCATATTTAGGGCTTAATTGTACATATACAATTCACATAACAATAGTTGAATCTCATGAGGCATTTTTAGGTATATTCTAAAGAAACTTCTGGCTGCACTAATATCAAATGGAATATCTGAGTTGATATAGGTGAGATTTAATTGTAACATCTATTCTTTTAATAAAATGGCATAAATTTTAGATGGTGGCATGCATTTCAATATGTCATTGGCTACCTGAATTATATCTTCCTGCTTTTTCTTTAGCCTTGCAATCTTCTTATCCTTGGCCTTAAGTTCCTTTTCCTTTTCCTTGGTGTCCTGTTGGTGTTGGAAGAAAAGTTATTCATTTTCCCTTTCCCATCTACCTTGTAACCTATTAACATAGGTTTCAAACTAATTTCTTAGTAGTCAAGCAATTTCGTTTGTGTTTCCATGTTCCTGCAAAATGACTTTATAGGATTTTTGACAACTTCTCTAATGCACTCATTTATTACATGTTATCATGTGGAAAAAATGGTGGATTAGGATCCAATATGGTATCAACTATCTCCTCTCAAGAATCGCAGGAAAATTATTTTGTACTCTCTCAATCTTCCCATATGGTTGTTCTGTTTCAACTCATGAACAATATTTTCAATAATTTCTTCAACAATATGGGGCATATCATCCCCAATTTCTATTTCATCAGTTTATGTCTCAAGCACTATGTGGTCATGTCTTTCCTCTATCCTTTCTTCTTCATCTATGGCTACATGAGTTGTGTTTTCAATTTCCTTTACAACTTCTCCTTCATGCTTCTCATGGGTTTCCTAGCATGAATTGCCTCTTCCTGTTCTTTCATATGTTTAGCAGGGCTTTCTTGAACTATTTTCTCACCACTTTCCTCTCCCCTCTTCTCTTCCATACCCTCTATTGTCTTCTTAGGAATATCTTGCTCATGAATTTAAACATCAACACCTCCATTGATGTATGTCCATTGATGTAACCTCAATATTGTTTGAGGATGTGTGGGATTTGATGTTTATTAAATTTTAGTTTTCAGTCTATGAGAATGCCTAGGTGGTGTAGGAGTGGATTTGGAGGATGTAGGAGTAGAATTGGAAGATTTAGAAGTGGGACTGGAAGATTTTCTCCTACTCCTTGAGGTGGATGATTCAGGAGTTAAAAATCAAAGTAGGGTTTCAGCGATGAGAATCCTCTCAGGGGATACATGAACATGGTTCTCTTAATCGGACTATGTATTTTCAAAATAAGGGTTTTATGGGAAAATAAGTGGAAACTATGGGTTCAAGATGAGAAGTGGAAGTTGTGGGTTCAACTTTATGAGTGGAAGAACTACCTGTACTTATTATTCTTTTCCTTCCATGCCCCAATAATTCATCAATATTCTTAACCCTTGAAAAATCTCCCAATTTAGTTCAAGATGTTCTCTCTCTAATGTATGTTTGACAATGAGAGTGATAAGACAATGGTGGGATAGAGCTAACCTCCCTCTCTTGTGATTATCTACTCATCCTTTTCAAGATTTCATTTAGGAAATTTGGTACATTAACATGCCTATCATTTTTCAAGTGATTGAGTAACTTGAAATAGATTGTATTAGTCAATAATATCTACCCTCGCAAGTAAAATATTTGATGATGTAATTGGTAATATCAACCCAAAGTGATTTGAGGGAAGTGAAAAATTTACCTTATGATCATTTATGAATTTATCATTTCATTAGCAAAATCTCTTCGAGCTACCTCTAGATTTTCCTTCTCATGGAAAATTTCACCTTTTGCAGGAAGCCTTGTAACTGTAGCCAAAATGTCATTGTCCACCTTCACTTTTAAACCCTTGACCTTAAATTCTCCATCCTTAAATGTAGCATAAAATTCCTTGGCCATAGATTTATGAAAACCCTAGAATTTTTGATGTTGTCCATCCTTCCACTATTTTGAAAATATTGAAATATTTTTGGTTGGTTATGGATTCAAGAACTTTCAGTTGGCTCATGGAAAAGTAAATCTCCACCCATTTGGAATTTTATAGATTACTTCAGCTTTGATAGTGAAAATCACACATTTTGCAACAATGATGTAAAAATTCAAGTATGGGGGACTATTTTGAGTGCTATGTTTTTTAATTCTACGACCGACTCACACGTAGGGTAAAACAAAAATGAATTAAATTTAGTTGATTCTAGCAAACATGTGAGGTGAAGTGGTGTGATAGAGTGGGGTGACGTGGAGTGATAGCTCAGAGGTTAAAGGTGGTGGCGTATAATTTCTATTTAAAGACATTTATGACATGGCATAAATATTAATTAAAAATAATCATACCAACGATACTTTAATAAAGTGGAATGAGTACACTTATCTCAAGGTATGCTTAGAATGATGATAAGAAGGTATGCTTAGAAGGTGTGTACCATTTGTATTGTATGCTACCTACTTAAATCAGATAATTCCTTGAGAGGTAATGTTGATCTATTCATGTACCTACTATCTCGATCACCACTCACATGTGCAGATTGTTCCTAATTTTTTTCTTCATGCAATCATGAGTTCCAAAAACTTGAAAACAAGGCATAACTTTGTTGCATGTTGTTATAAGTGGAAAATTTAGTCTTTTCATTATCTCCTATGTCGAGACTATGCACTTCTTGCACATATACACCCTAAAAATTCTCATGAATATAAAATGTTAGCTAAGTGCTTCTAATCACCAAGAGATATGATCACATCACTTTTATTCTTCCTTGGGATATTCAACAAGTTGAATATGCCAAGGCCACTGAAATATCTCAATCCTCTGAAATATCATAAGATGAACCAATAGGCTCAACTTAAAATCTTAACTCTGATGTCCTCATCTCCATCCTATTTTGACTTCCTCTGAGTTTTTGTATGAAGTTGCTTCTATCAATTGTATTTTTGTATAATATCAATCTATGACCATTCACTAGTAGTTTGAACCTCATAGGATCTATGGTGGTGATTTTTATAGCTCCATTTAGAAATATTTTCTCAATCTCATATGGACCTAGCCACCTTGTCCTGATTTTTCCCATGTGGTCTTTGTACTTTGAGTTAAACAAGAGGGCTCAATCACCTTCTTCAAATTTCCTTGTTTTGATGAACCTATCATGCCATTTGATCCTTTTTCTGTACTACCTTTTTTATGCATCTATTGTCTCTTCATTTCATCTAACTCATTGAGTTGGAGAATCCTCTACCTTTGAGCTTAAGAAAAATATATGCCTAGTTTAAGTGTAGTCCTTAGTGTCTTGTGCTCAAATTCAATAGGGAGAAAAATAGTCTTACCATATAAAATATTGAATGGTGTGAAGCATGTTGTTGTCTTCTTTCCAAGTTGAATGCCCAAAATGCCTCTGGAAGTCTATATACCCAATCTCTCCTATGGAGTGCAATAGTTTTTTTCAAGATGTATTATATTTCCTATTTTTACCTCAACCTAGCCATTAGATTGGGGGTGATAAGGTGTATAATTCACATTTCTAATTTCATACTCCTTAGCTAGATTAGAATTAACTTTAGCAATAAATTGTGTCCCTTGATCAGTAATAATTTCTCTAGGTACTCCATACCTTGTGAAGAATTTGGCAACTTTATCACTATTCTAATTTTGCAATGATTTCACTTCTATCCATTTAGTGATGTAATATGTGAACACCAACATGTATTCCTTCTGCTGAGATTTAGGATTTATAGGACCAATGAACTCTAAACCCCATTTTTCAAATGGATGCAATACTAACTGAGGTTGTAGTGGCATGTCATCTAACCTTGTATACTTACTCATTATTTTTCATCTATCACACCTCCTAGTATTTAATGTTGCATCCTTATGTAGTGTTGGCTAGTAATAACTTGTTTTCAACACCTTTTGTGTTGTTATTTTTGTAAAAAAGTGTCCTCCACATGGTTCACTATGGTAGGATTTGAGGACATCATATATTTCCTCATCATCTATACATCTTCTCATAACATTATCCTACCCTATGTGAAATAGAAATCTAGATATCCAAGAAAAATTCACACTTTTCTTAACTATGTATTTCTTTTTAGAATATAAATAGTGTGGAGGTGTCTTACTTGAGACCAAATAATTGGCTATATCAACATACCAAGGTGTTATGGTGGAAATGGAAAACAAGTGATCATCTAGGAAAGATTCATCCACTACTTGTTATTCATTATTAGTCTCCATTCTTGAAAGAAATTATGCTACAATATTGTCCTTACTAGGTTTATCCATAATGGTGACATCAAACTCTTGCAAGAGTAGAAACCATCTAATTATTCTGCTTCTTACAATTGGTTTTTTGATCAAGTATTTTAATTATAACATGGTCAATGTGAATAAATACTAGGTAACTTGTGATGTAGTACCTAAACTTATTAATAGCATACACAACTGCTAAGAACTCTTTCTTTGTGACTGTATAGTTAAGTTCAACATGCTACAAGTTATTTCTTACATAATAAATTGCATAGTTTAGGACTCCATCCTTCTATCCCAAAATAGATCCAATGGCATGGTTTGATGCATCAATATGGATGTGAAATGGAAAGTTCCAATTAGGTCCTCTTAACACAGGTGTAGTGGTCAACATTTTCTTCAAAGTTTGGAATGTGGTCTCACATTTTTAGTCCACTCAAAGGCAACATCCTTTCCCAAGTAGTACAAATAATGGTGCTATAATCTTACTAAAATCCTGTATAAATATTTTATAATAACCAACATGGCCTAGGAATCTCCTCACATCCTTTTGTTTCTTTGGTGTTGGAAGATTTATAATTACATATATTTTTATGGATCAACTTGAATTCCATCAGATGATAGATAGTGCCCCAATACTATTCCTTCAGACATCATCATGTAGAATTTTTCATACTTAAATATAGGTTATGTTATGTACATCTCTTAAATAATTTTTCTATATTCTACATGGCTTCATCAAAAGTACTACCATGTACTATAAAATCATCCATGTATACCTCCATGCAGTCATTGGTTAGATCTGAAAATATTCTCAAGACTACCCTCAGAATGTAGTAGGTGCATTGCACAAACCAAAAGGAAGAACAAAATATGCAAATGTTCCCCATGGGCATGTGAATGTGGTTTTTCTTGGTCTCTAGTGCAATCTGAATTTGATTATAGCCACTGTATCCATCAATAAAATAAAAATATTTCTTATCAGCTAGTGTGTCAATAACCTAATCAATGAAAGGGAGTGGAAAATTATCTTCTTTTTTATGCATTCAGATCTCTATATGTCTACAAATAAACCATTTTCCATTATTCTTGGATAAAATGATAAGGGGTGACACCCATTGACTATCTGAAATTGGATATATGAATCCAACATCCAATATTTTTGTAAAATTCTTCTTTCATGATGTCTCTCATTGTTGGGTTCATTCTTATTTGTGGCTTCCTTATTAGCTTAGTTGTATTTGATATATCTTGTGTGTACAGAGATTAGGATGGATCCCATGCATGTCACCATAGTCCCATGAAAATGTTTTTTTGTATTTTTGTAGAAGAGAAATCAAAAACTACTCTTGTTGCATGCTCAACATTTTTTAACATTAAGTGGCTTTCCCGGAGTGATTTCCACTTGCTTAGAGAGATCAATCATGGAACATACATTGTTTCTTACAGAATTCAGTATGTAATCATGTGGGAGAAGTTGGTGAAGGATGAAATTCTTACCTGGAACATTCATAGTGATTTGCTATGGTAGAATTTGGTTCATAGGATAGCTTAGTACATGTAATATGTCATCTACTTCTTCACTCCTTCCATAGTTATTTTATAAGACGTTGAAAAAAAACATCTTATTCTTGTCCTTTAATTGTGCATGAATTCTCCAACATCATGAGCTGTTACACAGAGATTTGGTCTTCTTCTGGATCCTCAACCCAAATGGTTTGATCTTCTTCATTAAATGGTTGTGCAAGGGGATAAAGCATGAGATTTTTAGTACCAATTCCATTAGAAATAATCATATTACTAGATCTGCATCCTATAAATGCATCAAAGCAGTGGCCAACCATGGTCTTCCTAGGATGATAAGATATCCTCCTAAGCTTGCTTTTGGCTGAAGAACAATAAAATCAGCAGGGTATTCCCAAGATTCTACCACTACCACTACATCTTCAAGGACTCCTTTAAGTTTCACTATTGATCTATCTGCAAGCTGTAAGACTATGGCTATTGGTCTTAGTCCTTATAACTTCAAATCATCCATGATTTTATTTTTCATGACATTAATTTCTTCCCCTAAGTCAATTAGAGTATTTTTTATTACTATGCCATTAATTATAACATTTACCAAAGGACTTCTTGGATCTATGTACTTGGGAAAGATTGAATTTCCAAGCATAATATCAACTAGTTGTCTAATAAATTATATAGTAGATGGATCCTTTCTCTTCCTTCCTAGTTTCTTTATGCATAGGTCCTTAACCAACTTGTTATAAATTGGCACATCCTTAATGGCTTGAATCAATGGAATTTTGACACAAATATCCTTTAGCTAGTTGACAAAATTAGAATTAGATTCTGATTTGAGGTCAGTCTTCTTTTCTTGTAATCTTTCAAGAAATGGTGGCTCATTAGCCTATGTTTTATCCTTCCTATAGAATTCTACTCACATTGTTGGATCATCTACTTGCAGCATCTTATGCTTTTGTTGTGGATATTTGTGTAACATGTTTTTTCTTTACTGTGGATCATTCTACAACACTCATGATTCATCCACAATATCTATAATGGTGGGTCTAGTTGGTGGAGGAAGTGCTCTTCTTGAGTGGAGGTGGATATTGTTGACATCAACTTAATAGGTAGGGTATTGAGCTAGTTTAGTGGTGTAGGATGAATGAGCAACTTTATTGTTGAGGTTATACATTGGTTGAGCTAGTAGTTGAGTTTCCTTTAGATGAGATTTTCTTGGGGGTTTGGCATTTGATATTATTGTTAAGGGTAAGGAGGTTAATTATAGGATTGATGGTAATTAGGAGGTGGGTTATTCCATTACTTCCCTCCTTTCCAAGGTTGTTGCCATGATTAAGGGGGTTGTTTCCATTACTATTGGCCTTAAAATTGAGGTTGCCATTATTGTTGATATTGGTTAGGATATGGAGCCCAACCTTTTTGTTGATTAGCCCAAGGTGGGGTGGCATATATTTATTATTATACAAATTTTGAAATTATTGCATAGGTTCTTATGACATACCTCCTTGTCTTGGAGGCCATGGTTTTCTTTGAGAAACATAGAACACTTGTCCATCCTTTGTTTCTATCATCCTAAATTCAGGTGAAGCCTCCTTTCTTCTCGCAATTTTTAATCCTCTACATACTGCTAATGCATATTTATTTCTTCTACATGTATGGCAAAACTTTGTGAGTGTTGCCTCTACATCTTCCTTTTTCTTATTTGCATGCAGAGCATCTAATTGATTATCCATGTCATTAACAATATCCTACTTCATGTTCTTGAACATGCTAACAATCTCTAACTTGGATATGTCCCCAATTGTTTTGGTAGCTGATCCACCTCTTGATCTTACATTTCTTATCCTCTTCATAGTAGCTCTTGAGTAATTTTGCAAGTCTTCACATATTTCAAATGAATATTTTGAAATGTCTCCTGCTCCAATAAGATCCAGGGCATCCATGTCCTCCTCATTGAGTCCCTTCAAAAATATTAATTTGAGAGATTCAAGAGGTAGTCTTATGTTCCTTGTCTTCTAAACAAGAACAAGAATCTTTCTAGATAGTCTTCCAATGGTTCATCCTCCTTCTATGCCATCTTGTATATTTCATCACCTCCTCTTTTACTCATCCTGTAATAGTCTTAATACTTATTGAGGAACTTCTCCTTCATTTGTGCCCAAGTGGTTACAACATTTCTTCTCAAACCCATGAACCATATCAAGGATGCATCCTTGAGTGTAGCAAGAAATAGCTTTAATTTATGTGCATCTGTGGTATAATCATAGCTCCTACATAAAACATCAAATCAAATAGAAAGGTGTTTGGGTCTTCAATTATGGATCCATGAAAGTTAGGAAAGGTTGAGGGAGAAATATTCTTCATAGCAATAACTTCATCATTGTTGGTAATGGGAAACTCAAAAGTAGTTTCCCCATTTTGAGCATTTTGGTCTACTTATTCCACCATATTTGGTTTCTAAGGAGCAACTTCAGAAATTTCACTTGGAGGATGTTCTTCTACTATCAAACCTTATACAGAGGAAGATATAATTTCTTTATAATCTGATATGGAAACCTATGCTACTTGTGGATTGGGTAAAAATCTACCATGAGAATCTCAGATGGTGCATGCATCAAATACTCAACTCACTCAACATATATTAGTGGGGGGTATGAAGGTGAATTTATTAAAACCTAACTACTTCTAAGAAATGAAAAACCTCTCAAAAACCTTATAATTTGGTAGTATCCCCGAAAATAGTGCAAAAATGGTGGTGTAAATTAACTTGCAGCAATTAGTATGTTGTTCATTAATCTACAGTCATTTAATTATCAAACCAAGGGACATAAAATTTCAATATTTCTAGTGTTGTATGCATAATTATAGATATTCAAGAGGCATAAAGGTAAATTATTGTCACTATAATTAAGAAATAACAATGCTTGGAAATTAACTAGATTATGACTAGAAGAAAATACTATGGCTAAAACAAAGCATGTAAAAATAGAACACAGATAAAGGAATGAACTGCTGTTAATCTAATCATGCAATGAATCAAATCAATGAACAAAGGAGAGGGTTAGAAAACCACAAGTGGGCCCTACCTTGGGTGTTAATCCCTCCTAAATATTATGACTACAAAAAATGGATAGAAATGAAACTTTATTTTATTATCATGAAGATTATAGTTGGAAAATACAACAAATCCTCTCTCTACTTCTCTATCTATGAATTGATCTCATTCAGCATTAGAATTTCCTTTTTATATCTTTCATTTCAACAGAGGAATGAAGAAATAGAGTTCTACTAGGAATTCCAGTTAGATTAAGTAAAATATCTTAACCAAACAATCCGAGAGACTATATACATGCAATAGAACTACTCAGTAGATGTTTACATATCATTCACATACAAATGAAATCAACTAGTTATTAAATCATGAATTAAATCAAGCCTAGTTCTTTGTTGGGTTGTAATGCATAATCAGGTGATGGCATTGATTCCTCTCCTAGTTCTCATAATTAATTCTTCCATCGACATGTGCAAACTTAGGTGTGATGTCCATGTCCTCCAAGATCCCCGGAATCATGTATTTATTCATGTGTGTGACCTCTTTTAGATACATAATTTTTGTTGTAGATGAGTTCCTTTGGCTGCATGTCATTTCTGTAGATGAATGCTTTATTGTGGATGAGTTCCTTTGGTTGCATGTCATTTACTACATATAACAAGTTTCTTGTAAAAAATTTTGAAATTATGCAAAGCATCATTTAAACATCGTATTGTAATCAAAATAATAAATGCATACTCATAATACCACAAAATAAAGTAAACTAGTAATAACTATATTAATTAATATCCATGCCATGAGTTCAAGTTATAATGAAAATGTCTAGCAATAGTATCATAGGGAAATACAAGTTTAGGGATACAAATGACTCAACAGAATATAGAAGATGGGGTGTTTTAGAAAGGAAATTAAACAACTCATTAGTGAGTGTTATGCACTCATGGGTAAAAATGCCCCCTTTCCATGATTAGCATGACCCATGACAGACCTGGGAGGGTATGATATACCTTTTCACATGGTGGAATAGTATAGGAGGTGCCAACAAGTAGTAAAACAAGGGGGAAAGGTTTTCATCACTTAAGTGACATCTTCATGTGCTAGGAATGTGTTTTCGAGCACACCTTAGTTTTGGCCTCTCTCTATGACATCCCTCACCCATGGTGCATTTTTTTATACTTGTTGGATCTTTGAACCTAGGAAAAAGTGCATAATGTGAAAAAATGTTTTCCACCTTGTAAGATTTCACTATCTCAAGTACTCACCACTCAAAAAAATTTCCATAGGACTTTCTTTCCACTCACCTCGGCTCAACAAGCTTATCCCCCTCTCATGATGGCTACCCCCATGATGCATTTTATCCCTTTTTTTGCACCTTTTCACCTCCTATCCCCTAAATCTAGTAAGGTAAATGAGATGCTAGACCCATTTAGTAAGTCCCAACTCACCCTCAACCCAAGTTAATGCAAATGTGCTCCAAGTGAGTCAAGGGGTGAGTTTCCTTAAGCATGGTTAACATTTAAATATTTGAATGTAATTATCATATTTTTGGAACTCATTTTTAAATATATTTTCCTCCTTCCTTCTTAACCATGTCATGCCAAATTTGAAAACCCCATACCCAAAATCACTTTTTTCTCATATCTCACAAACCCCATCTCGATATTCAAGAAATTCAAACCTGAAGCTTCCTACATGAACACCTTTGAATAATTTTTGAATGAAACAATTGATTCCCTCATCTTATTTTAATGGTCATATGAAACTTTCATCCATAGAAAAATTCTTCCTCAAATATCCGGAGTTACAGCGAGCCAAACGAGCTAGAAATCAGAGCATGAGATCCTCAAAAAATTATCTTTTCCAATGAGTACTTTCTTGCACCATGAAAATAAGTATGATTGGATTTATAGAGGAATACTAATTTTCAACATTATACTTTTTCAGATGAAGAAAACATATACCTACAGAAACCCCTATAAATTGGAGCAAAGCTCTTGGTGAGGAGTAGAAATTTCAAAGACCTTTTAGGCACGATCCAACACCCGTGGCCAATGTATATTTTTATTAAATAATTATTCAAGATGATTACTGATAGTAGTATTACCAAAGTATGAACAAATTCAAGACACTCAGTTCATTCCCTAGGAGGAAAAGTGCTCAAAAGTGATAATTCAATGAAATTACCAAAACTAGTCACCCAGAAGAACTTACTAAAAATAGTAAGTGTATGAAAAAGGCTCAAAATGGTCATGGTTGTTCAAAATAAATTACTCACTAATTTAAACCTTCATGGAGGTAAAAATCATGTTTTCAAAAGGGTGTAAAATGGTATTGTGTGTCAAGCAAAAGAGAATCCTTCTCAGTTCCCAATTTTCGTCAGAGTGGAGCATTCTAATCTCAGTGTGTTTCTCACTTTGATGAATATGTTGACAAAAATCTTGAATAATTTTACATCAAATCTTTCACCTTCATTCATTTCATGATTGGAATTATATTCACCTCATCTCATGGATGACTCCATTTCCCTAAGGCCTTAGATTATGGTATTGAACTATGCAGGAAATGGTCTCAATTTGAATCAAGAACCCGATATCTTGAGGCATTGTAGTATTTTAATGGTTGGAAGGATTATTCAAGTGAGGGAAAGCTTCCTTCATCTTCAATGGTCCTCACCTTCCTCTCTAGTGGCCAATCATTCAAGGCATGAGCTCACAATGTGTAATGTTGCAGAGTTGGGGAAATGCTCATCACTCCTCTTTTCAGTGTGTTCAAACAATGTTGCAAAGGTTCATCATTTCAAGAGTTTCCAAAGGGATCATAGCATTCAAGGTATTCAACAAAGCTATTCATTTGTACATCAAATTGGAAGGTCATAATGGATCAAAATTTCATCATCAACACCATCAGAGCTGATCTACATCAAGGGAGGAGGCATCTTCATCCATGCTTTGGAAAATTTCTTCTTTTCTCTCATAATTATTTATCTTCTTTCCTCCTAGTTATTCATTTTGCATGATCATGATTTTTTTCCCTATTCATTCAAGTGACAATGAAATATTTATAGTATATAAAATTACTTCCTCAAGTTATAGGAGGGGTACTTAATTTGTTCTTTCCTAGGCTAATGAAAAGTCACATGAAAATTCATGTGGGGTAGAGGAAGAGTTGAATTATAAAGCTATAAATTGGGAGAACCTCCTCATTTCAAGGATGGTTAGTTCTTGTTTACTAGCTCCCATTTTATTTGTAGGAACAAGTGCATTCATTTTCTCTATTCTCTTGTCTATTATTATTCTATCTCCACCTCAACTTATACTCCAAGAGCATTGTAAATTGTGCAACATGATGCATTAAAATTTTGTGTTTCTTGTTGATTATTCCTATTTCTATGTGAATTGTTTCTTTTGATTTTTTTTTATTATTGGCAAATAGTTTTTTGAAAGGGACTATACCCTTGAGTACAAAAGATGGCCTAGGAGCCAGAATAGGAATGAAAACTAGAGAGAAAAGGATTAGAATCCAAATGTAACAATGAAGCCCAAAGTAGCCAAAAAATAGCCACCCAAACAAGACAAAACAACAAAAACACTGCAAAAAAGCAGTAGAGAGACTGCAAAAAAATAGCATAAAAACAGACAAGAACAACAAAAGCATCAACAACTACTTTTTGGTAGCTTTGTCTTTGCTGGTCTTGATATTCTTCTAGGAATGGAACATACCCAAAGTTGTCATGTGGGCAGCGTACGCGGTCTTATCTAGTTTGCTCAATGGTCCGATTTCTTTTGATTAATATAAGTGAAATATTCTAATTTTAATAAAACAGATCGTGGTATGTAATTTTTTTGTTAAAATTCCCCTCTTATTCCCCTCTCTTAACTTTATATCTAAGCAATTCCCCCTTATATTCCATACAAGAAATTTCCATAGGGTTAGGGAAGTATTCCTGTATGTTCCCTGGCCACTGTGAGCCACCCCTAAAAATTAGTTTAGTTTAAAATCATTTCCTTAATTTCAATAAATGGAGTTTCCGCATTCAAGCAGAGGGACCTAGTCCCAGAGCCTTGGTGAAATCCTACAATTTTCCCTTGTGAATAATAATTGTTCCAAAAACTCCATAGATATGGTTTTATGAGGGTTGAAAATTTGTTTGGATTCTTAAAGATTGTTCATTAAAACATAAAAAATCATAATAAATCAATCTTATTGGAAAATATTAATAACTAATCTATTCAAAAACACCCAGAGCTTGGTTCCCCATGTAAATAATACACTCTCCAACGAGCATCTAAAGTTCAACTTTTAGCTCAAAAACTCACCTTTGGGAACACAATTTTAGTCAAAGTGAAATATCTAAGAAATATTCATTACCTAGACCTGAAATTTTGTCCACACCATCACATAAACATGAAAACACACCTGCAATACTCATATTTTCTCAATTATTCCCAAAAATACTCACTTCACAACACAAGGGTCAGATTTCTCTAAGACTAAGTCTAGAATGCAGACCTAAAAACAAACTCAAACACTGAAATAAAAATATGACACTTATGAGTGTCCAAAAATATCATCCTCATATTACCATATTATTATCATTCTCACATATCTCATACATTTTGTACTTCATCATTCTATACCATACATGCTCTCAAGGCCTCACAAACAAGCACTTTAAACATGCTTGCTTCACTAAATCTGATCTCAACACACATTGTCTAATATTGACAACCTGATTGGACCTACAACATACTCCACTACATCATCAAAACACTATCCATGCCTTTACAAGTCATCATCCCTCTCCAACAAGTCATTATATTTCTCCAAATTCCATACAACACCCTCCAATCTCAACAAGACAAGTAACCTCCATTATTTGTAAATCTTTTGACATTAATGCAACTCAATGAAAATTCTGAAATCAACACTCTTTGACATAAATTACAACACTATGCCAACAAATACATGGTCTAAACTCTTGTAAAGGAGCAAGTAAACTCTATATGTGAGTCTATCATGAATCCCATTATCCGTAAGTAAATTAAATTCATTGTAGTAAGCATTGTCTTGTATCATAACACAAGGAAATAACAATATTAGTAGCATATTTTTGAATTTTTACATTTGAATGATGAATAATTTATCACCAATATAAAAATAAAATTTCTACTAGTAATTTCAATCAACCAATGGATTAAAGGCCTTAATAGATTTAATAGGGAGGTCATAGAACCATTATAGGCCATATTATTTGAGAATTTTGAGGAATATCTTGGTAAGGATATTATCAACATAGGCATGATCTATGGGAGAGCCTATGCTATATAAAGTAGAGGGACAAGGCTACGTACATTTGTGTGTGTGTGTGTATTCCATATAATGTATATAGGTAGGATGTCTAGTTCCCCACAATAGAATATAGGGAGAAGCATTAAGAAGAGATAGGTATTACCCTATTAAGGATAAAATAGTATAAATTCCTCCCTTATCTATTGGATCCATTAAAGGTGGCACTAGAGGTGACACATCCACTAAAAGTGGCACAATATAGTTCACATTAACTTATCATAAAGATGTGTACAAGGCAAAATAAATATAGCTAAGCTAGTTCCTAATAAAACTTAATATTAGTACATATAGAGTAATGTACCAACACTCTCCCTTAACTTAATAATAACTTACATATGATCTTCTCATTATATTATTTCTTAACTTTGGTAATTTAAGAAAAATATACATATTTGCCAATGTTAATGGGAAATTGAGGGAGAAAACTATCAAGAAAAGGTTGGAATGCATGAACCAAGCTTTATGGGTAAGTGTATAAAACCAATATAGTACATACCCCTTAAGACTACATGAAATATAATTCACTAGTAATGTCGAGTTACATGTGTAGTCCATAAATGAAGCGAAATTTTGTCATTAATATGGTATTGTGGATTGGTCTTGACATCATGTAAAGATAAATTGGGTGGGATGAAACTAGATGGTAATGAATAACTATGTACCTTAATGGCTAATTGATTATCAATTAAACCAATAGATCTTATAGTAACATATATGTCTCACCTTATGTCAAATGGACTAATTGAGCTTGCATGTCATGTATTTGGTGTTGGGGTTAGACCACACCAATATTGTACAAATCTATATTCAATTTAAGCATGCAAGCAATAAACATGGAAATTAAACTAGAAGAAAAATAAACAAGAGGAGAATGAGTAACACAAGATATAACGTGGTTCACCCAATGTGGGCTACGTCCACCAAGAAACAACCAATCTATTATTATTTCTTCACAGAGGAAATACAATGAATATTTACAATCTTCCACACCTCTCCCGAATGTACAATAATTTTCCTTCACAATCTTCTCTTAGCTTTCTCAAAGAAATTCTTCTTATAATAATCCCAATTCTTTCAATTCTATACTTCTAACCCTATTTTTATAGCTTGTAAACATATACAAAATTGAGGGAAACTTAGTTATGAATTTACAACCCTTTGATCACCTTTATAAAAAAGGGTCAGATCTAATCTGCATCTAATATAAAAAATATGAAGGCATAGATAACCAATGTCGATTACCAAACCAATGTCGGTTCCTCTAATCTATCGACGTAGGTTACCCAACCGACGCGTCGATTCTTGTTGAAACTAGAAACCTACAATGCATGCCATTTGTGAAGCTATTTAACTCCACAACCTAGCAATCTCCCACTTGGAGATAAATTATTGCACTATACCATAAAAATCCATCCTTTTATCCTTTCCTTGGATTGTTTCTTCCTCTTCAAGTCTCAAACTTGAAAGAAAACAAAAATTTTGTGAATCTCCAACTTCTCCTTTTCCAAGGGCTTCGTTCGTTATCATATCCACAAGGTTCTCACTTATATGAATTTTATCGATTTCAATTACCCATCCTCCAACACCTATCATATGAAGTGATATATCAATTGAATGTGTTTCATTCTTGAATGAAATGTTGAGTTCTTTTCTAGATGAATCACACTTTGACTATCACTGTACAATTTGCAATCCTCTTGATCCTTCTTAAAATATTCCATGAACTTGCTCATCCACATCATAACTTATCTAGCCTCTGTAGTTGCAACATATTTGTCCGGTATAGTAGACAAGGCCATAACCTTATGCAATCTCGAAATCTAGCTAATTATCATGCCACCTACTATGAATACATATCTAGTGGTGCTTCTCCTACCATCCAAATATCCAACCATATCTGAATCAAAATAGCTGCATAAATAAGTATCGACTCTCCATAGCATAAATAAGTATCTTACTCTCCATAGCATAAATGCATGTTGGATGTCCCTCTCAAATATATGAGTATCCCCTGGACTAATTTCCAATGCTCTTTACCTGGATTGGCCATAAATCTACTCACAACTCCCACTTCTTGTGCAATGTCTAGTCTAGTACAAACCATTGCATACATAAGGATTCCAAATCTATTGAAGCATATAGAACCCATGCCATGTACTCGACCTCCTCATGTGATGTAGGAAACTGATCTTTACTTAATTTAAAGTGTCTAGCCATAGGTGTACTTATAAGTTTTGAATTTTGTATTTTAAACCTTTCCAACACCTTATTGATATAATCTTCCTGAGACAAATACAATTTCATGTTCTTCCTGTCTCTATGAATTTACATGTCAAGGATTTTCTTTGTATCTCCTAAATATGCCATCGTAAATGTATGAGCTAACTTTTCTTTAAGCACAACAATGTTTTGCATACTAGATCCTACAATAAGCATATCATATACATATAGTAGCAAAATTATATAGCATCCATTTTCAAGCTTCTTAAAATAAACACAATGATCATATTCACATATCATATAACCATGCTCATGCATAAAACTATCAAACCTCATATACCATTTCCTTGGAGCTTTCTTGGGCCCATACAAGCTCTTTTTGAACCTACACACAAGTTTCTCCTTACCCTAACTTCATATCAAGTGGATGTTGCATATATATCTCTTCCTCAAAATCACCGTGAAGGAAATCCATCTTAACATCAAGTTGTTCTAAGTGCAAATCTTCTACTACAACTAAACTCAAAATAGTATGAATGGAAGTCATTTTTACTATAGGAGAAAAAATAACACCAAAATCAATACCTTTTTTTACGTAAACCCTTTTACCACAAACCTTGCCTTATATCTTTTATGTCCCCCTTCTCCCTCCTTAATAATGTAAACCCATTTGTTCTGTAATTTTCTCTTACCTACTAGAAACTTAACTGAATCCCATGTATGATTTTGTTCCAAGGATTCAATCTCCTCATCCATGTCATGCTCCCACTTCTTGTGAATATCCTCCTACATTATTTCTTTAAAAATTTTAGGCTCGCCACTATCACCAATAATAGATAAAATAAGGAAGGTGAAAATATCTATGGAGGTCTACTTACCCATTCTAACCTTCTAAAATAAATTTGATGTGCCTAAGGCTCATTTCATTCATTCGAAAATTTTTGTTTCAACTGTTGCAGTTGACACGTCACCCGCCGCCGACATCGGTTCTAGCTATCAACACCGGTCCTATGTTGCCAACATCGGTCATGGCTTTGCCAACAAAGCGGTCATGGCTCTATCGATGTTGGTCCTAGTTTCAACATCGGTTCTCGTAGGTGTCTGCTTTAAATCTAAAAATGTATTTTACATACGTAATATCATTGCATTGGTGAGGGAGACCGACCCGACCTATTTGCCTGGCCTGCCGGTTTGATATGATCTATCAAACCACTCGCAGATATATAGATAGGGGCGTCAATAGAATAGTTGGCCCCTATCTATACGATTTCAGTTCGGAATGATCCCAGATTAGATCTATATGGTCGCTCGATACCATCTCGGTTGGGTTGGGCAGTTTTTCTTCCATAAAATCATCAACTCGGTTCATCCTTAGGCATCAACATCTGACCCTTGTACATTCTCTTTTCATTACACTCAATATCATGACTCCTAACAATCTTAGCATCATCTAAATCCCAAAAATGGAATCCGAAATCACCAGAGCCATAACCAATAAAAGTGCATCTCTTGGATTTAGCATCCAACTTCTTCTTATTTTATTTATCAACATGCACAAAATATTCTGAACCAAATACTCTAAGAAAATAAATATCTACCTCTTTCTAGTCCAAGATTCTTCTGGTATTCCACCATTTAGTGCACTTGAAGGCCCATAGTTGATTAAATATATTGTCGTGTCTACTACTTCTGCCCAAAATTGTAAGGGTAATCCAACATGTATTCTCATGCTTCTTACATGTTCCATGATAGTTTTGTTCATTCTTTCAGCCACACCATTCTCCTATGGTGTTCTAGGAACCATTATTTCTCTGTGTATTCCATTCACTAAATAGTAATCATTGAAATCCTTGTTGTAGTACTCACCACCATTGTCAAATCTAAGGAATTTTAACTTTAAACTAGTTTCATTTTCCACAAGGGCTTTCCATCTTTTAAAATTATCAAAAACATTAGATTTATGCTTTATAGAATAAACCCATACCTTTCTTGTGGTATCGCGATGAAAGTCACATAATATTAGAATCCTTCATGAGAATTTACAGGCTGGTCCCCACACATGAGTGCACAAGCTCAAATTTTGGCTCCTTTGTTTCCCTGACTTTAAGAAATATCTCTTTATTTTGCTTTCCAAATATTTAATGCTCAGATAAATCCAAATATAAATGTTTCAAATATGATAACTTACCCGTTTCCTTTAATATTTACATTCCCTTTTACTCATATGGCCTAGCCAATTATACCAAATTCTTGCATCTGAATCAAGTAGATAGAACATAAAAGGAATCAGTCTGGTGGAAAAATAAAATGTTCCTACCTTATTTCCTATTTCCAAAATAAGAGATCCCTTATTAACTTCCAAGATTCAGCTATGAATGTAACCATGCAACCAACTTCACCTAGTTATCCTACAGAAATTATATTTCTCTTGAGGCTTGACACATGCCTCACATCTTTCAATACCCATGTATTTCCATTATGTAATTTTAGATGAACTTCCCCTTTACTAGTAATATTACATGGTTCATCATCTCCTAAATAAACATGCCCAAAATTACCCTGGACATAATTTCTGAAATAAACCTTATTAAGGGTAGCATCAAAAGAATATCTTAAATATAAAACCCAAGATTATATTTTATTATCCAAGGAGAGAATAAGGGCATCTTGCATTACCTCAGTTGCAACATTTTCCTCTTTACCTTTATTTGGTAGATTCTCTTTGTTTTCCTTGAACCAACAATCCTTCTTTGCATGTACTTTATTTCCAAAATTCTAGTAGGTTATTCCTCTACCTCTGGATTTGGATATGCCCATCTTTGAATTTGATTTCCCATTATTCTTGCTCTTTGATCTCTCCTTTTTCCTTCCCTTGCTTTCTACATTTAAATCATTTCCAAATTTTGAATCCCTTATACTTTTCCTACGTATTTCTTCATTCAGGATTATACTAACCACATCATCAAACTTCAAAATATTATTAGCAGATGTTGTATTACTAATAGCTATTACCAAGTTATCACAACTATATGGAAAAGAGCATAAGAATAAAAGTTCTTTCACTTCATCATCAAATGAAATATTAACCAATTTTAATTAATATACAATGGAACATAAATCATTGGATGGATTAATGAGATCCACCTTCTTGTATTTTTTAATTTCTTCATCAAATAAAATTTATTTGAAGCACTTGGTTTTTCATACAAATTAGCTAAATATTTCATCAACTCTACTATGGTTGTTGCTTCAGGAATATTCAAAGATACAGATGTTGTGGGGCTCAATCTTATATATCCAGAGCCTAAATGTCAATAATCTTCCATTATTCATTAATCATCTTTATAGACTTCACACCCACATCCAACGGTAAATATAAATCATTCTGATACAAATAATCTTCCACTTGCATCTTCCATTATTGATAATTACGACCATAAAATTTCTCCACTTTGTATTTGTTATCTTCTACCATTGTTTGTGCTCCCACTCAATCAGAAATCCCTCTGTGAGTAAATATGTCAACAAGAAAACCCTTGAACAAAGCTCGATACCAGATGTTGGGGTTAGACCACACCAATGTTGTACAAATCTATATTCAATTTAAGCATGCAAGCAATAAACATAGAAATTAAACCATACTAACAATAAACAAGAGGAGAATGAGTAAGACAAGATATAGTGTGGTTCACCCAATGTGGGCATCGTCCACCAAGAAACAACCAATCTATTATTATTTCTTCACAGAGGAAATACAATGAAGATTTAGAATCTTCCACACCTCTCCTGGATGTATAGTACTTTTCCTTCACAAGCTTCTTCCCAATTCTTTTAATTCTATACTTCTAACCCTAGTATTCTAGCTTATAAGAATATACCAACTTTAGGGAAACTTAGTTATGCATTTACAACCCTCCAATCACCTTTATAATAAAGGTTTGGATTTAATCCGCGTCTAATATAAAAACATGAATGCATAGATAACCAATGTCGGTTACCAAACTGATGTTGGTTCCTCTAATCCATCGACATCGATTATTGTTGAAACCAAGTAAACCTACAATGCATGCCATTTTTGAAGTTATTTAGCTCCACAACCTAACATTTGGGTAGCATAAAGATTTGGAAGAGGATTTGTCACAAATGAGTGGAGTATTATGTATTGTAATGGAAGCCATAAGATGTGTAGGATAGGAATGGTTATAACATAGGGACCAACATGTAACACCCCCATCAAGTAGTTAAATATAATATATTAAATAGTAAAAAAATAATATGTTGATTTTGTTAAATTAATATAAAAATAATTTTAAATAAATAACTAAATTTATAAATTAATAATTTGTACTTAAATAGTTTATTTAATAATTTTTCTATTAAAAATTTAAATTAGATATTTGATTATATGCATCATATCTATTTTAAGTTGTACTAAAATCTATTTAAAATGATTTTTTAATCTAAATTACTGATAATTTAATATTAGATATATGAGTGAGTTTTCAAACTTGATTTCTACACAAATTTAAAAATATATACTTTTTAATTTTTTTGTTGATATTATTGAGAATGATTTTGTTTTCTTATTAAATTTTAACTACATATTCCCTTTTACTTTAATTTCATTCATTTGTAATGCAATGTTGTCTAAGATTTGCTTACAAATAATCTAAGAAAAAAATTTACTTCATCACTTTTTTACTAGTGGTAAAAGGGTTAAGGGACCCTACCCCATACAAAACAAAAAGATCCAAGAACCAAGAAACATGGCCAATGGTATACCCATTGAATCCAAACTAAAGCATAAACATAGATAAACTAACATCCATCATTAACCAAACTAACAATATAAGAAGTAATAATATTAAAACTAACAAAAAAACAAAAGGGAACCCTTCCCAACATGGCTTAAACAAGAAACATCTAATCATTCCTTAATCATGTCACCCACAATATGCATGTAGTCATTCCACTCCTTAACCAATCCGCAATGGTAATCCTCCAATATTCATAGTCTAGTTCAATCAGCTCCCTTTTAGGCAAGGTTTCATCCTTCTCCAACTGCTTAGCTCTTTGCATAGATTGTATCATTTCTGCCAACATCTTGAGGTGATGTATAGTGTTCTTCACATTCAGAAGGTGGACCTCTTTAATTTGCATGATGATTTCCTTCATTTTTAGAATGTCTTGCTCCATAGAGATACATATTTCATTTGCATTCTTCAAGTTATCACTGACCACAATGGCGGTGAGATTATCCACTTTCTCTTGGAGTTCCCTCAGATCGATAGTCACCATACTGATTTTGTGCCTATTGATGTTGGTGTCCAATCTACAATTCTCAAACTCTTTTAAAAATCATTGGTCTTCACCGTAAAGTCGAAAGTGAAAACAAGATTTTCGGGTAACCTTTAGTACATGAAGGCTCGCAATAGCCTCTTCGGTACTATGGGAACGCATATCATAATTTTCTTCCTTATCCATCCTTTTGGAAGGGATATCATTCTTCCTAGCCACTTTATTTCCAAAGTATCCTCTTTAATCTCCATTTTCCCAACCCTGCTACTAACCACCTGGTCGTAACCTTCATTTTGTTCCCCTGAATTTGAGTTGACCTCAATATTTTCCTATTTTCTAGAATCTTCTTCCTCCTTCCTTTTCTTCCTTGAAATTTCCTTAGCCAAATAGGATCTTGTCCTTTTAGCCACCACTTTACCTTCATCCTCTAGGATAGGGTTTTCTAATTTAACACCAAATTTCTCACTTTTCCCAATTTTGGGTGTACCTATCTTAACCAAGGATTTAAGAAGGCCTTGATGTAGGGGAAAGGTGAAGGTACCTTTTCTAACATGCTCTATAGATTTATCTAGAGAAATGTAAATAAAATTAGGAAATTTATACAGTTTACCATTTCGAATATGGTTGAGCATGGGAAAATGGTAATCGTAAACCACCTTGAATCGACCTTCAAGCGTAATGTAGGACATAAGTAGTAAGGCTATTTCATTGTAAGGGGAGGAAAATCCTCTCTATCAAAGCCATTGAAATGTTGCTTTAAATTACCCTTACCTTGCATAAAATTATCCACCTAGAGGTGTAATCCTATTTAGGCTTGAAAATACACTCCGCCCTCTAAGGAAAGACTAGTGAATTTTGCTATAAACTTCAGTGATATTGTGAAAGATACACTCTAAACACAAACTTGGCTTTCCTTCTAGGAGCTAGCAATCTAAGAAATCAAATATTCATCGCACCCATCAAATTTTTTGAAGAAGTTTAACAACCCTTCTTTTTCTAACAACACAACAACCTTATCAAAATGTCAGGACATAGTAGTTGGTTCAATCCTCACTAAATCACCCCTATTTTCTACTATAACCCTTCTTTCTTTCCTCACAAATTTTGTTCTCCAACCACAGACTCCACAACAGGACAATTTTACAATTCAGGGTCGAGTTTTCCAAGGAGTCAATAATTAGAAGATTTTCCCTATCTTTCCAATCCTTGGAGTAATGAGAGATAATTTTTGGCATGAGTAGAGCATGTACATCCATTATTTTCCAATTCTCCATCATAAACCACAATTGTCATCATGATAATGGAAGATATTTGGGGTAAGAGTCCCCTTCAATGATTCTAATAGTTTGTTCATCCAAACTAGATATATTTTCAACCACATTAAAATCCTTTTGTGACCACACCCTTGTTAGAAAAATTATCTTCCAAACTACTATGTACATGTTAGTATGAAATCACAACACCCCCAAATGATTTCTACAGTCTTCTTTTCTAAGGCAGAGTCATTTGGTGTGATTACATAACATTGAACCTTCCCTAAGGAGTGGGATCTTGTAAAACGGGGAAAGCTCTCCAGTTAAAGGTTGGTTCCTTATTCCTCTTTTAGGTGCATACATGAGATTTTTCAGAGGATCTATCTCTATACCTAATCTAAAACTTGCCAAGGAGACAAGGATAAAAGAGTATAAGAAATAAGAAATGACTAAACTACTAGGTGATGTACCAAAGGAATGATGAACACTTATTTCGCTAATAAACACAAACCAACAAAATGTATATAATAAACAAGCACATGAGATAGCCAAATTTGTAATGGAAGACCAGATGAAAGAAAAGCATGACAAGAAAGGATCTAAAATCGATCACAGATGTGGTTTATTGCTTTGTAGATTGATATAGTTAATTACAAACTATCCAAAAGTCATAAACATATTGCAATTTCAATGGAAGCCTTGAACCCCACAAATCCCTTTGTTATGGGGAGAAGGGAGCCTCGCAAAACAAAGAATGTCCAAACCTTTACAATGAATCTTTCCCCCACATTTATAGAGTTGATCGAGAGGAGAAAAGAGAGAGAAGTAGGAAAAGCAAGTTGAAACTCAATTACTACTATTAATGCCTATGATAAAATCTACCCCCAAATCCATCTTTACTACATCAATCATTGGTTCGGCTGCCTTGAAGGAAGGGGAAATGACAGAGCAGATCGAATCCGATCTAGTTGTTGAGAAAATAAGATCATGCATTGAAATCCTGAAGATTTTTCCTCTATTTTCCTTTACATAAACTCCTCAAAATTAGAGTTTCAGACCTCCATGGCGTGGATGAGGCCGAGATATTTCAAACAGTGTCATATTTAAAATATTTGAGCCCGAGTTGAAAGATATGCCCCTTCGAAGTTTATATCAAGTATGTACAAATGGGTAGGAAATTTTTTTCAAAAAAATGAGTCCCTCTTTTGATATGGGACACATGGCAGCCGATTAGAGCAAAATCGGGTTTGGGGGTCCGATTTATCTTTTTTTCCCTTTTGCGCAAAAAATGTAAAACTCAAAAACTCCCGCAACCCCAAAGCTCTGCCTGGACATGTGGCACCCTTTGGTTGGCTGGGGGATGCGCTTCCACCTTTATCTTTGTGCCTTTTGACAAAAGTCAAATTTTCGCCTTTCCTCCAATTCCCCACTTTGGTTTTGACTTGGGTTCAAATGCTGATTTTTTCCTTTGGGAGAGCTACGGGCCATTTACGAATTTTACCCCTTTTAAAAAACAAGGAGCAAAAACCAACTTTTACCCGATGGCCCGCCTTTCTGGGACACGTGATGCCGGCACTCGTTTGGGAACCTTTTCTCTATTCAATCCTTGAGTCAGCGCCATTAAGACACTTGACAACCTCCACCTACATGGCCCACACATTGACTATTCAATTGACTCTACCCCTTTTAGAATAACACGTGGAGGTACCGTGCTTGCTTGAAATCCCAACCCAAAGTTTTCCTTTAGAGGAGCGTCGAGTTGACACTTGTCGGCCTCCACTGATATGTGGACTTTTCAGTTGTCCCTCTTACTTTTAGAATTTGGGCTATGTGGTGAGATCACGCTCATTTGGGTCTCCACCTTGGGACCAAATCTTGTAGATGCGCCATACTGACACTTGGCACCTTCCTCTTACACATCTATACTTAGCCAATTTTAAAACCCATCATGTCCACCTTTTGACTCTATTTGACCATTGCTACATGGAGGGAAGGTGCAAGTTGGAGTCTTCACCTTGGGCTTCCTTTCCAAATATGTGCCAAGCCGACACCTGACACCTTCTTTTTATTTGAAGACTTTTCAACTCCCAAAACTTCTTTAGGGTTCTAGACACATGGAAGCATAGCGCAAGTTTGGGCTCCCCCTTTTGTATTCACCTTTGGAGAAGTGTCGTTAGGACATGTGGCTCCTTCCACTACCTCTTCTATACTTAGTCATTTTTGGACCCTTTTCTGAACCGTTTCAATCCCGGGACTTTGGATCTTCCTGTTTCTTCCCCTTCTTGCTTCGGTTCTTTTATGGCATTGACCCTTCTTGTTGCGACCTCGCTTCTCCATAGTGGAGTCAACATGTAACTCAAATAATGGATTTAAGACATGTGAATGGCTCGTGAGTTATTTATTTTGCATAGGGTCTCTTAGTCTTTCTCGGCCTCCGCCACTCCATGATTGATTCCTTCATGACCAATTTCAGCGGGGTTTGAATGATTTTTCACGGGTTTCTTCTATACGGGGTTATGGCTGATCTAATATTTTCCACGAGGGCGAAATATGGATAAAAATTTGGTGACTTACAGGGGTATCTTCTGCTAGATGAAAAGACCAATTGCCTGTCATATCCATTGGCCATGGAGTCGAGAATGATGGTCTGACATCTGATCTTGCTTCGATTCACAAGACCAACTATTTGCACCCTCAATTTTAATAATAAATGTTGAAATGAAGGTTTTGAGAATAGAAATTTGTTTTGACCCAGGGCACATTTGTGTCTCTTTGAATGGATTGCATAAGAACAACAAAACAACACCACAACTATATACAAAATTCAAATCATACATGTTCCAAATAGAGGATGTAGAGTACACAAAGCACTTAGGAGAAAAGAAAACTAAACTACAACAATGTGATGTGTACAAGCACTTAGAGGAAAGAGAAACTAATCTAATATGTACAGGGTGAGACTTTCCTTTTAGTAGAAGTGCTTAAGATAGATCTCATTCACTGGAATCTATAACTCTTCACCCTCCAATGTAAAAAATTTGAAATCATTACTACTCTTACATTTTGTGACCATGTAGGGACCACTCGGATGGCATAAAACTTGGAATGCCTTCCTAGTTTTTCTCGATATGCATCCCATTTCAAAACCAGGTCTCCTTCCTGGAAGGTCCTTTCATTTACCTTCTTGTCAAATCATTTCTTGATTGAAGCTTGATTCTTCTCTATTTCTTGGAGAGCATGCTCTCTAGCTTCTTCTAATTCTATCAACTCCGCATACCTAGCCTCTATTGGTTCAAATTCAGACATCTCTAGTTGCTTCATGAGCTCCAATGCTGGAAGCTCAAGTGATATAGGTAACACTTTGCTTCTTTCCCGTAGACAATTTTGAATGGAGAGATGCCTGTAGATCTCTTGGGTGTTATTCTATTAGCCCATAAGGAAATTTTGAGATTTATGTGCTAGGTCCTTTGATTCTCATCAAGAGTTCTTATGATGATTTTTAGAAAGTTCTTATTTGTGGACTTAGCTTGGCCATTACCTTGAGGGTAATAGTTTGATGAAGTGCTCAAATAAGTCCCATTCTTAATGAGACCATCCTGTGGTATTAGAACCTATGAATACTAATGCATTATCTGATATGATGGTGGTGGCACCCCAAATCTAGTCACTATCCCTTTATAGAAGTATAGTATACTAAACTCATTAACTTCCTTGAGTGCCACTACTTTGGTCCACTTGGTGAAATAATATGTCACTATCGTCAGAACCCATTTTTGGCCTTGGCTTGAGTTTGGATTGATGACTCTAATTAATTCCAATCCCCATTACATGAACGGTTGGTCGATTTGAGATTAGGTGTTATGGGAGTGCTACTAGCCTTTCCTTACCTTTAAAGAATGCACAATTCTTGCACCTCTTGATCCATGCGTAGTAGTCACTAAACACTTTGGGCCAATAATAACTCGCTTTCATGATTTTGAGTGATGTCACTCTTAGAGAAAAATGGCCTCCATCTAATTCAACATGGAATTCTTCAGCAGTCTCTCCAACTAATCTATCCCGATGCATCTCAGTAGAATGCCATTGATGTCTCTTTTGAACAAGACACCATCAATAAGAGGATATGGGGTGGCCTGTAGTCTGAAATGCCTTCTTTTTTATTCACTCATCCCACGAGGACATAGGCTTGTTTGAAGGAAGTGTACCATGTCTTGGGTCTAACAAAGAGTAGGTATATCATCTCTCCCTTCTTCTTGGTCATCTTGTAGAACAAAAATATCCTCCTTTTCACTTTGCTTACTTCATCTTGTTGACCTGAGGCTAGTTACTCACACAAACCCTTCCTACGGACCAGCTTGGTGACCTTAATCTCAATGTCATATTCCATGACACGAGTGATCCACCCTACACATTTTCCATTCAGGTCCTTGCTTTGAGAAGGAATTCTTTAACTCCCACATGGGAGACCAATTATTGGATTTTTATTTGAAACCAAATGCTTAAAATTCTTCAATCCTCTAATCACCGCCAGACACGCTTCTAAATAAAGGAGTACCTCACCTCATAATCTTCCAAACCTTGGCTGAAGAAAGCAATTGGTTATTCTATACTTTCTCTATTCTATTGAACCAAGATTGTAGAAATCATGTCACTGCCACCAAAGGTATATAGTATGAAGTCTTTGGAAAAATCTAGATTCACAAGAGTTGAGGCTTGTGATATGGCTTCTTTGATAGCCTCAAATCTTTCTTTTCCTTTAGCTGTCCACCTGAATGTTAAGCTCTTCTTCAGCATCAACGTTATTGGCTTAACAAGGGTAGCAAAGTTTGGAACAAACCTGCAAACAAAATTGATTTTTCCCAATAATCTTTGAAGAGCCTTCTTGTGACTTGGTAATGGAAATTCTCTTATTCCTTGAACTCTCTCTGGGTCAATTTCCAATCCTTCCTTAGATACAATATGGCCTAGAATGCTTCATGGGCTAAGAATATGCATTTCTTAGGGTTCAATGACACCCCAAAATTCCTGCATCTTTGGAACACCTTCCTTAGGTGGAAAAGATGATCTGCTGCATTCTTGGAAAAAATAGTGATGTCATCCAGATAGATCAATACTATTTTGTTGATCAGCCCCTTGAATGTCATATCCATTTCCCTTTGAAAAGTGGCTCTGGCATTGGACAATCCAAATGGCATTTTCTGTAGGAATTGGTGCCCCATTTGGTGGTGAAAGTTTTTTTGAATTGATCATCTTCTTTCATCATGATCGATTGTATCTGAATAACCATATAGGAGAGAGAACCTCTCTGATCTAGACACCACTTGCAAAATTTGCTCCATCAAGGGGAGTGGGTAGTGATCCTTGAGAGATGCTTTGTTCAAATCTCTGAAGTCAACACACAACCTGATTTCTCCATTTTTCTTCCTGACTGGGACTAGATTTACAACCCAACTTGAGTGTTTGATTGGAAATATGATGCTTGCCTCTATCATCTTATTCATCTCATTTTTTATCAGAGGCTCAATATGTGGGTTGACTGGTCTCTACTTTACTACTGATGGGTGAGGAGCTAGATGTAATTTGATTGTGTGTTGTGCTAGCTTTGGATCGAACCCTCTTAGGTATTCATAACTCCAAGTAAGCACATCTAGAAATTCTTGGAAATGTTGTATGAATTTATAACTTTCTTGCTCAGTGGCCACTTTGCCCATTTGAAGTGTTTTTTCTTCTCCAACTAGGATTGACTATGAATCTTCTCCTTTGATCTGTATGTTATTCTTTTCCTTTATAAATTTATCATTAGGATTGAAAATAGATTCCAGTGTCACTAAGCCTTTGGGAAGCTTGTTTGTATGCAACTATACTATCTTATTCCCATATTGCTGCTCTAGTTTGCTCTGGTTTCTAGTTGAGAATTAAACTTCTTACAAAAAGTTAATGATATGTTGATCACTCTTGAACACCTACTAGTATGTGTTGTTATCTCGGTATTGTTATCCTCATAACTATATGGGTGTGTGGTTGTTCTTTGTCTCTTTTGATGTTGTCAACCACATCAAATGTTTCTCCCACTGCTGTAAATCTATCAACCACTTAATTATTCTTCTTGGGTATGGACACGATGCTGAAGGCCTCAAAATCCTCCATGAGATCCCATACCCTACTCTTGTAGTTCTTGAGGAGGTCATTTTTGACAACATTAAGTCCTCTAACTTGATTGGCAACTAGTTCACTGTCACCGAATACTTACAAGTTCTTAATTTCTAGCTTCCTTTCCCAATGAAGACCTTGGACCAAAGATTCATATTCAACAATGTTATTTGAGCAAGAAAAATGGAATTTGAAGGTTGAATAATATTTCACACCTTTGGGGGACATAATCATAGCTCCTCATCTAGCCCCTTTTCTACTCCTTAAGCCATCAAAAAACAATTGCCATACCTCATTGTCATCCTTGTATTTTGGCTTAATTAGGTCAATAAGAGGATGGTTTTCTTCATGTAGGTAGTAGAAACCTAGCTCAAATTCTTCCATCTCCTTATAGGGGTCAAAAGCATGGATTTTTTTGACCCACTCATCAAGAGTCGAGTTTGGGATACACCCCACCTTGGTATTTGCTTCACAAGTGCTTAGGAGGTCTTCTTGATCAAAAGTTGAGCAGTTGGCATTGATTGGGCTAGGCACATAGGATTCAATATGATAATTAACAATGGGTTCAAATATGATTGTGGCCTTTACCCCATACCTTGTCCTAAAGAGCATATGTGACCAATCAGCAGAAAGGTAGCCTCCAATTTTGGCAGTGAAGTCCCTGAACAGACACAAAGCAAAATGTGGTGGCAAATCTATGATTGACACATTTTGTAAAATAGTCACATTGGGGTAGGCATGTAGAGTGAGGCTCAGATCCTTGATGATTCCAATAGTTGTCACTTTGTTATCCCATATAATGGACTACTCCTCTAGAGATGACTTCATATTAGAGGCCCAAATTGATCGGCTATTTGTTTGGGCATCACGGAACTACTAGCCCTAGAATCAATCATACAATTATACACTAATTTGTCTCCAATAAACAAATGAGAAATAAAATAGAGGAGGTCTCGGGTTCTTACCTTGTTTTCTCCATGGTTCCTCCCAAGCTGAAATGTATTGGCAAACACTCTCTCTTGCTGATTAGGGGTTGAATTGAACTTGACCAACCAGTGCATGGTAGTCTACAACAGATCCCTCTGCCCTAGAATGGCCAGTGACTCCCATAGTGAAATTTTCACACTTGTCTTCTTCATTTGCTCAATAATATTGAATGATCTATCCTTTTTTGTCCCTTCCTAAACACATTTCTTTCTTACACATGGGTTGTTACAACCGGTGCCTAACTAGATTTGGGAGGTGGCTTGGGTTGGTTCTGCATGTTGGGAGTTGTATTTGGAGCACCAAGACCTTGTGGAGTGATGGAAGGTTTAGGATCACCTGAGTTCAGTGGTTTTCCCTCTCCAATATTTCTCTTTTAGGACCACGTATTGGCCGCCACACTTTGAGAAGGGAACTAATTCATTCACAAAAGTCTTCAATCTTCTAGTTGACAAGCATAGTCTCTCCTGGAGGTCCAACTTATTGAGCTCCTTACTGCTAATCTCCCTCTTGGCTAGGTTCTTGTGGCACCATACTGGTTTACACCATCAAGGCTTGATTTAGAGCACCATTAAAGCACATTGATTGGTTATGTGGCTGATTGCATGGAAAACACCAATCATATTCTTGTGCCATATTGTTCTATCTTTGGAACTAATGCCCTTGATGTTGAAGTTGTGTTTGGATCATACAACCTGAAAGGTCTAGTAGCTTGGGGCTATCCTTGGTTCTAGCTCTAATTTACAGTCTGAGATGGTGGCCTATTCTATTGATACTAGGGTCTAGCTTGATATTGAGCCTAGGTTGAGCTTGAGGCTGATACGACCTAGAACTCTGAGCTTGTTGTCTTTTGATGGTTACTAGCTCATTCCCTAGGTTTTAAAGCTATTTCATGACTTCTTAGAGTTCCTTAGAGGTGTTAGATGATGAGGTGGAGGCTTTAGCTGAGCTTTGACTCCTAGGGGTGGGTATAGGAGCTAATGTGGGTGTTTGGATAGCATCTGGGCTTCCTAACTCAAGGTATAGAGGCATGGATGGCCTAGGAGCAATTTTACCAGCTGAATCAAATAGTTCTCAGCCCCTATGGAAAGGTTATAGGCTGTAGGTAAGGTTGTGCCCCATTGGTGAATCATTAGAGAAATATTAGAATTTAAATCCCTAAGAAAGTATAAGAAGGCACCTTCATTAGTGGACTTTCTGCTATCGAATTTTGTCTCAAGTCCTCACGGAATATGAGGTTGAAGTCTCGTCGGTTGCTCATTTGGGGCTCTCTTGATCATTAGTAGTTTCTTCGACAGAGACAAGTTATCACCTTTCTCCCCAAAATGGTTGTGGAGAGCTATGCATAGTTGATTCCATTCGGATAGAGCACCGCCTCAAGACTCCCAAACCATTGTGAAACTTTCCCTTTGAGTGAAGAGGTGAGCAACTTGACTGCAATGTCCATCTCATGGATCTCGTGGATTGTACAGACATTTGCAATATCTTGGACATGATCACCAAGAGAAGTTTGGTTTTCTCTAGTGAAGTATGGGATTCTTTTTAATGTTGTAATTGGAACTTGATTTTTTGCATTCAAGGTGAGTGGACTACTACGGGTGAAGTTAACATAAGGATTTGGGTGAGCCATTCTGATCGGTATGAGCACCCCTCTTGATTGAGAGAATGGCCTCTTTGGGAGGATGTGTGGTAAGGCTCTATTTGGTGGGGATAGAGACCTATGGGTTCTTCTTCCTCTCCTCCCTCTATCTGAGGACAAGTCTAGATAGACAAATAATCCCTCTTCTCTGGTTCTTGACCATGTTTTTATTCTTCTCATGAAATTTTTTGGAATGTTGAAACTAGTATATTTGCTTCTTTTGGAGTCACTAGATGTACAATTTTAACGCTTCTTAAAACCCATAATCATAGCAAGTGTACATAAATTCCTATTGTAATAATATGGAGACTTCTTGGTCCCACTAGCCATACCAAAATTGTTGGTGTGAAATCATAGCACCCCCAAATGAGTTCTATAGGTCTTCTTTTCTAAGGCAGAGTCATTTGGTGTGATTGCATAACATTGAACCTTCCCCAAGGTGTGGGATCTTGCAAAAATGGGAAAGATATCTAGATTAAAGGTTGGTTCAATATTCCTTTATTTAGGTGCATGCGTGAGGATTTTTAGAGGATCTGTCTCTATACCTAATCTAAAACTTGGAAAGGAGACGGGGATAAAAGAGTATAAGAAATAAGAAATGACTAAACTACGGGTGATGCACCAAAGGAATGATGAAAGTTTTTTTGCTAATAGATACAAACCAACTAAATGTATACAATAAACAAGCACGAGATAGCGGATCTATAATGGAAGCCGGATGAAAGCAAAAGAGATAAGAAAGGATCTAAAATTGATCACAAATGTGTTTTATTGCTCTATAGATTGATACAATTCATTACAAAGTAGCCAAAAGGCATAAACGTATTGCAATTTCAATGGAAGGCCTAAACCCCACAAATCCCTTTGCTAGAAGGAGAAGGGAGCCTACAAAACAAAGAATGTCTAACCATTTACAATGAATCCTACCCCTGCATTTATAGATTTGATCGAGAGAGGAGAAAAGAGAAAGAAGCGGGAAAAGCAAGTTGAAACTCAACTCATTTGTGTTAATTCCTCTAATAAAATCTACCCCCAAATCCATCTTTACTTTGCATCAACCCTTGGTTCAGCACCTTAAAGGAAGGAGAAACGATGGAGTAGATCGAATCCGATCTAGTTGTTGAGACAAGAAGATCCTATATTAAAATATTGAATATGTTTCCTCCTTTTTCCTTTACCTAACCTCCTCAAAATTAAATTTTTAGACCTTCATGGCATGGGCGAGGCCGAGATCTTTCGAGCAAAGTGCAAGATTTGTAACATTTTGAGCCCCGAGTTGAAAGGAATGCCGTTTCAAAGTTTGTATAGAGTCTGTACAAATGGGTGGGAAATTTTTTTGAAAAAAGGAGTCCCTCTTTTGATATGGGACACGTGGAATCTAGATTAAAGCAAAAATCAAGTTCACGGGTCCGTAATTTATCTTTTGGCCCTTTTTCACAAAAAATGCAAAACTCAAAAAACTCCTACAGCCTTGAAGCTTTTCTTGAACACGTGGCACCCTTTGGTTGGCTGGGGGATGAGCTTTCACCTTTATCTTTGTGCCTTTTGACAAAAGTCAAATTTTCACCTTTTCCTCCAACTCCCTGCTTTGGTTTTGACTTGAGTTCAAATGCTAACTTTTTCCTTTAGCCGGAGCTGTGGGCCATTTTGCAACTTTTACCCCTTTTAGAAAAACAAGGGGTGAAAAACCAAATTTTTCCCTAACCACCCACCTTCCTTGGGACATGCGGTAGTCTGGCACTCGTTTGGGAACCTTTTCTCTATTCAATCCTTGAGTCAGCACCATTAAGACACTTGGTAGCCTCGTCGGCCTAGCCCATGCATTGACTATTCAACCGAATCTACCCCTTTTGGAATAACATGTGGAGGCACCACGCTTGCTTGAAATCCCGCCCAAAGTTTGCCTTTGGAGGAGCATCGAGTTGACACTTTTGGCCTCCACTGATATGTGGAATTTTCAATGGTCCCTCTTACTTTTAGACTTTGGGCTACGTGGCGAGCTCACACTCATTTGGGTCTCTACCTTGGGACCAACTCTTAGAGATGTGCCATATCGACACTGGCACCCTCTACTTACACATCTATACTTAGCCAATTTTTAAACCCACCTTGTCCACCTTTTGAATTTGTTTGACCATTGCTACATGGAGGGATGACGCGAGTTAGATTCTCCACCTTGGGCTTCCTTTCTGGATTTGCACCAAGCCAACACCTGACACCTTCTTTTTAGTTGAATACTTTTCAACGCCCCATAACTTCTTTGGGGTTCTAGATGCGTGGAAGCTTGGCACAAGTTTTAGCTCCCCCTTTTGGATTCACCTTTGGAGAAGTGTTGTTAGGAATCATGGCTCCTTCCGCTACCTCTTCTATACTTAGTAATTTTGGACCCTTTTCTGAATCTGTTTGAGCACAGGGACTTCAGATATTTGTCATTTCTTCCCCTTCTTACTTTTGGTTCTTCTGCAAAGATCGACCCTTCTTGTCTGACCCTGCTTCTCCATAGTTGAGTCAACCTATAACTCAAAGAATGGATTTAATACATGGGAACAGATCGACAGAGTTATTTATTTTACATAGGGTCCCTTAGTCTTTCTCGTCCTTTGCCACTCCATGATTGAGTCCTCTTGCGACCAAATTTTAGGGGTTTGAATGATTTTTCTTAGGTTTCTTCTATGCGGGGTCAAGGATGATCTAATATTTGGCATGGGGATGAAATATGGATAATAGTAACTTGGCATATGATAATATAATATATATGGGTTGATGGACATGTTGACATATCCATCAACCCATATATATTATATTATCATATCCTAAGGTACAACATGTCAACATCTCCATCAACTCATACATATTATATTATCATATCCCAAGGTACATAACACAAACTATTTCCTTCACAGTATATATGTTGAAAAGATATGGAAGTGAAGGAGGTAAGTCTACTTTTGGTACTCTTTATAAAATCTTCTATAGTCAATGATATAGAGTTTCTCAACATACTAGAAATTATATTCAAGGAGTCACCTTCAACAATCAAAGATTTAAAACCTTTCTCTTCCACAAGCTTAACTCCCCAAAACATCATTGTAGCCTCAACCACATGATTAGTTTGTATACCCAAATTAAATAAGTAGGAAAGAACAAATTTACCTTTGAAGTCATGGAAAATTCCACCTCCACCCACTTTCTTAGGATTCCCTTTCGCTGCTCCATCAAAATTTAGCTTTATAAAACCTTCCAGAGCTAGTCCATTTGATTCCTTCTCTTGGATTACTTTTTCTTAACTATTCAACACATGTTAGATTCCAATTACTAAAGATATGTTTTTCTCCTTCCACTATTTCCACTTCCTTATTTTTAAGGATTGAGAAATTGTTTTTAACAACTTGTATGCATCTTTTGGAGATAATATTGTGAGGAAGTCTCTTCCCTTTGAAAATCCTCCTATTCCTTTCTTTCCAAACCTCCCACCATAGGTTTCCGAGACTCATGATCCATAGATTCTTTAGACCTTGGCTTTTGAAAGGACAAATCCACTGGGCCCAAGCAGATTTGACCTCATTTGGGCTTACCCAATTAACTAAAAATAAAGAAAGGATAGAGGATATGATTTGGAAGGAGAAAGTGCAGTCCATAAACATATGGTTGATCGTCTCTATATTTTTTCACATAAAACACATTTGTTAACCATGTGAAATCCTCTTTTAGTGAGATTATCTACTGATTAAAATCTTATTGATCACTATGAGCTAATTGAACATGTTAAACTTTGGCATGATATTTTTATTAAATAGTATTTTCATTATTAAATTATTTCTTATTTATTTTATATTCCTTTATTTATATTTCTTTATCTCTATTAAATATTTGTTGACAATTAGAATATTCATTCATTTTTATATAGGAACTATTGGTCATTGTTAGATAGGAATTATTGGTCCTCAACTTCTTGGTGACCATAACTAGGAGGTATGTCACATGTGGGGGTATTTTTATGACTTTTTATCCATTATAAATTTGATCAAACTTATCAAATTTATAGTCATTACCGTGGCATTGTTCCTCATACATATAAATATTGATATCATTAGGCACCCATGATTTCTCAATTGTGTTGGTATAAGGAAAAGGAACAACATAATTGAAGATGTTGATAAATATTTAGGGTCTTATAACACCCATTTTATAATTACACCAAAATAAGGGATTTTTTTCTTTTAAAAAAACCCCTTAATCCCATTAAATGCCTTTAATGATTGTAATATTAAAACCAATTATAATCCAACATAAATGATCTTTACAATCCATATGATAGTAATTTAACCATGTGCGAGTTATAAAGTTCATTTAGATCTACTGATCCCATTTATGATCACTATATCTCGAGTGTTTATAGCTTGTATGCAATTGGTTAACATTTTCATTTAGGTCTTAGAACTAATGGAGTTCCTAAGTGTCTACCTAAAAATTAGTGAACTAAGTTTCATCGGCATCTCACACGAGTTAGATATGAACTCGATCAACCGACAGTGTAATCAATCGTTACACTATTTAGGCCACAATTTTCAATCTATGTATTATATGCTTAGTTTCATGCCTGCACAGAAGTCAAATGAAATTTTTCCTATCACCACACACTCATCTCTATATAATTATTCGTATCATATTTTGTTAAATAAAGTTTAATTTCTTGAATTACGAAGGAATAGAATTTAGGGCTTTCTTCTCGATTCGAGAGTATGTTATTAGTCGACATAGGACCCCTATGGGAAATATAATGCCTACTTAATGATATTTTTCATTAAACAATTATTACCCTTCCCATATCCATCTTAAGGTGGCACAGATAAGGTTTAGTCGAATGGATAGGTGAGATATAGAGTCCATGCTTTCCTAACACAAATTATCTTAATACAAGGTAAAATTAATTATTTCGATGCTAAGTCAAGTTATCCATTTTAACGAAAATATTTATAGTAACTTAACTAGTAACTATATTGCGAATTATCTCAACCCATAGTGTAACTATTTAACTTTAGTTTTTAGGAATAGGCTTAGTTCAGCCATTTCAATTTTTTTGTCAGAACGATCCAATCCCATTTTTATATCATAATTCCACAAATTTGTTACTTGACGTTTATTTATCCCTCTAAGAAAGAGATATAAGCATCTAACTATTAAGAAATATTAATATTGTTGTTACATGTAAATGTATAAATCACATTATACTTATTATTATCTTAATTCATAGTTTAGAGTATAACACTTCTTCTATTATGACATTGTTATGTCATTTATATTATCTTGACGTTGTGAAAGTACAAATTTCATAAATTCAATAATTTGTATTTGTGCTATGTAAATGGGTTAATTATTTAATTAATCTCATTATGACTAAGTTTAAGATGAAATGTCATTATTTCATAACTTTATATTGCTTTCCATTATCAATGTTGTTTTATTAATCTCATTTATTTATACATATTAATGATGATGGCATACATATTGTTGTAATAATTTCCATTCATTAATTAAGGATAATAATTTTCGTAAAGTACAATCATATCAATATAACAAGTACAATTTTTAATCAATTTCAAAAGTAAATACCACTATTAAAATAGTGTAAAATCATTATTTCCACTCATACACAAGATTAAAAATAATAAATGAATTTATTAAACCCAATAAATATGAATCCTTATTTATCATAAGTATTACAATATTTTCAAATTGTTATACATAGGTTGATGCCTTACAACAATATACGAAATAATGTTTTACTTTTCAATAAATACAATGATCCATAATTAGATATTCAAACAATAGTATGTGATCAATTCACATGTATAACATCCAACAATCATGTCACTTATCTACTCCATCCTGCATCTGAAGGAAAGAGTGAAGATATACATGATCAGTTCATCAAATTGGCATGGATTAACAACTCTCAATCATGTTGTTACATTACGAAGTGGTGAATATAATAAGATTATATTTTAGTAAAATTTATATCTTCTTCATACCATATTAATCCCAAATATAAATATGAATCTAAATGAAATGAACATATTGATGAATTCCATGTTTCCCATAACATCCATTTACCATCAATCCAAAATTGCCTTAGCAATTTTCTATCACTTCTTAAATTTCAATATCTTAGTACTATGGAATCAAAATATCAATCATCAATATAATAAAAACACATATATCCAAAAATAATTTTCCCCATGAAATTCATTTTATAGTTGAACATATTTTATAGAAATAAATAGAGTTTCATAATCCAAAGAAATAATTGTCAAATATCTAAATCTTAGATACAAGGACACCGATTGTCACAACATACCCTTATCATAAATAAGATACAATAATATCATAAGTTGCATATTTATTTCACTTTTTCCATAACTTCAATAACAAGACAATAATTATGGTTATTTAGCTAAGGATTACACTAAAACCAACTAAACAATATGCCAATGTAACTTAACAATTTGCTACATAATACCTATAACAAGGAAATGAGATGTTTTAATAAATTTATATTATCCTCAACCATCTTTGAATAGAAATTCAAATACTCAACTACTTCCATAAATCATTTAATAAATAAAATTAATCATTAAATTAATCAATGAAGATAACAAGGCCCGCACCTTATTAAGAAACACTCTCGAATGTATAGAAGTTGAAAATATTTTTGTTATGTGAAAATATGATTTGGGTCCAAGGTAAATGACAGAGAAGTCCCTAATACTTCTTGAAATAAGAGTATAAGAGAGACCCTACAGCTTATAACCTCAACAAGGACCATTAAAAAACATAGACCTCATGCTAAGAAGACTATAATAGAAGAGATGAATTCTTCTAAAGGAATGCATGTAAATAGAACTTGTATATAGCTGAAACAAGACCCCAAAATTTTAATTTTTATTATACATGTAAATCTTCAACTTCCATAGTGTATCTTATTTTATACATACTTTGAAATCAATCAGAAACAAGTAACACCAAATAACCATCTTATTCGACATAAAATTCCTTCACCAAAATCTATGAAGATTATAGAAATATTAATGCATACGAGATAGAATAGAAAACCCATACAAAATATATCATACCCAGTTCATATACTTTACAAATATGATTTTCAACCCTATCAAACATGTTCATCCTAGGATTTACCCCGGAGGAGAGGGAGGAGATGTGAATGAAATGGGGGATGGGTCGATAGAGAGTGACCCACATGGAGTGTCATTTTGTAGCCAGGAATGGGGTCCCCCTCCACTTGCCCACTAACTCCTCCTAAGGGAGTGATGAGGAGGCACACTGACTAGAGGTTGTGGTTGATGTCTCTACTTCTCTTGACTCTACCTTAGTCAAGGTGAGAGGACTCGAGATGTGGTTAAGGGAATAGACTATCAAGTCACGGATTTGGGGTGATGCTCAAACCTCAAAAATAAACAATTAGAACCAAGTACAGCCATGAATGCAAATTTCACTTGAAAGAGTGGTCACTAACCACCGCAGACACTTGAGAACCTAATATGGACCGCTAGAGGTAGTTCTAGTATGATCAAAACACTAACTCTAAGGGTTTGCATACTTTTTTCGGTGTTAATGATGAACATCTTTTTGATTATGAGTGAAAGAACTCTAGGTACTTACACTAATATGGTTCTCTCACATGTAGAAATAAGTGATATAAACAGGAGGATGAAATCACACAAGAAATCAAAATCCTTAGAAAAAGGTTAATCAAAATTTTTGTGGGTTGAAGAGAACCTTGAAAAAAAGGGAAGTGAAACTCAAAATTTAGAAGTAATTGGGAAAATTCATGGACACAATGTCAACCATGGCATGTTTCTTCTATCACATGATGGTGAGGGGAAAATAAAATGGGCCTTCCATAGAATTTCAATTTGTAGGGAAGGCTCCGAGAAAATATGGGATCTAGATTCATGATAACCTATCTCAAAGTAAACCTAAGGCTAGATCATCTTGAAATTATGTTAAAAATATAGATCAAGGGACCCCTTGGATTTATAAGTATACCACCAAATCCTACTTAGGCCACAAGGAATTTTTTTATAGGTTTTCATAGATGACATCTAGAGGTACACCCAGAAGGCATCGATATCTTACATTGTTCCTATAAATTATCGAAGTAAACACAAGAAATTTTAAAATCAAATTACATCCATAATTCACACAAAATCACAACAAAAGACACATATCATTCCATCCTCAACATAATTTCACAACAATAACATAAAACAATACAAATCTTGGTAAATTATCTAGGGTAAACCCATAAATCTTAGGAAAAAACAAGGGAGACATATATTAATGCTCTTAGATCCTGTTAATGATTGTACACATGCAATCACCTTAACATTAATTCCTGGTAAGTGGGTTACATAAAAAAACCTTTATAAAACATTGTGTCTTCTCTTGGTTGATGATGCATCCACAAATTCCCCTAAATTTTCCCTGAATAGCTCCCTACCCTTTTCTCGCCAAGACCTTTCTCTAAGGACGTCCTCCTTCTCTAAACCTTCCTTCCTTCTTATATTTCTTATCCACTTAGGTTTTAGAGAATATTCTTTATATTTCCAACAATTATTACTATCCACAACTGCTCGGGGTCACCATGGAATAATGTAAATGATTCCTCACAAATGGCCACCAACTTTACTTATTGCCACCATGTCACTCATACAGTCATCACGATGCAGCCAAATTTTTTCAGGTCATGTCACATTTTTATTAGAATTTCCACATGTGTATAAGCATGACTTGGCCAAAAGACTTAATATGACAAGACATTTTTGAAATGTGTGGGCCTTTAATCATTCTTTGGTGACACATTCCATATAAATAGTCTGATCCTTATTTAAACTTCACATGTACCTATCAATCGAATGGGATATGGTATTAATAGTGAAATAATGTCTTTGGCCACATCAGCATAAGTGCCATGCCTATTTAAATGGTTCACCAGTCCTCCCATTCATCACCTATCTTTCACAGAGCCTTATGCTTTCCATTCTCAATCAACCATCTTGCTTCCATGTCTTCCTCATCCCCAAAATTGAGCCTTTCGATGGATATCTCACTCACTTGGGTGAGTTTTTCAAGTTAATGGGGCCAAATGAAGCCCTTATCATGCATCTTTTCAATATACTAGACATCAAGGTTATCCCTCTCATGATTTCTTCCCCCAAAGAAGATGATTTTACATTTCTACATAGACTTTAGAATTATGTGCATCATTTCCTCTCTTTCAAATTTCTCCATTTCCATTTAGTCTACCTAGAGTATCATATGAACATTGAGCAACTAAAATATCATTGGATTATCTACTTCCCATATGTTCATGACAACTATGTGCACATAAAAAAATTATTACCATACTACCTTTCACGATCAGAGAGCTTCCAATAGGACTGCCCACTACTTCCCAACTTAGAGAAGAAAAACCTTTAAACTACCCAAGGATGAAAACAAGAAGAGGTTATCATTATTAAAACTTTCTAGCTAAGGTATGGTCTGTAATGGATGCACAAACCCTTCCTCCCAAGAAAATAAAGATCATGAGGGAAGTTCCTCTTCTAGTTGAACCACTCATTTTACCAACTAACTCATCTCTTCATGGCATGAAGACCAAGGCATATATAAGAGGGGGACTTCCTCTCTCGAGTGGGTGAACTCACTTGAAAGGAAAAGAGAGCTTACCCAGATTTGAATGGGCCATGGGTGGGAGTCCAAGAGCTAGAGAAGGGCATGTCATGGGTCCTGAGTGAGTGTCATCCTAATTTTTTTATGCATTCTCTCATGAGGAGTTTATCCAACACAAGGACAACCTATTAAAATGTGCTCCAATACTCCGGGTGAAATTGTGTCTTCAGAAGATTGACTACTATATTTTACCTTTATAAATCAATTTGTATTTTGTAATATCATGTATGTATGCATATATGTTTTTCAAGGGTAGGGGCCCCTAAAATAGAACCCCATTTTGTTCATAATATTTTTGTTCTAAATTTCCTTTCTATTTTGTAAATGTATGATATTTGTAAATATTCTTTCATTAAAATCATTTAGAACATGTCTTGTACTTCCTTTTTTCCTTTCTTGCAAAGAGAATAGCCCCTAAAAAAAAACATTCCACCTTTTTGTTGCACTTTCTTGTATCATACACAACTACACATCATCATGAGAGAGGAAAATGGGCATTCATTACCTTTCTTACCCTTGGCCCCTTCAAAGCTTGAAAATACTAAGTTTCTTTTTTCCTCTTTGTTTCAATTTGATGATCGGGCTCACAACAAAAAACATGAAATGTGTCAAAGTAAGCAAAATAAAATCAAACCTGGGCCCCAAGTGTTTTTTACTTTATAATCCGAGTAAGTACATTTCCTCAGATGTCGGGGAAAAACTACCTTTTTGAACATTTACCGGGCATGAACCAAAAATCAATAACTCCCATCCCTTATTGATATGGAAGTGAAACCAGGTCCAAAATCAAAAACTAAAATATATTCTCAAGTTAAGCCCACAGATTCAGAGATACCTAGCCCTTAAGCCTTAAAAAAAATTACCTTATTCACACAATAATCACACTCGTCAGTAAAGATCCTGAAGTCTTAATCATTCATCAAAACACACTCTGTCTCATCATTAAATTATGTGAAAATTCATAAAACCCTTGTAATAGAAATGGGACCATTTGCATACTTAACCATCTAAGTATAGAAGACAAGATCAGGTTAGGAGAAATACTCCCAAAATCCATCCCTCATTGATTTTTTCTCCTAAAAAAGATTCGAGAAGAAAACAACACTGGAAAAAAGATGACAACAGATATGGGCACAAACATTGGCTCTAGTTCGGGGATGGACTCCCCCAGTGGATGTCCAAAGAACCTAGAAAACACTACTGGAAAAATAGATAGAGACACCTATCCATTGGGAAATGAAGTCAAAAGATGATCAAAACTTCCAGTCATCACAATGAGAGCATACAATACCAACAAAAAAACATCAAAAAAAACCAAAAACAGAACTAAAAGGGAAAACACATAACTATACAATGTACAAACAAACCACTTGGGGTCTAGAGAGGACCCAAAAGCTTCCATCAGAATCCACCTAGTATCCCACACAACATGTATGTGTCCAAATAGGATATATAAGTTTGGCACTCAAATCTCAGAGGTAATGATCCAACCATTTAAAATGAAACATAGAATATCAACTAGTTACCATCACCTAAAACCCCTCATCTTGTAGAGTAAAAAAACATATTCATTCATACCTATAGATCCACTCTACTCATAAGGCACAATCCATTCATAAATATTCCCTTTTCACAACACACCATATGATATAACAACCTTAGGATCTGCATGTGTTCCTTAATATGTCTAAAAATTTCTTCCTTTCCAGAATAAGATAAATCTCCATTCATCAATCCCCTTTAAATTCAATGTAGGTATTAAGACAACAATCAACATACTCACCTCTACTTGCATTTTCCATACCCATTTTTGAGAGGAGATTATCTATTCTCATTATATCCTTCTTAATAGGTGAGGAACCGATACCAAACTTCACACACACATCGGTCTCACTCTTTGAAGGAAAGGGAATAATCTACATTTGAAACTCACAATCCTTAGGTGAAGTAACTTGTTGCATCCCCAAAGATTTGGGAAACAAGGAGTTTTCTACCACTTGATTAGAAAACAAGGGATCAAAAACATCCATGCCCGGCTTCACAGGAAATCTAGTACTAACACCTCCTAGAACCAAATCCAAATCACCATCCCCATATTTTTTATTGATTGATACAAATTCTTAATATAATCAACACTAGAGTGAGATCCCTCATTATCCAGGTCTACACGGTGTGCATGATCTATCCTAGATTTCTAAAGTTCTAGACTTATCTAGCATTTCATGTCACTCTAGAATATTTTTCTTGCTCCACTACTACACTAAAGGAATTTACATCTATCTTCTACTAAGGGACACTCCCATTATACTTAATAATCATTTCATCCTTTAATCGATCAAGGTTGTGAGTAGAAGAAATACAACCAAGACCTACAGCTATACACCCATTATATCAATCATTCTTATGAGAAAATTAAATACTCTTGCGTGAAGACATTCGAACTCATCTTGTTGTTTGGGCACACAAAATATCAATGGAATACACCGGCCGTCATGGTCTTGTAGGGTCATGTGGAACATTTTTTCCTTTAGTGCCTAGTTTCGATATTTCAACATTAAACACACTATCCAAATCACAGGGGCATGGGGCATAAAGCATTGATTGCACCACACACAAGCATAGCTGACCTGATCATTATGCTCAACACAATATTCAACCAATGTCTTAACAACTGATACATGCTCTGTAGTGTCAATTTCTTCATTCTTAAAGAAAACATGAACCTTCTTCCTTCAACAAACCCATGGCATCTTCACCACACTCATGGATAAGGGAAGCAGGGTCATCAATGAATTATTTCCAAACATTATTACCATTTCCATCCATGAACAAAAGAATCCCTTGAGGTAAATAATTAAACCAATCCCTAGCATCTTCTTATAGTGTTTACACAAATAACCTCATAAAAATATCTTCATAACTTACCTAGTATTCATGCATCATTTCCTCAAACATGGAAAGATGTTGTTCCACAGAAAATTTCCATATCCATGAAACATAGGCAATCTAAGCCTAATTATAGTAGGGATTTAATGGGGGTATCCACATATTTTTCCAAAATCAAGTGGTCTAAATGCATTTGGTTTAAAAGGGACTTGAGAAGGAAAACATACCTCACCACTATCCCAAGTACCCATAGATGACCTCATAGAGAACTGAATTTTACCAATAATTCCACATCTTATGAAGCTTTTAAGGAACACAATGGTAAGCACTGAAACACAAAGTTAAAAAAGACACATAAATTCAATTGTAATACATCAAATGAAGAGCATTGGTTTACTACAACCAAAAGGACAATGGAGTCACCACTAGAGTCAATACCCTAGAAATATAAATCATATGAGGTCCCAAAATCAAGCCATAATCAAGATGAAAAGTTTCCAATGTCAAATAAAATGAGATGAAAGGATAAAAAAGAAAACCCAGATGATCAACACATTAAGAAGCTCCCCAACAAATAGCTGCTAAAAGGTGTTGGTTCCCTGTATTTACCCCCAAAGGAGAGGAGGAGATGAATGCAAAGGGGGTGGGGTGAGGAGATAGTTTCCACATCGAGTGTCATTTTGTATCATGGGATGGGTTCCTCTTCACTCACTCGCCCACTCTTCCCAAGGGAGTGATGGGGAGGAACTTGAAAGAGGGTAGTGGTTTATGTCCTGCTACTTTTGACTCTACCTTAGTCAAGGTGAGAGGACCCGAGAATGGTTAGGGAACAAAGGTAGGTGCCAAGGAGTTAGGGTGATGTCCTAAAACCTCAAAAATAAACAATCAAAATCTAGGTGCAGCCACCGAAAATGTAATGCGTTCACTTGAAAGAGTGGTCACTAAACACTATACACTTGAGAATCTAATATGGACCACTAGAGGAAGTTCTAGTATGATCTACACATTAACTCCAAGGATTTGCATAACTTGTTTTAGGTTAATGATGAAAGATTTTGGATTATGAGTGAAATCACTCTAGGTACATTTGTTAATATGGTGCTCTCACATGCAGACTTAAATGAGATAAATAGGGAGGATGAGATCCACACAAGAATTTAGAAGTGCTTAGAAAAAGGTTAATCAATTTTTGTGGGTTGAAGAGAAACTTGAAACAAAAAAGGAAGTGGAACTAAAATTTAAAAGTAATGGGAAAATTTATGGAAAAATGCAACCATTGCATGTTTTCTATTATTATTACATGATGGTGAGGGAAAATCAAATGGGCCTTTCATAGAATCCCGGTTTGCAAGGAAGGCTCCGAGAAAGCACGGATCCAGATTCTGATAACCTAGCTCAATACACCTAAGGCTAGATCATCTCATGTAAATTATGTTGAACAATCTAGATCAAGGGACCCCCAAGATTTATAAGCATACCACCCAATCCTACTTAGTCCATAGGGAAATTTTTTATAGGTTTTTAGAAATGACATCTCTCAGGTACACCCAAAAGGCATCGATATCTTACATTGTTCCTAGACAATATCCAAGTAGACACATGGTGTTTTCAAATCAAATCACAACCATAATTTGCAAAAAATCACAAAAAAGACACATATCATTCCATCCTCAACATCATTTCACAAAAAAAACATAAAACACTACAAATCTTGGTAAATTATCTAGGGAAAACCCATAAAGCTTAGGAAAAACAAGGAGAAATATATTAATGCTCTCAGAGCTTGTTAATGACTTGTACACATGCAATCATTAACATGAAATCCTGGTAAGTTGGTTACACAAAAAAAACCTTCATCAAAACATTGTGTCTTCTCTAGTTGATGATGCATCAAAAATTCCCCCAAATTTTCGGAATAGCTTCCCACCCTTTTTTGTAAGACCTTTCTCTAAGGACCCCCCTTTCTCTAAACCTTCTTTACTTCTTATATTTCCTTATCTACTTAGGGTTTAAAGAATATTCTTCATATTTCTAAAAAATTGTTACCATCCACAACTTCTTGGGGCCGCCATGGAATAATGTAGATGATTCCTCACAAATGGCCACCAACTTTACTTATTACCACCATGTCACTCATATGTCATCATCACATGCAAAATTTTTTCCAAGTCATGTCACATTTAATATTAGAATTTCCACATGTGTATAAGCATGACTTGGCCAAAATACTTAATATGACAAGACATTCTTGAAATATGTGGGCCTTTAATCATTCTCTCGATGACATGTTCCATATAAATAGTTGATCCTTATTTAAAATTCACACGTACCTGTCAATTGGAATGGGATATGGTATTAATAGTGAAATAATGTTTTTGGCCACATCAACATAAGTTTCATGCCTATTTAAATAGTTCGCAAGTCCTCTCATTCATCACCTATCTTTTACAAAGCCTTCGCTTTCCATTTTTGATCAATCATCTTACTTCCATGTCTTCCTCATCCCCAACATTGAGCCTTTTCGATGGAGAGCTCACTCACTTGGGTGAGTTTTTCCAGTTAATGGGACCAAATGAAGCCCTTATCAAGCATCTTTTTAGTATACTAGATAGTAAGGTTGGCCCTCCAATAGTTCTTCCCTAGAGAAGATGATTTTACCCTTTCTACATAGACTATCATAATTATGTGCATCATTTCCTCTCTTTCAAACTCTCCATTTCCATTTAGTCTACCCAAAGTATCATATGAACACTGAGAAACTAAAATATCATTAGATTAGCCACTACCCATATGTTCATGACAACCAGTGGCACATGAAGCCAACTTATTACCATACTACCTTACTGACCACAGAGCTTCCAATGTCAGACTTGTATCCCACCCAACAGGAGAAGAACAACCCTTAAACCCACCCAAGGATGAAACAGAGAAGAGGTTGTCAACATTATAAACTTCTATGGCTGAGGATATGGTCCGTAATGGGCACCCAAAACCTTCCTCCTAATAAAATAAAATATCATGGGAAATTCCTCCAACCAAACCAATCATTTCCTTGCAACTCGGATCTCTTTTGGCATGAAGACCAAGGTGTACATAAGAGGGGTAAATCCCCCTCTCGAGTGGGTGAAATCACTTGAAAAGGAAAGAGAGATTACCCAGATTCTAAACAAGACACGGGTGGGAGTCCAAGAGCTGCTGGAGAAGGGCATGTCATGGGGCCTGATGAGTGCTATCTAGTTTTTTTTAGTGTAGTCACTCATGAGGAGTTTATCCAATGTAGGGACATCCTGTTAAAACATGCTCCAATGATCTAGTGAAATCATGTCTTCAGAAGATTGACTACTATATTTTACCTTTATAAATCAATATATATTTTGTAATATCGTGTATGTATGCATATATGTTTTTAAGTGTAGGGCCCCCTAAAATAGAACCCCATTTTTGTTCATAGTATTTTTGTTCTAAATTTCCTTTTGTTTTGTAAATGTATGATATGTGTAAATATTATTTCATTAAAATCATTCATACATGTCATGTACTTCCTTGTTTTCCTTTCTTGCAACGAGAACAACCCCAAAAAAAACATTCCACCTTGTTGCTACACTTTCCTGTATCATACACAACTGCACATCATCATGAGAGAGGAAAAATGGGAATTCATTACCTTTCTTACCCTTGGCCCCTTCAAAGCTTTGAAAAGACTAAGTTTATTCATTCCTCTTTGTTTTAATTTGATGGTTGGGCTCACAACAAAATGTATGAACTACATCAAAGTAATATAAAAGCAAATTAGACCTTGTGCCCTAAAGTGTTGTTTTACTTTATAAGAGGAATAAGTACATTTCCTCGGATGTCGGGAAAAACCACCTTTTTGAACATTTATCAAGCATGAAAAAAATTATAAGCACCCATCCCTATTAATATGAAGTGAAACCCGAACCAAACACAAAAGGAAACTAGAATATATTCTCAAGTTAAGCTCATGGCTCTGGAGATAACTAGCCCTTGGGCCTCGGGGAAAAACCGACCTACTCACACAATAATCACACTTGGTAGAAAGATCCCGAAGTCCCGGCTTTGCATCAAAACACACTTTATCTCATTCATTAAATTATGTGAAAATTCAGAAACCCTTATAACAACAATGAGACCATTTGCATATTTAACCATCCGACTATAGAAGACAAAATTAGATTAGGAGAAATACTCCCCAAAATCCAACCCATAACAAGTGGTTCTCCTAAAAAAGAATTCGGTGAGTAGAATGAAATTGAAAAGAATACGCGAGATATGGGCACCAAAAAAAAAACATAGCAGGTCAACAAATCAAACCCAAAATCCAGTAAGATAAAATAACTTTCACAATTAAATTTTCAAGCACCCGGATAAAAATTCAAACTCGTTTTTAATTTTATTTTACTTTCCATCCCAAACCATATTAAAAATATAAAAACCAAGAAATAAATAAACCCAATAACTATTCAACCCATTCTAAATGAATAACAAGAGAGAGTACAAAAATCGATGTGTGAGAGGTGAAGAACTTTTACAAACTTTCTTTACTATTTTCTTACAATATTTCTAAGTAAAATGAACCTTATAAACCCATAAAATGTCCATATTTTTAAACCATTGAAATGCCATAACATCCATAAATAAAATTATTTTTTTTTATCAAAAGGAATGTAGAAATAGCTCAAATAAATTTGTTTCTCACCTTAAGTCGTGTACATGACTACTCCAAAAAGAGTTCCAATGAATTTAACAATTTATTTCAAATGAAGTTTTATACATGCAATAGCTTTGAAGTGAAGCTTCCAGAATTTGAGAAAACTAGGTGAAGTAAATTCCCTTTAATGTTTGTAGGTTCCACTTAGTGGCCTAGAAAAACCAAACAATGCCTTTTCCCTTGTTTCCTCCAACTCCAAGTGGAGTTACGAGCGTTGAATACCGTTAATAACTCAAATATTAAAAAAGTTTCATGGTATGGACTATGTCCAAAATTTAATTCAAAATAACCATAGCTTATCTATTAACCACTTTTCTTGGTGTATACGTTCGTTTAAAGATTATAAGTCAAACAGATAAAAATTCCTTTTCTGCTCATGGTGTGGTCGATCATTCATTCAAATAAAATACTATCTATGCCATAAGAAATGGTCAAAGACCATTATGTTTAAAACATTAAAATATTCCATAGGTCTTAGACCTTAATAATTAACAACCATGATAACATTTACCTTACCTTTATCAAATATATATCAAACAACATTCATGCCTTCACCGATGTCTAAAACCATTTCCATTCAATCAAATGGAATAATAAATTTAACTCAAAGGAAATTTCTATAATAACTTCATCTATACATGGTCCATGACCGTTTTAAAGTCATCTAGCTTATTGTTCAAACTTTCCATAGATTAAACAATCACAATACTCTTGATTATGGTCGAGGATTAATATCTTTTACTAGTCAATTAAATGCCAACTTACTATGATCAAAGAACAACTATACCAAGACAATCATACCTTGCAAAAAAATTCAATGGTCCAAGTCTATAATAAAATAAACAATACATTTATACCACTATAGATAAGATCATTTAAGTCAAAATTTAAATTAAAAGTTACCTTGATGATCCAAAACCTTATTGGTTACGTATAAAGATCACCTTAATTTTTTACATTCTATGACCATTATAATAACACAAGAAGTTTATCCCATCATATAGTTATAATTATTTCTAAATATTGAAATAATACAAATCGCCATGTATGATTTATCGACATTAGCAAATCATTACCCATAAAAGCAATATAAAGCATAATTATTCAAACAAGTGCAATAATGAAATGGTTTACAAATGTTACAAAATCATTACACACTTTGGGTAAGGTAAATTCATACAACCAAGTACTAAAAATAAGTTATAAATATGAAGTATTCAACAAATGCATGAAAAGGAGCACTCGACAAGGTTGGGCATGTAACTACACGTAATTATACATATCCTTTTCAGGATACATGTACATACACATAGATGTAAAATCGGTGACACAAAAATACCAATCATGTTGCATTTTTAAATCACTTTACATATTACATCTTATTCTTGCAAAAAAATAGAACAAAAATGTGGGATGTAACATACTTTCCCCCTTAATGAATCATCGTCCATATGATTTTACTCATTAACAACAAATAAAATAATAAAACAAGATTCACATCATACAACTAAGGAAAACAATCAACATTTTCATCCAAAACTTGCAATTTCTAGATTTCAATTTTATAAGTATTGGAATCTATTATTTGTAACAACCTTAAAATCAACCAAATTTTCCAAATAGACAAAAATATGACAACATTTTGTCATTTCAGTCATTAAGAATATAAAATAACATCAAATATATCATAATTGATTGTCAAATATGAGTTTTTAGTGTTGAAATAAATAAGGAAAAGTAGTTTTTATTTCTTCCAGATTCTCCCAAGTTGCACTTTCTCCGAATATTGGTCCCATTAGAACTTGCATTATGTGATATCTCTATTTCTAAGGTGCAACTCGATATTTTCCAAAGCACTATGATAGGTTCAACCACCATGATTCCTAGATCTTGAACCTATAAAGAGTTCCACTTAAGGACATGCATTACGTCTGAAACATAATTCTTAAGAAAGGAAATATGAAAAAAATCATGCATATTAGACAATACGAGAGGCAACACCAAGCGAAAAGCAACTAGACTTATGTTTTCAAGAATTTCAAATGGTCCAACATATCTTGGTGATATTTTAACAAACATGTCAAATGTTATTGAGCTATTTTGGAATTAACCCTTAAGAAAACTTTATCTCCAAGATTAAATTTTCTATTTACTCATTTTAGATCTCAGCATCGCTTTTCTACTGTCAAGAACTTCTTTTAATCACTCATGAATTATATTCATTTGTTTTTCCATTTTTGCCTAACATTTTAGGGCCTGTTAACACTCTATCCTAAGTACTATCCTAATTTATGGGAGTTATACACTTTCTCCCATACAATGCTTCAAATGGTAACATTTTTAGTGAAGAATGAAAATTGTTGTTATAGGAAAATTCCACCAATGGAAGATATTTGTCCCACTTGTATTTACGATCCATGTAATACATTAGTTGGTTTACTCATTTAATTTGACCATTAGTTTCCAAATGGTATGCTAAATTAAAATTTAGTTTCATTCCCAAATTTGAATTTAAGGTTTGTAAGAATCTACAGGTCATCCTTGGATCCCTAATATAAATTATTAACTCGGAACTCTTTCCAATCTGAAATTTTCATACAAAAATGTTTTTGCAAGGACAGATGAATCATCTTTCAGATTACCAAGTATGAAGTGAGATACCATTGGGTCAAAGCATATAACTGTGTCCCACTTTTTATAGTTTTTGTACTTTCAAAGCAAACTATGTCTTGTTGGTCGTCAAATAGGACTTTTTAGAAGAGCAACAGTCAGGGGACAAGAAGTCCCTCCTCTTTAATGGGAGAGGTTCCCTTATTCAGAAATGAACTTATTTACAAATGTACAGAACATTGTTTTATGGTCAAACTTGGATATTACGAAAGTGTTTTCCACAAGGATCATCAATTACACAAGGACTGAGGAAAGGGAATAAGAAGATGAGCAGAATAGCAACATTCAGAATTATAGATAGTAGAATAATTCTTCATGTATGCGAAGCTTCAAAGAATTTAAGACAAGATCATTTGCATTGGTTGAATGAGATTAAATTTAAAGACACAAAGTTCCATAAATAACCTTCTTCAGATTCATTCATCAAGGACACAAAGTTCCTTCTTGGTTATACAAGATCTTTGTATTTGCAAAACCGAACGAAGATGCAATCAGAGAGACTAACGAATCAGGAACAAAATGATCTTCACAATATTAAAGGAAAACACAGAGATAACAAGAATTAGATAGACAAAGAATGGAAAGCCCTTTTGTATTGATTTCTTTAAGATCTATTTACACTTTCAGCAAATATCCAAGTTCTTCCTCCCTCTAAAATGGCGTGGAAAGGCCATTATATAGCTTACAAGTCAGTTACTCTTCGTAACCGTTTCTTTTAACTAAAGAATAGTTAAGGATCGCCAATTGCAATACCTTAACTAATTACAAAGAATACGAAAAGAATGGGAAGAAGAGAAAAGAAAGGAGAAGGAGACAGTGGCGCCATCGGGAGGGACCCACTGTCTTCAGAATCCGCTACCTGAATTTCTTCAATGCCTCAGCTATGTCTCTGCCACGTGGAACTGACGTGTTGGCTGCAGACTGAGTCCAAAATCCTAGACACTTCTCCATCTCTTTATCAAACTTGACGTGAGTATGATAATCTTTATTTGCTTCTTCAATGGCAGATTGAAGAGAACAAATTTCCTTCATCTTTTCCTTAGAGATGGAGCTTTCCTTGAATAGATTATCTTTGACAAAAGCTCTGAACTGAGCTTTGATTTCTTGCAAGGACAGGAAAACACCAGAGTTTTCATCCTGAAGATGACAATGTATATCCTTGAAAGCAGCAACAGCCAGTGTCTTGAAAGCTTCTCCCTTCTGCCAGCTGTTCTTCATTTCTCCCAAAGCTTCCTCCAAAACTCTGATCTTCCACTCCACGCTGTAGACCCAGGATTTTGATAGATTGTCCTTAGCATCATCGAAAATCTTATTCGCCAGTAAGATGTTCTCATCTGTCTGTCCCATAAGGCGAAGGTCTACTATACAACTGCTCCAGATTTTTAGTTCTTTATCCATGGTATTGATAGTGGAGGAGAGCTTCAGTTGCACATTACTCACCTTTTCGTGGAGTTTGAAAGCTTCATCGATGAAGTTTAATCCAGCAACAAGCATGTCATCCACCATGGCTTCAATAGCTCTGCCATAGACAGAATACTTGTGCATATCTTTGATACTTTGCACTTCATCTTGGCTTAGAATTACAGGAGGTGGAAGAGCAGTCAAGGGGGTAGGGTCCAAAACTTTGTCCTTAGACAAAAGGGACTTGATGAAACCTGTGAGAACTTGGGCTTGCTCTTCCAGCTGTTCAATAGTTTGCTGCCCTTTTTCTACCCTCCCAATGACTCTTGGATCAAGTTTTCCTCGGAGGTTATGAATCTCACCTTCGGGGTAGACTCTCCCATTGGGATTATCAAGAGCTCCAAGTCGATGCCTGCAAGTCGATTTCGATTTGTCCACCGTAGGCCAGCAATCTCCAAGAATTGCTGTCCTTGAGTATCGACACTATTCGGAGGTGGTTCGGATTTCTTGGCACGAGAAGGAGTGGTGCCCAACAAGGCTGCAGCAACAAAGATCGAAATTCGATCCCAAGCTTTGAGAGGAGGATTTCCTCTTCCTTTTGTCAACCAAAGGTTGCACCCAAGCAAAAGAGGAAGAAGAATCTGCAGGAGAAGCAAGGGGACCAAGAGACAGGGAGCTCATGACACTCAGGGTCTGCGCAGCTGTTGACTCAAGCTGAGATGTGAGTAGAGCACTGGAGGCAATGGCGGTAGAAGAATCAGTAGCACCTGGAAGTTCAGTGCTCTGGACCTCCTTGTCCTTATCTGCTGGATCTTCAGGAACATTTGCAGGAGTTGGCATCTCACTTTCTTCACTTTCACTGAGAACAATGATGTTCTCTGGCCCTATAGGCAACTCTGCCTATTTTCTTGGAGGGTCATTCTCTGCAGGCTCCTTCTTTACCTCTTTGAGTTTCTTCTTATATACCTGGGTAGATGAAGAGGGAGTAGATTCAGTAGGTCCTTGTGTTGATGAGGCAGGAGGGGTTTGCATTAGTGTTTCAGACCTTGGAACTGATGCCTCTCTTATTGGTGTCGAGTCATCCTTGGAGCTGGATTCTCCTGAGTGCCTCTTGAATTCTCGGATCTTCTTACTGAACCAGACCTTAGTCCTGACTAAGACTGGAGCAAGAATCTCAGCCAGATCATCCCTCTCTTTCCTGTTCCAATCCAGGTCCTCCAGAGGGGTGTGCTTAATCACATTTTCATACTCATACGAGTATAGGTCAGAATTTTCATCCTGGAGACCTTCAGGAACTTGGTACAGACCGAGTTCTTGAATCAATTGCAGGGAGAACCTGCCACAATGCCTTCTCCTGGCTTCAAAATCATCTCGCACTGCTCATCCCAAGAGTCTTCTTATATCGCCCTATGATGGTATATTATCTTGATGTTGTTTCAATAAACTTCTTCAAGTCAAGCGAGTTCTTGGCTTGAAGAAATGAACAAATGATAGGGACAGTGGCTCTTTCTATGTTCTGAGCATCCAGAGCTGTTTTGCATGTGTAGTTTCCCAGAGAGATGGGAAAGTGCAAGCCAGAAATCTTCTTGTCTCTGCAAGTTCTGTGCAACTTGTCTAGTTGCCTGCATATTTCTATCAAGGCCATTTTATCATTGCAGAACATGGGAAGCCGTAGAGGAGTGCTTTCATAGCCAGCAAGCCTGATATAGGAAAATTTCCTGAATTGGATGAAATAGGCTCCATACTGCGATATCAGGTTCATGGCTTCATCTGAAAACCTTCTAGCAGTATCACCTTCGAGCAATCTGACCACGTACATGGTGAAAGCATCATTGACCCTTCTGAAATTCCGATTGTTGGTCTCCGTGGTGAAGTTTTGGTTAGGCGAGAAGCACCTTTCTTAGGGTTCTTCAACCAAGACTTCGCCACTTGTGCCTTATATTTATCACTGTCTTGATCGAATAGGGTCATGTGCTTGATCCCGGAGCGACTATAGCATTGTCCAACTCCGAATCCTCGGAGAAGCGCAATGCCAATGGCGGCGGCGTCGGACTGCGCAATGAGTTCCCCATGTACATTTGTCAATTCACTCAAGCGGGGTCGAAGTGAGCTCCGCATGAAAGCACAGATGTCAAAGACACCTTTATCGAGATTGGGAAACCACCGCAAAAGCCAAACCACTATCATGAATCGTTTGTGCTATTGGTGTAGGGTTTCAGATCTGCCATTCTTGCCCAAAATCACCGAAGTCGAGATGACGAGCCATTGTCCCCAATATTGCTAACAGCAGCAGACTCAAGCGGAGAAATTTACTCCCGTCCCCGAAACTTGATCTTCATATTGATAGTCTCGGAGCTGCAACCTAGACTCGGGAAGGAATTTGCAAAGGGAGGGGATATTTGCGCAGGTTTTCAAATTGCAAGGGTTCGAGCAAAGATAGCATGGAAGCAATGCGAAAAATGCAAAGGGGAAATGCTCGTTATATAGCCATTTGGAGAGAGGAATGAATTTAATGCGCATTGAATACACAACCACCAATTTGAATAGCATCATACTCGGAGTGAGCGGGAAAAACTAAGTGTGAATGACACTTGGTACGCTTGGGACATGTGAGACGCGAATGCGCGAAACACGAAGCTCGGCCGATTTGGGTGAAACAGGGAGAGGATGCACAAATGCTTTTTGGAACGATTGGGACGAAAATGCGCGGAGTACGCGGTTCGGGTGATTCGGCCGAAATTGGAACAGTGGGCCCGTTTGGACTTGGGACATTCGGGACAAAAAGTTCCGGAGTACGCGGTTTGGCCGGTTCGGGCGAAATTGAAACAACTTGCATTTTTCGATTTGGGACAAGGAGCTCTGAAGTACGCGACACGGGAGTTTCGGCTGAAAATTGGAAAGCTCGCACTTTTTAACTTTGGGACATTTGAGACATGAAAGTGCGTAGTACGCGGTTCGGGTGTTTCGGCCGAAATTGGAACAACTCGCACAATAAGTTTTGGGACACTTGGGACAAAACTTTCCGACGGGCCCGAAAATGGGACAGCTTCGGGGATTTCGGCCGATCGGGGAACAGAGTGCACTTTCGTACTTGGGACAGTTGGGACAAAAAGTTCCGACAGGCCCGAAAATCACACAAAATGACCCAAAACACAGATTTTTTCAATTTCACGACTTAGGCACTTCAGAGAAAAACACTTAAACTCAAAATTTTGAAATTTTTACTCTTATCAGAGCGGGGAATTTTGAGTGGACAACAGCTGGCTCCTTCTGGGGATGACTTGGTATAAATTCTCGGAATGAGACAAGGCAAGAACTTAGACAAACTCGGTGAAGCAGACCAGTGCCTTATCCATTGGGCAAAGGAGTCAAAAACAAACCAATACAGAGGGCAACACACACAACAACAGAAGGAAAACACACCAAAAGCAGAAAAGCAAAAACACTGTACAGAATATACAAAGGGACTCCCTAGTCACCTATGACTTGAACAACTTCAAATACTGCCCACTATAAGGAAGTGGGAGGGGAGAACCATCCATGTAATCAAGATAGAAAGAGTTCTTACCAGCAAAGTGTCTTATCTTGAAAGGTCCGAGCCACAGGGAATCAAATTTTCCATGGCTGCCACGAGGTTCATGTCTTTTGTCCCATAACAGCACGGTATCTCCAACTTGGAACTCTCTGAACCTAGCTTTCTTGTCAAACAGAACCTTTACCTTCTGCTGGTGAGCAGATATCCTATCAGCAACCTCCAATCTGTCCTCGTTCAGTTTGTGCAGGTACATGATTCTTTTATCCAGAGCATCACTGAAACTAGTATCCTCAATGGCCTTCATCAGGTGCAAGGCTGGCAGTTCCACTGTCACTGGCAATTGAGCTTCTACTCCATACACCACTTGAAAAGGAGACATTCCAATGGCTCTTTTAGGTGTGATCCTGTCTGCCCAAAGAGCATCATAAAGCTTCTTATGCCAGTTTCGCTGAGACTCATTGACCAACTTCCTTATGATAGTCACCAGATTTTTGTTGGTGGATTCTGCTTGTCCATTTCCCTGGGGATAATAATCTGAAGAATGAGCCAGAGAGATGCCATACCCGTAGCAGAAATCCATTATCTCAGTTGAGGAGAAGTTCGAAGCATTATCTGTTACAATCTTGTTAGGTACACCATACCTTACCAAGATGTTCTCTTTGATGAAGTTGCATACCACTTCAGAAGTAGTGCTCTTGACTGGAATAGCTTCCACCCATTTGGTGAAGTAGTCAGTGGCGGTTAGCACATGAGTGTGACCAGCACTAGAAACAGGGTTGAGTGCACCAATGAAGTCCAGACCCCACTGTTGAAATGGTTCCTCAATCACAACTGGCTTGAGAGGCAAAGAGGCCAATTTAGGTCTTCCCACAAAGGTCTGACAAGCCTCGCATTTATCCACCCACTTGGATGCATCTCTGAACAAGGAAGGCCAGTAATATCCTCCCCGGAGTATCTTGTGAGCTGTGACTGTTGATGAATAGTGCCCTCCACATGTCTGATCATGAAAAGCTGAGAGCAACTTTCTCTGTTGTTCCTTGTCCACACACTTCAGAAATCTCCCATCTAAACCACGCTTGAACAAGGCATTTTCCCACAGTACATATTGCGCTGATCTCAATTCTTAATTTAAATCCTCTTTTCCTTGGTAGTTAAATGAGAGGGCATTCCCATAGGTGAGAAAATGGGCGATGTCGAATACCATTCATCGATGAACTAAGGAATAGAAACAGAGGAATGTTAGCTTTCTCCTTCAAGAACTCATGTTTGGCTCCTTCAAAGAATGAGCTCACAAAGACCTTTTCCACGAACCAGCTTGGTCGGTTTGATATCAATGTCATACTCTGGACTTTAGCCACCCAATTTCCTCTCTTGGACCCAAATTCTTGATGTGTAAGAATTGACTACGATTGTATATCTGGAACCAGCACCATAGAGTGAGAGTTGAGGATATAAACAGGCCTTGTGACTTTGACTACCGCAAAAGCGTGCTTCTCCATCATGGTGTATTTTAGCTCATGATTCTTCAGGATATAGCTCATGAAGGAAATTGGTAGCTCATGTTTATCAGAATCTTCTTGGGTTAAGACAATGACTGGTGGTATCTCGTAGCATAGCAATAGATGATGAAATCTTTCTTTGAAATCGGGACAGGCCAAAGCTGGAGTTTTAGCAATAGCTTTCTTGATACCCTCAAAGGATTCCTTTCCTTCGAATACCAACCAAATGTTTGCTTCCTTTCATCATCGAGAAATATTCAAAGTTAATTCAGCAAAATCAAGGATGAATCTTCTTAAAAAATTGATCTTACCGAAGAAGGAATGCACGCCTTTTTTACTGGTTGGGAGAGGAATTTGCTGGATGGCTTGAACTCGTTCAGGATCAATCTTAATACCATCCTTGGAGACGATGTGCCCTAATATTTTTCCTTCTGTAACACAGAAGACAGATTTTTTAGGATTTAAAGAAATCCCATGCTCTCGGCATCTTAGCAGAACCGTTTCCAGGTGGTCGAAGTGATCCGCTCTTGTCTTTGAAAACACTGTCAGGTCATCAAGGTATATGACAATACATTTCCCTTTCAAGCTTCCAAAAGCCAAATCCATAGCTCTCTGGAAAGTGGCACCAGCATTAATCAGCCCAAAAGGCATTCTCTTGTAGGCAAAGGTACCCCAAGGAGTAGTGAAGGCTATCTTGTGTTGATCTGCAGTATCAACCTCTACCTGATTGTATCCCGAGAATCCATCAAGCATAGATAACATTTCAGATCCTGTTACTGCTTGCAATATTTGATCCATCATAGGCAAAGGGTAGTTATCTTTCAGAGAAGCCTGATTCAGGTTCCTGAAATCAACACAGATGCGGATCTCACCATTTTTCTTCCTAACAGGCACTATATTTGCGATCCATGTCAAATGATGAATGGGAAAAATAATTTTAGCCTTCAACAACTTCTGGATCTCCTAAAAGATGGTGTCAGCTATTTTTGGATTGTACTGCCTCTGCTTCTGTTTGAAAGGCTTAATTCCTGGTTTGAGAGGAATAGAATGCTGCATATCTTTTGGCTTGAAGGCTTTTAGATCTTCATAAGAATAAGCAAGAACATCCTTATACCTCCTTAGAAGATCAATTGCTTTTCTCCTCTCATCGGTTGTGCAACATTTTCCAATATTTACTAGCTTGGGGTCAGTAGAACTCCCTATATCAATCTTATCATACTCAGCTGATTGCTGAGGTCCAGTAGAAGCTTTAGATTTCACATATCTGTCATGTTTATCAAACAACTCCTCCAAACTCACCAAACCTTTGGGAATCTTGTTTCCTTTGAGTTTAATGCACCCTTCCTGATCTGTTTCTTCTCCTTGGGTGACAGGATGGTCAGAGGACACACTCTCACGAGGCAGGTTGTCACTTCCCTCAAAATACAGTTGTTCGAAATTACCCTTGAGTTCCAGGAAGGAAAGCAAATGCTGGTCATCGTTGAAAACTTGCCAGTTATTGGTATTGTCAGGTACACTAGGCCGGTGGACCATTTCAATAGTGAACTTATCCTGAGAGAATTCAGGATGGGGAATCAGTAGTGATCCTGAGACAGCCAGTGAATCAGCCCTGCTGTTCTTTTCTCTAGGTATTGCTTCAATGGAGAAAGCATCAAGGAATTCAATTGAATCCCAAACCTGATTCCGGTAATGCTTCAGCCTCCCATTTTTTACCTGAAAAGGATTTTGACTTGCTTCACAATCAGCTCTGCATCACCACGAGCCAGAAGATTTTTTACACCTCGTTCTTTGGCCACTTGCAGTCCAAGAATGAGAGCCTCATACTCTGCTGTATTGTTAGTGTTTTCGAACTGCAACTTAAATGAAAAAGGGTGTAGGCATCCTTCAGGTGACACTAGCAGGACACCAGCTCCAGAACCAGCCGAGGAACAACTTCCATCAAATTCTAAAACCCAAACACCATTGGGATCTTTAGGTGATACTTTGGAGGGTTGGATTTCATCAGGGGACAGAATCATGTAATTACCATGACCCATGTCCTCATAGAGTATTTGTGCCTTAGGATCATCCGTTTTCTGCACAATATACTCAGATTGTTTCTCAGGCAGCAGCTTCTTCATGTGTCCATTGACAGGTATGAGTGCATGTGACCAATCCATTTGAATCTCTCCACCCACATCTTTACAGAAGTTCCTACTTAGCAACATTCCATAAGAAGGAGGAATGTCTGCTACTAGGATGGTAGCCAAGACTTTCTTTTCAGGTAAAGCAGCAAAAGCCACTTGTGCATCTTTAATCCTTCCAACCAAAGGCACTTCCTTACTTTCCATGGAGTAGCAAGATCCATAAGTACGAGTGAGGGTCAAGCCTAAAGCATGAGCTACTTTAGCAGGCATCACGTTATCTGAGGCTCCGGAATCTATGACACAGTTACTGAGCCTATGGCCAGCTATAAGAAGTGTTACATAAAAAGGCTTGATTTTGTCACCAGGCGAGGTGACAGCAGCTACCAGACTAGGCTGTGGTGCAGAAGGAGGAGTGGGCAAAAGGCCTTTAGAGGTGGTCTTGGAATGGGAATTAACAAATTGGATCATCTTGGCAAAAGCCTTGGGATGAGTTTGGTAGTACTCAGCTTCTGAAATTTGAACCTTGGTCCTTTTTAGGTGATCAACAATATCAAAGGATCCAGAGGTGGATGGACCATCATCATTTGGAATTCTAGGCTTATCAACTTTAGGAGAAAAAGAAGAAGCAATTTTGGTAGCAGGATTGACAGTACTCACCTTTGACGTAGATGAAGTAGGAAGAGGAGATCCTCTTTTTGCAATCACAGGAATAGTTGTCGACTGCTCCTTGGATTTCTTGATGGGCTGTGTCACCTTCTCCTTCTGGTGTGTCTACTCTCGAGTCATGACAGCAAATGATTCACTATTCATGTCTGCTACCACTTCATCATAGTCATCTCCATCATCGATGCCCTCAGTGGTAAAGAAATTAACCCGAGATCCCTCAAGTTCCTCTGCCTCAACATCAAATTCCTCCAGGAACTCCTCACAAGCTTCATCATCCACATCATCATCTGGCTCTTCAACTTCACAGGTTGCATTCACAGGAACTTTAACAGGAGGTCCTTCAAGTGCTAGTCTTGTGTGAGGAGCAGGCAAATGATTTCTGGGCTGAAAATTTCTTCTTGGAACATCTGCATACGGGGCATGCTGAGCCAATTGTTTCTTTATAGCTACTAGATCATTTGCAAGTTTCTGGACTAATGGATCAGTATTGGGTCCAGAGGTGGAAGAGGAAGAAGCAGCAGATTTAGATTTGGGAGGATCTCTTCTCAACTTCCCTGACATGATCAAGTCATCCTCGACACTAACAGCCAGTTCTTGATCCAGAATTAACGTTCCGAGATTAGCCCTTCTTAGAGCATAACTGACTTTGGGCGTTTGAGCATTTAGAAAGAAACATTTTTGAATTTGATCAACCGGTCGAGTATTTACAGGAATTTTGTTGATCAGTCTGTTGAATCGAGCCACAAATTCTCTCATGGGTTCTGATGGATCTTTCTTTATCTGAGAAATTTGGGCAAGCAGGGCATGCACATCTTCTGCCATGGCTTGAAACGGCTTTCGAACTGAGTTCTCATTGTATTCCAGTCAGTGATGGCACCAGCCGGAAGGTGATAGAACCAATCAGCAGCATTATCTTGTAACGTCTCAATGAACAGCCTTACTGAGACGTCTTCATGTTCAACTCCCAAGACTCCACATGCAACAATGAAGGCTGCAATGTGTTCATCAGGGTGTACTTTGCCATCTCCTTTAAATTTGGGGAAGTTCTTCCGGTTACCTCTAGGTAACTCATGCAAAGGCTGAGTAAGGGCCAGGGGCCCGACATGTTGACCCCATGGCAATTGTGCCGCCATTCTTGGAAATACGGCTTGGAGGGGAACTGTAACACCAGCTAGGATCAAAGCTCATAGATTGGGACTAGCAGGTTCTGAAGGAATACCACCCGTAGGACTTCTATCTTGAACAGGTGGAGTGCTCGTCGAACGAGTTCTTCTATTTGAAGGGAAAGGAAAACCCTGTTGCTCCAAAAGCTGAAACTGAGAATCTTCGATACCAAGGGCCCTTCTCCCTCGAGTGAAACGTGGAGTCACCAGATCAAAGGATGATCGAAAAATTGCAGTACTGGAATGCGATTTTCCCCAGCGGAGTCGCCAAAAACTGTTGGTCGTCAAATAGGACTTTTTAGAAGAGCAACAGTCAGGGGACAAGAAGTCCCTCCTCTTTAATGGGAGAGGTTCCCTTATTCAGAAACGAACTTATTTACAAATGTACAGAACATTGTTTTATGGTCAAACTTGGATATTACGAAAGTGTTTTCCACAAGGATCATCAATTACACAAGGACTGAGGAAAGGGAATAAGAAGATGAGCAGAATAGCAACATTCAGAATTATAGATAGCAGAATAATTCTTCATGTATGCGAAGCTTCAAAGAATTTAAGACAAGATCATTTGCATTGGCTGAATGAGATTAAATTTAAAGACACAAAGTTCCATAAATAACCTTCTTCAGATTCATTCATCAAGGACACAAAGTTCCTTCTTGGTTATACAAGATCACTGTATTTGCAAAACTGAACAGTATGCAATCAGAGAGACTAACGAATCAGGAACAAAATGATCTTCACAATATTAAAGGAAAACACAGAGATAACAAGAATTAGATAGACAAAGAATGGAAAGCCCTTTTGTATTGATTTCTTTAAGATCTATTTACACTTTCAGCAAATACCCAAGTTCTTCCTCCCTCTAAAATGGCGTGGAAAGGCCATTATATAGCTTACAAGTCAGTTACTCTTCGTAACCGTTTCTTTTAACTAAAGAATAGTTAAGGATCGCCAATTGCAATACCTTAACTAATTACAAAGAATACGAAAAGAATGGGAAGAAGAGAAAAGAAAGGAGAAGGAGACAGGTGGCCAGCTACTGGGAGGGACCCACTGTCTTCAGAATCCGCTGCCTGAATTTCTTCAATGCCTCAGCTATGTCTCTGCCACGTGGAACTGACGTGTTGGCTGCAGACTGAGTCCAAAATCCCAAACACTTCTCCATATCTTTATCAAACTCGATGTGAGTATGATAATCTTTATTTGCTTCTTCAATGGCAGATTGAAGAGAACAAATTTCCTTCATCTTTTCCTTAGAGATGGAGCTTTCCTTGAATAGATTATCTTTGACAAAAGCTCTGAACTGAGCTTTGATTTCTTGCAAGGACAGGAAAACACCTGAGTTTTCATCCTGAAGATGACAATGTATATCCTTGAAAGCAAGAAACCCAGTGTCTTGAAAGCTTCTCCCTTCTGGCAGCTGTTCTTCATTTCTCCCAAAGCTTCCTCCAAAACTCTGATCTTCCACTCCACGCTGTAGACCCAGGATTTTGATAGATTGTCCTTAGCATCATCGAAAATCTTATTCACAAGAAGATGTTCTCATCTCATGTCTCGTCCCATAAGGTGAAGGTCTACTATACAATCGCTCTCCATATTTTTAATTCTTTATCCATGGTATTGATAGTGGAGGAGAGCTTCAATTGCACATTACTCACCTTTTCGTGGAGTTTGAAAGCTTCATCGATGAAGTTTAATCCAGCAACAAGCATGTCATCCACCATGGCTTCAATAGCTCTGCCATAGACAGAATACTTGTGCATATCTTTGATACTTTGCACTTCATCTTGGCTTAGAATTACAGGAGGTGGAAGAGCAGTCAAGGGGGTAGGGTCCAAAACTTTGTCCTTAGACAAAAGGGACTTGATGAAACCTGTGAGAACTTGGGCTTGCTCTTCCAGCTGTTCAATAGTTTGCTGCCCTTTTTCTACCCTCCCAATGACTCTTGTGACTGTTTCCTGGAGGTTATGAATCTCACCTTCAGGGGTAGACTCTCCCATTGGGATTCTCAAGAGCTCCAAGTCAGATGCCTGCAAGTCTGATTCTGATTTGTCCACTGTAGGCTTGGCAATCTCCAGGAATTGCTGTCCTTGAGTATCAGACACTATTCTGGAGGTGGTTCTGGCTTTCTTGGCACGAGAAGGAGTGGTGCCCAACAAGGCTGCAACAGCATCGAAATTCGATCCCAAGCTTTGAGAGGAGGATTTCCTCTTCCTTCTGTCAACCAAAGGTTGCACCCACGCAAAAGAGGAAGAAGAATCTGCAGGAGAAGCAAGGGGACCAAGAGACAGGGAGCTCATGACACTCAGGGTCTGCGCAGCTGTTGACTCAAGCTGAGATGTGAGTAGAGCACTGGAGGCAATGGCGGTAGAAGAATCAGTAGCACCTGGAAGTTCAGTGCTCTGGACCTCCTTGTCCTTATCTGCTGGATCTTCAGGAACATTTGTAGGAGTTGGCATCTCACTTTCTTCACTTTCACTGAGAACAATGATGTTCTCTGGCCCTATAGGCAACTCTGCCTGTTTTCTTGGAGGGTCATTCTCTGCAGGCTCCTTCTTTACCTCTTTGAGTTTCTTCTTATATACCTGGGTAGATGAAGAGGGAGTAGATTCAGCAGGTCCTTGTGTTGATGAGGCAGGAGGGGTTTGCATTAGTGTTTCAGACCTTGGAACTGATGCCTCTCTTATTGGTGTCGAGTCATCCTTGGAGCTGGATTCTCCTGAGTGCCTCTTGAATTCTTGGATCTTCTTACTGAACCAGACCTTAGTCCTGACTAGGACTGGAGCAAGAATCTCAGCCAGATCATCCCTCTCTTTCCTGTTCCAATCCAGGTCCTCCAGAGGGGTGTGCTTAATCACATTTTCATACTCATACGAGTATAGGTCAGAATTGTCATCCTGGAGACCTTCAGTGCTCGGGGCATGCACCGAGTTCTTGAATCAATCGTGCAGGAGAACCACGCCACAATGCCTTCTCCTGGCTTCAAAATCATCTACACAGTCAGCCCAGTAGTCTTCTGTATCTGCCCTATGATGGTAGATTATCTTGATGTTCTGTTCAATAAACTTCTTCAAGTCAAAGCAGGTTCTTGGCTTGAAGAAATGAACAGTGATAGGGACCAGGGCTCTTTCTATGTTCTGAGCATCCAGAGCTGTTTTGCATGTGTAGTTTCCCAGAGAGATGGGAAAGTGCAAGCCAGAAATATTCTTGTCTCTGTAAGTTCTGTGCAACTTGTCTAGTTGCCTGCATATTTCTATCAAGGCCATTTTATCATTGCAGAACATGGGAAGCCGTAGAGGAGTGCTTTCATAGCCAGCAAGCCTGATATAGGAAAATTTCCTGAATTGGATGAAATAGGCTCCATACTGCGATATCAGGTTCATGGCTTCATCTGAAAACCTTCTAGCAGTATCACCTTCGAGCAATCTGACCACGTACATGGTGAAAGCATCATTGACCCTTCTGAAATTCTCGATTCTTTGGTCTCAGGGGTGGTGAATCATGGGCAATAGGCATACACTGGATCATCTTTGTGTGCATCTATATAGGAGAAACCAAACCACTGCCTTGATGCTGCTAGGGTATACATCAGGTATGAAGTCATATAGAACTTCTTTGTTTACTGAACGTTGGATAGCTGCTCGCCAAATTCATACTGATGATCTCTGCCCAGTTGATGTTTTGTGTTCCCTCGCACACCATGCTGATGAGCGGGCACATCCAGAAATGAAACTCATTGGTGGAGGGCAAACCCATAACCCGAGCCAGCAGGATTATGAAGTCTGACAATTCCTCATTGAAATCTACTCGGAAGAGGGTTTTGGTTAGGCGAGAAGCACCTTTCTTAGGGTTCTTCAACCAAGACTTCGCCACTCGCGCCTTATATTTGTCACTGTCTTGATCGAATAGGGTCTGTGCTTGATCCCGGGAGACGACTATAGCATTGTCCAACTCCGGAATCCTCAGAGCAGCGCCAATGGCGGCAGCGTCCAGCTTGGCAATGAGTTCCCCATGTACATTTGTCAATTCGCTCGAAGCGGGGTCGAAGTGAGCTCCGCATGAAAGCACGATGACGGACGCGACACCGCATCGAGATTGGGAAACCACCGCAAAAAAGCCAAACCGCTATCATGAATCGTTTGTGCTATTGGTGTAGGGTTTCAGATCTCGCCATTCTTGCCCAAAATCACCGAAGTCGAGATGACGAGCTTCGATGTCCCCAATATTGCTAACAATGACAGACTCAAGCGGAGAAATTTGCTCTGTCCCGAAACTTGATCTTCATATTGATAGTCTCTGAGCTGCAACCTAGACTCGGGAAGGAATTTGCAAAGGGGGGATATTTGCAGGAGTTTTCAAATTGTAAGGGTTTGAGCAAAGATAGCATGGAAGCAATGCGAAAAATGCAAAGGGGAAATGCTCGTTATATAGCCTTTTGGAGAGAGGTATGAATTTAATGCGCATTGAATACACAACCACCAATTTGAATAGCATCATCCTCGAAGTGAGCGGGAAAACTAAGTGTGAATGACACTTGGTACGCTTGGGAAATGTGAGACGCGAATGCGCAAAACACGCGGCTCGGCCGATTCGGGTGAAACAGGGAGAGGATGCACAAATGCTTTTTGGAACGATTGGGACGAAAATGCGCGAGTACGCAGTTCGGGAAAATCGGCCGAAATTGGAACAGTGGGCCCGTTTGGACTTGGGACATTCGGGACAAAAATTTCTGGAGTATGCGGTTTGGCCGGTTCGGGTGAAATTGAAACACTTGCATTTTTCGATTTGGGACAAGGAGCTCTGAAGTACGCGACACGGGAGTTTCGGCCGAAAATTGGAAAGCTCGCACTTTTTAACTTTGGGACATTTGAGACATGAAAGTGCGTAGTACGCGGTTCGGGTGTTTCGGCCGAAATTGGAACAACTCGCACAATAAGTTTTGGGACACTTGGGACAAAACTTTCCGACGGGCCCGAAAATGGGACAGCTTCGGGGATTTCGGCCGATCGGGGAACAGAGTGCACTTTCGTACTTGGGACAGTTGGGACAAAAAGTTCCGACAGGCCCGAAAATCACACAAAATGACCCAAAACACAGATTTTTTCAATTTCACGACTTAGGCACTTCAGAGAAAAACACTTAAACTCAAAATTTTGAAATTTTTACTCTTATCAGAGCGGGGAATTTTGAGTGGACAACATGTCTAACAACCAAAACATGAGAAAACACATATAAAATGACCAAACATGCATTTTTAAGAGGCTATAAATACCAAGGTGCGGGGCATCCATAATTTTTGATTTTTTGATTTTTATAGTAATTTTTAACTATTTATTTACTAGTCGATTTTAAAATATTTATGGCCACAAAGTGGGACACACTTGTATGCTTTAACCCCATTGTTAACTTCTCAACAAAAACTAGAATCATGTCATGTGTATTTTTAAACATTGAAAGCCCCTGCAAAAATGATTGTAATAACTTTCCATTTATAGTGCGGAATTCACGTGAGGATACAACATACCAAAGTATGATGCATGTTCTCTACTTTAACACACTTACATTCAAGACAATGAAAAACATAGTTTTTGATGTACTTTTTCATTCCCTTCTAGAAATATTGTTTTTTTATATCAGCAAACATCTTTGTCACTACTTGATCTCCCGAATAATGAGCATTATGGAATACTTTCATGAATTTTTTCCTTAAGTAATTTCCCACATGTACGTAGACTATAACTTCATATTTCAAGATTCCTTCATTATAAAATTTATATCCTTCGTATATTTTATCATTTGGATATGATCTTAATGTGGCCTTTACATGTTAATAGAATGAATCGATTAACAATTATTTTTTTAACCTTATCTTTGAATTGAGTCCTAAGGGTCAAAATTGCGGAAACATACTTCGTATGACTTATTGCATCTTCCACTCTATTCTCTTTTCCTTTTATGTAACTTATATTGAAGTCATATTGTGATAATAATTCAAGCCACCTATGTTGTCTTGTGTTCAAGTTGGGTTGTGTGAAGATATACTTTAGCCCCAAGTGGTCTGTTTTTAGTTTAAAAGGCTTTCCTAATAGGTAGTGCCTCCAAAATTGTAAAGTGTGAACTATGACAGCAATTTTGAATCATGGCGAGCATAGTTCAGCTCATTTAACTTCAATTTTTTTCTCTCATACGTAATCACATGGTCATTTTACAAAATTATTCCACCCAAACCTTCACTCAAGCCATCGGTTACCACGGGAAACTTTTGTTGGGGTCCAGAACCTTCAAAATAGGTGTTGTAGTTAATTTTTCTTTCAAAAATTAAATACACTCTCACATTATCACACCAAACAAATTTTTTATCCTTTTTCTATAGTGAATTTATTGGAGCAAAAACTCTAGAGAAGTCTTTTATAAATTTTATGTAGTAAGAAGCCAACCCCATGAAGGTTCTAACTTGCGAATGTTATTAGGAGCTGGCCATTATATTATGGCCTTTATTTTAGATGGATAAAAAAATAATCCTTATTTATAATGCTCCTGAGGTATTGCACTTCATTCGATAGAATGAAAATTTATAAAATATTCCATACAATTTTCTCTTTCTAAGTATGTTTGTTACTATTTTCAAGTGCTCATTATGTTGTTCCATATTTTTGGAATAGATCATAATTTCATCCAAGAAAAATAGCACAAACTTGTCTAAGTATTCTTAAAAAATTATATTAATTATGTTGATGAATGTAATGGGTGAATTTTTTTAGTCTAAAAGGTAATATTGTGAACTCATAGTGGCCATATCTCATCCTAAAATTAGTCTTGTGTATGTCTTCATATTTTATTCTTAGTTGATGGTAACTTGATGGTAAATTGATGTAGGAATATATTGATACATCTTGCATCTGATCAAAGATATCATAAATCCTCTAAAAAGGATATCTATTCTTGATTTTTTCTTTGTTAAGAAGATGGTAGTCAATGTATAACCTTAACATGCCATATTTCTTCTTGAAAAATATTAGTGGTGCTCCCTAAGGAGACACACTCAATCTAATCAATCTTTTCCATATAAAAAATCACGTAGTTGTGACTTAATTTCCACTAGTTCAATTGTATTCATATGGTAAGGAGGCTTAGAAATAAGTTATGTTCCTAGCTTGATATCGATTGTGAAATCTGATTCTATCCTTGGAGGAAGTCTAGGTAATTCCTATAGAAATACATTGATGTACTCTTGTAACAGTGGATAGTCTTTCAAGGAAGTATTACCTTCCTCACTGAAATATGATATTGTTTATCATGTAAAGCATGTAGCCTTTGTCCTTATCCTTTTTGAGTTGCATTGCAAAAATTTTCCTTACCTCAATGTTTCTCTTTATGCCTTCTATGACTAATATTTTATGCAAGTCATACAAGCATTTTTTTTTCAAAAATTTCACAATTGATTTGTGTTGAGACAACCAATTTACACCTATTATAACATCATAAAAAAATGAAGGATCTATGTACAGTTCTAATTCTATGGTAAAGATAGGAAGCTCCAATTTTGCATCAAACAAACATTGATTTACTATGTGGACAACATTGTTATTGTGTTGCAAAAACCATGATTTCTTCATATAACCTAATTCCTTTTAATTTTTCAGCTAACTTATTTGAAATGAAACATTTAGTAGCACTAGTATCAAAAAGAATAGTTACATGTCCATATAAATTACTTGGTACTTCCATATGTGTGGCTTACTTTTCATCTTGACGATTTTATATCTTGTAGTGTGAATTATTTGATGCGAGTTATTTTCTTTATTCTTCAAAGGAAAATTATTTGCATAGTGATCACCACCACACTTAAATCATCAATCAAATGGTCTTTTTCTTTCAAGAGCGATGTACTATTTTTTACGGTTTTCTTAAAAAATTTAGCAAGAAGTGCTTGATGTATTTTTCTTTCAATTTTTGGCCTTATTGCCAACATTTTTCCCCAAGTATTTCTTTGTGTAAGTGGTGAAGGTGAACTAAATTTTTTCTTTCTTTTCTCATCTTTGTGGGTAGATATAGCTTGCAACTTCTAATCTTGTTGAATAGCCTTTTCAAACACCGCTTCCATGTGTGAAGGACCATGTACATCCACTTACCCACTAATGATGGGATTAAGTCCCATGATAAATTTTCATATATGGAATTTATCACAATTTTGGTACTGAGGGAAAATTTTGAGTAGCTTCGTAAATTTCTCCCAAGTATTTCATTATAGTCATTTTTTCTTGTATCAAGGTTTATAACTCGGATGTTTTCTAGTCACAATAATTTTTTTGTGACATACACTAACTGAAATAGAATTTGAATTTATCCAAGGCTATGTTAGCTACAAAACCCCAATTTCCCCTTTTGGCTATCCCACCATTAGGAAGCCACATTGGAGATCCGATAAGGACCAAAAACAACCTTACTTTTTTAGAAAAATATTTGATCTCAAAATATTTCTCCATCTCGCTAAGCTAATTCTCAACTTCATCATTCAGGTTTTACCATCAAAATTAGGAGGACTAATACGTTTGATGTCATCGATAGTTTCGTTGTCAAACATGATCTTTTATTTTTAGGTTGATTAGTATTATCAGTACTACTATCCACAACCAATATACATTGTTCAAATACATCTATTAAAATATGATTTTCTTGCATGAAAACGTGTATCTTATCTAATTTATGGGTTGTTTTTACTTTAGCCTTTGTATCTTGGTTATTTTCAACATTTCCTTTTGTTCTTACCATGTTGTTATGTTATACAAGAATACAAATTTTGTGTTAGCGTAAGGACCCATTATGTCCAATAACAGTAAACCTTCTGCTCTAATACCAAAATGTAACAACATATTATAATTACTAAATATTAAGGGAATTTTTTTGTTTTAAACCAAACTCGTTAATCCCATTAAATTCCTTCAATGATTTTAATCTTAGAAGAGATTATAATCTAGCATAAATGAAGTTTACTATCCACTTGATATCAATATAACCATATGTAGTTGTAAAGGTCATTTAGATCTACCATATCCCCTTTATCATCACTCTATTCGAGTGTGCATAACTTGTATACTGATTGGTTAACCTTTTCATTTAGGTCTGAGAAATAATGAAGTTCCTAAGTTTTTACCTCAAAATCATTCAACTGAGTTTCATCCAGCATCTCACATAGTTAGATAGGAACTCAGCGAACTAACAATGTAATTAGCTAGTTGCACTACTTAGTCCAAATTTTTCAAGCTATGAATTGCATGCTTAGTTTTTACTACACATAAGTCAAAAAAACTTGTCCCATCACTACTCAGTCATCTATATATAGTTATCTGTATTATATTTTGTTAAATAAAGTTTAATTTAATTTATTACGAAGGCATTAAATCTAGGGCTTTCCTCTCGACTCGAGATTTTGTTATCAATCCCAACTTAGGACCCCTATGGGAAATATAATGATTACTTAATGAAATTTATCATTAAATAATTATTACCCTTCCCGTATCCATTCTAAGGTGGTATGGGTAGGGTTCAGTCGAATGGATAGGTGAGACATAGATTCCATGCTTTCCTAACACACATTATCTTAATACAAGGTAGAATTCATCATTTTGATGCTAAGTCAAGTTATCCATTTTAACAACAAGATTTATAGTAACTTAACTAGTTACTATCTTACGAAGTATCTCAACCCATAGTGTCACTATTTAACTTTCATTGTTAGGAATAGGTTTAGTCTAACCATGTCCTTTCATTTTGTAACGATCCAATCCCATTTATTTGTATCATAATTCCAAAAATTTGTTACCTAATGTTTATGTATCCCTTTAAGAAAGAGATATAAACCTTTAAGTATTAAGAAAAATTAATATTGTCATTAAACGTAAATGTATTAATCACATTATACTTATTATCATCTTAATTCATAGTTTAGAGTATAACACTTCTGTTATTATGACATCATTATGTCATTCATATTATATTGATGTTGTGAAAGTACAACTGTCATCAATGTAATAATTTGTAGTTGTACTATGTAAATGGATTAATTATTTAATTAATCTCATTACGACTAAGTTTAAGATGAAATTTCATTATTTCATAACTTTGTATTGCTTTCCATAACAACATTGTTTTATTAATCTCATTTATTTAAACATATTAATGATGATGTCATACATCTTTGTTGTAATAATTTCCATTCATTAATTAAAGATAATAATTGTTGTCAAGTATAATCATATCAATAAAACAAGTACAATCTTGTAATCAATTTAAAAAGTAAACACCATTGTTAAAACAACGGAAAATAATTATTTTCACTCATACACACGATTACAAATAATAAATGAATTTATTAAACCCAATAAGGATGAATCCTTATTTATCATAAGTATTATAATTTTTTCATATTGTTACGGATAGTTTGATTGCCTTATAAATATATATGAAATAATGTTTCAATTTTCAATAAATACACTGATCCATAATCAAATATTCAAAAAATATTATGTGATCAATTCATGTGTATAACATCCAAAAATCACGTCACTTATTTACTCCATCCTACATCTAAAGGAAAGAGTGAATATATACAATGTCGAGTTCATCGAAGTGGCATGGATGAACAAATTTGAATCATGCTATTACATTACGAAGTGGTAAATATATTAATATTATATTTTAGTAAAAATCATATCTTCCTCTTACCATATTAATCCCAAATATATACATGAATCCAAATAAAATTAGCTTATGGATGAATTATATGTTTCCCATTACATCCATTTACCATCAATCCAAAAGTGCCTTAGAAACTTGTTATCACTTCTTAAATTTCAACATCTTAGTACTATGGAAGAAAAATATGAATCATCAAACTAATAACAACCACATGTATCTAGAAATTATTTTCCCTTGACAATATTTTTACAATCAAACATATTTTATAGAAGTAAACATTATTTCATTTGCAAAGAAATAATAGTCAAATATATAACTCTTATATACAATAGATAAAAGTTATCATAGCATACCCTTATCATAAATAAGATACACCGATATCACAAGTGACATATTTATTTCTATGTTTCCATAACTTCAATAACAAACCAATCATTGTGGTTATTTAGCCAAGGATTACCTTAAGTTAAACTAAACAATATACCACTTGTAATTTAACAATTTATCACCTAATATCTATAAAAATGAAACCATAGGTTTCAATAACTTTATTTTACCCTCAACTAACTATCTTTGCACATAAATTACACTAAATAATTGCTTCCAGAGATCATTTAATCAAGAAAATTAATCATCAAATCAATCGATGAAGATAACAAGATCTCAGTAAATTATTAAGAAGAACTCCCAAGTCTACAAAAATGGACAAAGTTTCTATTATGTGAAAAACACAATTTGGGTCCAACATAAGAAACAAACAATTCCCTAATACTTCTACAGACAAGAGTATAAGAAAGACCCTACACCTTAGAAATTCAACAAGGACCATTAACAAAGAATCTTCCTCATGTTAAGACGAGTGTAATGGAGGAGATGAATTCCTCTCAAGGAATACATGTAAACAAAACTTGTGTATAACTAAACAAAACCCGCAAAAAATGAGTTTATATTGTACATGTAACTTAGATTTAACTTCAGTATTTCATCTTATTTTCTACATACTTTGAAATGAATCGGAAACAAGTAACACAATATATCCATCTTATCCGACATCAATATCCTTCTTGAATCTATGAATATTTTATAAATCTTAATGCATGTAGATGGAATAAAAAAACCAGAAAAATATTGCATGCCCATTTCATATATTTGGTAAATATGGTTTTCAAACATATGAAACAAACATTACAGTCAAAAAATCAAACCCAAAATCCAACAAGACAAAATAACTTTCATAGTTAAATTTTTAAGCACCCAAATAAAAATTCAAACTCATTTTTATTTATCTTTTATTTTCCATCCCAAACAATATTGAAATACATAAAAAAATAGGAAATAAATAAACCCAATAATAATTTAACCCATTCAAAATGAACAACAACAAAGAGAGTCAAAAATACATGCATGAGAGTTAAAGAACTACAAATTTTCTTTACTATTTTCTTCCAAGATTTCTAAGGAGAAAGAAATGTATAAACCCGTAAAATGCACACAGTTTTAAACCATTAAAATTCCATAACATCCATGAATAACAACATTTATTTTTAGTAGAAATAATAAGGAAATATCTCAAAAACTAGTTTCTCCCCTACACCATGCACATCTCATCCAAACGAATCTCCAATGAAAAAGAAACTATTAAAAATAAATTTCTATGTATGGAATATATTTGAAGTGAAGCTTTCAAACTTTGATAAAATTGGGTTAAGTAAATTCCCTTTAAATTCCATGTAGTAGCCTAGAAAAAATCAACACTGCCTTTTCCCTTATTTCCCTCTAATTTCCAAGTGGAGTTACGAGCAGTAAAAGATCATTTAATAACTCAAATATTAAACAAGTTACGTAGTTACTATGTCCATTCAAAATACTCAAATCTTATCTATTAACCACTTTGCATGGTGTATTCATTCGTTCAAATACTATAAATCAAACAAATCAAACTTCCTTTCCATGTATGATGTGTTTGATCGATCATTCAGAAAAAAAAACTATCTATGCCATAAGCTATGGTCGAAGACAATTATGTTTAAAACATTAAAATATTCCTTAGGTCTTAATCTTTATAATTAAAAACCATAGTAACATGTTCCTTGCCTTCATCAAATACATATAAGACAACATTACTATCATCTCTTGATAGTCTAAGACCATTTTTAGTCAATCAAATGGAATAATAAATTTGACTCAAAGGAAAATACTATGATAATGTCTTCTATACATGTTCCATGACCGTTTTCAATTCATCTAGCTTAATGTTCAATATTTTCACTGATTAAACAATCGTAATGCTCTTGAGTATGATCGAGGATCAATATCTTTTACCATTCAATTAAATTCCAACTTACTATGTTCAAAGACAAACTAAACCAAGACAATTATACCTTGAATTTTTTTCCATTGTCCAAGTCTATAAGAAAATAAACAATACAATTATACCATTGCAGAGAAGATCATTTAAGTCAAACTTTAAATAAACATTTAGCTTGATCGTCTCGAACCTTATACATTTTGTATAGAATACCAACATAATTCTTTACATTCTATGATTGTTTTAATAACATAAGAAGGTTAGTCCCATCATACAATTATAATTATTTCTTAATACTAAAATAATACAAATACATCCATGTACATATTTACTAACATTACCAAATCATTACCCAGAGAAAGCAAGATAAAGAAGAATTATTCAAACAAGTACAACGATGAAATGGTTTACAAATGTTATGAAATCATCACACACATATGGGTAAGGTAAATTCATACAACAAAGTACAACAAAAATAAGTTATAAATATCAAGTATTTCATGAATGCATGACAACGATCATTGTTATGAGGTTGGGCATGCAACTACACGTAAGTATATATATCCTTTTCAGGATACATGTACATACATATAGCTGCAAACTCAACTATACAACAGTGTCAATCCTCTTGCATTTGTAAATCACTTTATATATTACAACTTATTCTTGCGACAAAACATAATGAAAATGAGGGATGTGATAGATCTAATAAGTAAATCAATTGGATGTATAAGATTAAATGTTTCTATTGAAACCCTACCACTAGGTTTTTGAGAATTTTTCCCCATATTAACCCTTGAAATGGGTAAAAACATATAATAACTAAGAGAAAAAAGGATCAAAATCACATGTAGGGAAAAATCCTAATTGTAGAAGGTTTGTAAGATAAATAAATGGATTAACCAAATTTATACACACAAATTATATTTTTCTTACTCTATAATTAGGAAATTAGGAACATTAATGTTGTGTAATGTTGATAAGGTAAACACCTTAGCATTGGAACCTAAGGGGAAGGATATATTATAAATTATGGATTAAGATCAATGAAATGGTTGGCATGGGATTCCCTGTGTGTGGTTTAGTAAATTAATTTCAATTTATCTTGTCTAATTTAACTTAAAGTCACTAAAGGATTTGGTTAGGGTGTGCTAAGGTGTGATTTATTAACTCATTTAACAAATCTATGTTAATATTATAATTATGAATATCAATGATCTCAACATTTACTTCAACATTAGGAGATATGGAAAATTTAGCTTTAATATCAATCATTATAATAATTCAAAACACACACAAGAAAACAAGGGTTTTGAGAAAAATAATGGACCAACAATCAAAATGAAATTAAGATTTGAAATATAAAACCCTAAGGGTGGGGAATGAAACCATAGATTCACTTATTAATAGTTTTTAAGTTTATGATCCCAAATTTTATTCTTGGTTGCATAATGTAATTTACAAACACAAGTATAATGATCTTAACAACCATAAATTTTACAAAGAGATCATGCCACATTATACACTTTGGATAAACTTATCAAGGAAATAACATTTAAGGTTTTAGGGTTATATATATGTTACACCATTACTAGGATTGGGAGGTATGATAATGTCCTAAAACCTTCAACATATATTGAGCTTATTGAGGTAGTTATTTCAATTTAGTGTTTTTATAACATTCCTTGGCCTTATTACCACTTGAAAACCTAGCTCCCCTTCCTTAGTATTAACTAAGAATTCATTTTCACTTGCCATCATCACACTTGATTCCACTCTTTTCTCATTTTTGTTATCTTAAAGGCATCAAAGTATGAATTACACCATCCTTTTGAGAAGTTTAAACATTTTTTCTACCATCATGTGTAATTTTCCTATCATATTTTCAAGGTCTCCCTAGAAGTGCATGGAAAACATCTATAGGCATTATGTCACACAACAATATATACTTACATCCTCCAATTTTCAAATCTACTCATCATTGTTCAATCACAAGAGCTTGTTGACATTTTAGAAGCCAAGAAACCTTATAAGGGTTAGGATATGGTATTATATTCAAACCAAGATTTTATACCATTTCCAAATATACTAAATTATCAGTACTACATGAATCAATCACTATTTAATAACACTTACCTTTAGATTTGATAATTTTCTTGAATAATGTCTTCCTTTATGTAGGTTCTTTCTCCTTGAGTGGTTTAATAATGGATCTACATCCAATTGAGATTCAACCAAGGAAGTGCCTAAATATATCTTTGGGGATTCCCCATGCTTTCTTTTTGTTCTGAGGAGCTTCCACTTCATCTATAAAAGGTAAAACATCCACACTATTTACATCTTTACTAATGGCAATTGTCTCCTCTTTGAATCCCTGAATATTTGAAGGCTCTTTCTTTATGCTCAAGGATCCGAGCAACTCGGATATGGGCACATAAATTTTATTTGGATAAAAATATAGCCATATCACAAGTTATATACTTGGGCATAGCTGTGGTAGGAGACAAAGTGATTGCTTTTTGGGTGGGATAAAATATTTTACTATCTTGACTAGTATTAGAGGTACTTGGCTTGGTAGCAACAACATGGCCTTTATTTGGTATATATTTCTTGGGAATATTTTTGAGATATTGGTCAATAGGGGTGTTTTGTTTTTTTAAGGTGGGACAAACCCTTTAACCATTCTAATTTGAAGGTTATAGTCCTTTTCTTGAGCCATAATAATATTCATTAGTAATTGTTTGTCTTCCTCAGAAGGAATACCCCATCATATTTATTAATCATCAAAGCCCTTAGATATTCAAAATCATGGTTAGGAAACTCAAAAAAATTGAAACATATCTATATCAACATTAGTAGTAGAGGAAGAGAATATAACCACTCCATGAAAACTCCAAAAGGACTCAACAGTTCTTGCACCCAATAATTCGGTAGAAGTAGCCCCTTGTGGTGCAAGTATCAACACATTCCATCATACAAACATCACCAAAAAAGATTCATCAGTGGAATCATCATCAACATTGGGGTCACAAGGAGAATGTGGAAAGAAACATTTATCACACTAGTCAATGACATGATCTTCTTCAACTAGAGATACTCTAGTAGCCAGTGGATTAGGTACTACCTTGTTTTCCCTAGGGTTTGGTTGTTTGTTTCCTGACCTCATAGGTCCTTTTCCTCTATCATCTACTCTATGATCACCTCTGGGATGATTTCCAAATCTATTTTTCCTTGAGGTTGATGTTAAGCTTGAGAATTTTCCCTAGGCCTTTCAGCTTGAGAAAGTTTGTAAGAAATATCCTTAATTACCCCTACTAAAGTTTTGACTACTTCCTCCAAATCTACTGACTTGCTTGTCTAGGGTTTTTCTAGGTTAATTAACTTGACACCCTCCCTCTTTGGAGGTTTTCCATATTCTTTGATATTATTCTCAATTTGTACTGCCATAAAAGGACTTTGCCTCAAGTTTGCAGGATTTTATCCCTCAAATAATAAGTTTTTTTCTTGTCAAAATCATTTGAGTATTTGATTAGACATGAGTCATCACTAGGCCTAAGGTTCACAGGTAATCTTGTTAAGGTCTTATTAAACCTGGTATTAAAATCATGTACTGGCTCATTAGGATTTTTCTTTATATTCTCAAATTTAGTCAATAAGAACCTAGGATCTATCTTATCATCATATTGTAACTTGAAGACATTCTTCATTTCTACCCAAGAATCAATTGAATTTTCTAGTAGTGATTTGTACCATTCCCTACCATCTTCATCTAAAGTGTGTATAAATAATTTTACATACACATCTTCATGCTCTATTTCATAGTCTTCCATGACATTTTGGAAGAACTTAAGATGTTTCTCTCCACTTATGGCATTATTTCGAAATATCCCACCATCCCATGAAAATTTATAGGTATGTAAGCATTTATGACAAAAGGAGCTTTGGGTGGAGGTCGGCCAATTATTTGGTGGAAATGTTTCAACATGAGGGTTAAAATGGTTGGGAACCTGGGGTCTTTGAGGAAAGCTGGGTTTGGAGTATGATCTTCAAAGTATTGCCCTTTAATGACTTTGGTCACAAAATAATTATTATTTCTAATCAATAAAGGAGGAAAATTGAAGAATACCTTGATCACTTGTAAAGGAAGGCCCCTCTTGAGCTGGAGTGTATAAATTGGCACATGGACTACTTGATCCAGAATTGTTTGAAGTGCTGGAATAATACTCCATGAAAGGTTGATTAGTCTCAATAATAGGTACAATTTTTTTTCGATCTTGATCACCCAATGCTTTCAAACTTGTTTTCTTCCTAGATTAGTCTTTCCCAACTCTGGGAACAATATTTTGGAAGGATATGATTTGAAGAAGGATCTCCTTCCTCTAGCTTTGTGAAATTGACAAGTTAATCAACAAAGATTTAGATATTTTACACTAGTTCTCACCAGATTTTTCATAGAAGACGGAGCCGCCACTAAGGTTTTGCACCTTAGATGTGTTGATCACTTGAAATAACTTGTTAAATGATGATTTTATACACAATTTAAACAAATCTTTATAATTTTTTTGCAGTTTTTGATCAGGCCTCTCCCAACCGAGTCAAATTTAATGGAAATTTTTCTCGTACTAGGAAAATATCAAGAAATTTGATTAAATGAGGCTCTATTTTAGAAAATCTTAACAAAGGACTGGGTTATTAACATGAATTCATATCATAGATATACTAAAATGTTACTAGAGACACGTATTTTTTCTTAATTCTAGGAAATAGTCCCCAACAACGCTAGAAGTGTGTTGGTACCCAAATTTACACCTCCTTTGGGGCTAGGAAGTTTCAACAAACAAACTGAGGTAATTTAAGAATGTCAAGATTGGGATTTTACATCATTTGTAGCTAGGAAATGTTAAAAACCTATTGAGACCAAGATTCAAAGGGTTTGGGTGACATGTACAAAAGGAATGGCCAACCCTACTTTCGGTCCTGCCTTTGACTGGGGTGAGAGAACCCAAGGGTAACCTGAAACACAAGTAGAAGGGATAAATATTTTACTTCTCAATCTCTTTGGGGCAACAAGATCAATCTGGGATAAGCATGGCCATAAACACAACACTTCACTTTCACAAGTTGTCACACAAAGTGATGTATACACTTATTTCACTAGACACATAGTTACTATAGACAAATAAGTTGCATTTTGTTGCATTTTTTGATAAAGGGAATAAGATCAAGGGTTCCTTTCACTGATATTTGTAAATAACACAATAGATGATGAGAAAGAGGGCTTGTATTATATGATGAGACTTGAATTATGTTTTGTTTATAAGGATGGGGATTTTTAAGATAATAGATCACTTAATGACACTACTCATAGTACTTGTTCAGACATATATGACATCCCAGACAATAAAGAACAATTCATCAATTAGTCACAATTTCCATTTAAAGAAATATTTGCATTCATTGATACTCAATTATGAAAATATTTCACACAATCCTTAAAATACTCAGCACAAAATCTCATGCAAATATTTTAATGAAGTGTTTCTTGCTTCTGATCTCATATGCTTAAGATACACTCAAAAGCTTACAAAAATCCATCAACAAAACAATTTCAGCAAGGATTTTATAATTACATTCAATATTGTAAAGTAAAATCTCACACCACAATATTGAACAAATGACCAAAGCTTAATCACTAAGGACAGACCTAGTGTAATTTAGAGAAGCAAGAAATACAGAATTGTAATAGAAAATGTAATTGATCAACTAAATGTTCAAGTACATAAAATCCAGAACATGTAAGCCAAACTCATAGTCAGAAAAATTTCATTTAAATCTACCAAATTCTTGACAAGGGAACATGAAAACAAATGATCTCAATGCATGTTAATGACTATACATTGTAATCATCTTAACATTTGAATTTGAAAGAGTAAAAACTTAAAATGTATTTCTTCAGACAATTTAAGTAGTATCACAACAAAATATATCAATTCTTGTTTTTGCAAAAGCTTAAGAAAAACCCCCTCTAGTATGAGGAAAACCCCTCATACTTATAACTATTTACTTGATTTAATTTCCCCCAAAAACATCTTAAAGGATCCCTTGAACTCATGTAATTCAAAATCTTCTTAAAGGAAGTATCTTTTAACTAAAAAGATTCATTTTTGCTCTGATTGGGCTGAGTGAAGAAAGAACCATGTGGTGACACCTGGGAGAGATGGAAAATATATTATTTTACTTCTAACAAACTTTTGTCTTTTAGTAAATACACTTTGTTTTGAGGAAATCCTTGATCTAGAATGCATTGTGAAAGTAAGTTTGTTTTAAACTTTGTTGCTCTTCTTTTTACTTTTCATGGCCCTTTCTAGTGGGTTGATTTGAGCTTTCCCTACCCTATTCTTATAGGAATCAAACTTTTCAAACATTTGAGTGACAACTTCCTCATCGGGCCCTGAGTGGTAGTTGAAAACTACTTCATGTTTTGTACTTATTTCATCAAGCTCGCAAAGACAAATTTTTCTTTCTTCATCCTCTTTGACAATTTATCAATTGTTAACTCAATGTATGCCTAGTCTCCTGCATGGTGGATACACTAAAAACCCTCGGCTCTCTCGGTTTACCCATAACATACTCCCTGAAAATTCTAATCAAATTTTTGGTGCTCTCCATTCTAATTGTTTCTCCACTATCTGTCCCAATTAATTTGTCTATCAGATCATGAAGGCCACTAATATATTCCATTTTTTTGTCTCTCAATTCATCGAGAATTTTAACAGATTTTGTTAAAATCTCCACTCTTACTTTTTCCATATTGTAATATTCTGTTGATTTCCCACAGAGTCAAGAGACACAATTCCTTCTTTAACAACCAAGTCATCACCTAAGTTTTGATAGCTCCCATTTTTGGTAGCATATCAGTCCACATTAATTTCTCAAGCTTCACATTTATCCATTAATTCCTTGGTTTCTTCTACCTTTTCAAAAATATGGGAATACCATTTCACAACTTCTGTGATTATTGATTCACCTCTGATAACCAAATCATTCTCCCATTGGATAGTGGCCTCCCCTCTTTCTCTTAAGTCACTTACTCTCTGATGTCATCATTAGTGATCTTGGGACTCCAACTTTCCCTTCCTTGTGAGTTATTGGTCAATTTTATAACCAAGTTGGATAGTGCCTCATTCTTGGCCTTTAAATCCTTCTTAGTTTCTTTGAACTCATCAATCCTTTGGAATACCTCTTCTACTACTATAGAAAAATCATATTTCATTTCTTTAGTAGAAGGCTTACCTAATGAGATCCTAGAGACCTGAAAATTAGATGGGGATGCTTCTCCTCGAGGCACATCAACTTTGGGAGTTACAACATCTATGAATCATTCTCCTTTCTTCTCAAGGTTTCCTGGAGATAATTTTTCCTTTTTGGGTGGTCTTTGGATTGAGGAGAGCTAGGATCTATAAATCATCATCATTCAGTTATATTTCCACCTTCTTCTTCTTTGGGAGAGTACTACCTATCCACTCTCTTATGGGAGACTCATGTTCATCAAGTGATTATAGAAATAGAGTTACAGGGATAACTATAAGGGCTTTAGAAGAGGAAGAAGGTATAGACATACCTTCTAAAGTTGTATATATTGGTTCCTCCTAAGTACCTAGTCCTATAAGTCCACCCTAACCTCAATTCCATCCATAGATTTAGATTGGTCCCCTATTTCTTCAACTATCAGGGGTTTTTGGTCATCAACTTCCTTTTTTGCCCATGTTGAGTCCTCACCTATTTTCTTACTAGGAAAAATATCATCTCGTTAGGTCCTGGGAGATGGCTTTAGTTGTGGGAATGCGAGCTTCAAGAATTCCTACATTTACTTCAAGTGTCTTAAGGTACTACTACAATTGTGACATCTGAAGTTTCTTCATGTGTTCCTATATTGGAATTTCCTCAACATGAGGTTGTACTCCATGTCTAATACTTTTCTCTCTTCTTTTTCACACTACTTGGAGTTGGCTCTAGGGTGGTCTCAACATGTTGTTTTGGAATAGTTGAGGCATCAAGTATAGGAGCATTCATGAGGGTTGTTCCTTGATGGGTGAAGCAACTGGAGATCTATTGGAATGGAAAGGGTTATCATCATAGGTATAGGTTCTCAATGAGAAAAGTTGTAGGAGATCTAGGTGATAACAGATGAGACAATAGGGACATCAAGATTCATTACCTGTCTAGGGGTCTCTACCTCCTCCAAATCAACCCATTCAGATGTTTTAGTTTTCTTCCTATTTTGAAGCTGGACTTGTTTCTCCTCCTTTGATCCCTACAGGCTAGTCTTTGGTGTTTGAAATTCATGAGGAGTCTCAAACAAATTTTCCTCCTTAGGCTTCTTAAGAGTGGATTCCATCATTTTCTCTTTTCCTTTGGATCCCAAAGTGGATGTTGGAACAATCTATAAGGGAGTAACATGAACAATAGGGCCCTTGACCATACCTTCCTGAAGCATTTCTCTGGTTCTTCTCATTGTTTGAGGAGGGAAGTTCTTGATTCTACTATATCCTGGGCACTTACATCACCTGTTACTAGCAATGAGTCCAACTTCTTAATCTTTATCTCCATGAAACCTCCCTAGTGGCATAAACCCTCCAATATGAGGGGAGAACATCATCAATGAGCTTTTTATTTCTATATTCTCTTAATAATGGGGTATTTTGGTAACTTATATCCACTCCTTTTGAAAATAACCACCTTATGGAGAGTCGGATGGGATTTGTAATTTTCTTGGTTATATTTTTTCTCACTAATGTCCCAATTGATTGGTGGCAAAGGATGAGAAGCAATATCATCCTAGATGTATTCTTCACTAATCACATTACCATCATCCTCTAACCCTTCAAGAGTTTGGATGACCCCAAAATCACTCATCTGGGACAAGGTCATTCTTGAATGTTCTCTTCATCTGACTTCCCTTTCATCTTCACAGTTCATCCAAAAATCCTCATAATGAGGTTTGTGCTCTATTTGAGTGGGCAAAATACTATGTAAGATATGATTTATATCATAATGTTTTATATCCTCAAATCTATCCATTATGCACTGTTCATCTCTCCTTCCAACATTTTTTCCTTTTGGATGTTTGGAAAAGTGTAATTCCTATGACTATGGGAAATTTGATTGGGGATGTTAGATGCTTTTGGGAAATGAACTGATGTACTAATAAAATTATCGACCAATTCCATTAATGCCCATTTGTCATTTACACACCTAGGTAGCACATAGGGTTTCCCATCAAAACCACTAACCCTGATATATGAATAAGTCTTGAATTGGATGAAATAACACCGTATATTGAGTAATGACTCTCTTAGCATCAGGGGAGAATATTTCAATCTCCCAGTCAGGGTGGTATGAACAAATTATAGGTGCAAAGAAGTGATTGGCAATATTTATGTAATGTATTTCATAACTTTCCAACTTCAGTTATAGAAGACGTCATACACCTTGGAATTGTTAAGATTCCCATCCATTAGAAATTATGGAAAATCTCTATGAAAATAAATGTTATAAATGAGGTAAGAAGTCATGAAAAATAAGCCATTTGGGCTTTTCTCCTCTCACAATCTAGGAAACTCCCATCATTTGTTCATGAATACGGTTACTTATGATCTCACCCAGGGGAGGATTTTTATTTATAAGTATCACCTAAATGAATTGAAACATCCATTCCTAAAATAAGGAAGTAGATTCAATACCCATTACTTGGTTCAACAAAGTGTAATCACATCTCTCGACTTCTCAATAAATTCATCCCTATTCAACTTATTTGTCATTTTGGGGGAAGAAGTTTGTGGATTATTCAACCAATGGTCATTCATAAATTTTATCCATTTCTTTAAATGAGAGTTCCAATATTCCTATGTTGAATCCTTGGTAATATCCCCCCTTCACTTGTGGGAGGAAAACCCAACATTCTGTCAAATGCTTGCTCTGGAAAGATAAAACCAAATCTCCCCTTCCATCTCAAACTTCTCTAGTTATAGGATTGTAGTGTTGAGCACATACCCATACAAGTTTTGGCATGGTGTAGCGGGAGGGAAAGAAACAACGAGGTCAATAAAACTATTAGATATTTGGGTCATGGCATTACTTCTTTTAGGGGAGTGTAGCCTCTACTTAAAATCTTCTAAGTCGGCAGATGCAATATCAAAATCTGCAATTTTGTCTAGAGGGGAACTAAGACTAGAACTTGTTTTTGGGGGAAACACATGGATCTTCATGATTCTGGTTCAGTTCTATCACACCTCTTTTCAAAAAAACCTAGACCTCTTAAACCAACTCTCAAAATATCATAGAAATATAGGAACTGATGTACTTACCTTTTCACCAAAACTCCAATCACTACTCGGAACTTGATGAGAAGGCACTACAACTAAAACTTTGATCTTTGGGTTTGATTCTTGCTTTGGCTATCCTTCAATAATGCTTGAAAATATTTCATAAACATCAAACCTTTGGAGTATCTAGTAGAGAGTTTTTAAAAACAAGTTGCCATATTAATGGCTCATGGATTCATGCATTAATGTCAAAGATTACGTTCGTGGGGAAATTTCATAATTCTCATCTTTTTCATCTTTTCAACCATTGCAATCATTTTGCATCCTATCATCCATGTATCTACCTTACACGAGTCCTTCACATTAATGGGCCTTACTCCCATATGACTAGTGCATTAATGAACCCCTTTTTAATCTTTTAAAAAGACTTTAGAAGATTTTTGTAAAATGATCTACACACCATTATTATTGTAACATGCAAAATGCACTTCTTTCTCCATTCCCATGTATGCCATATTCTTAGTCTATGTTCATAAGTCATTTGGCCTTGAGTTTGTTTTTACCAATTGCACGTTGTGAAAGATCATAAGAATTTGCCCTTTTTTCTCGGCTTCCCAACCTTTATCTTCACATATTGCTTTCATTTTACTTATTTGTTGAAAGGGTGTGAAATTAAACCCGACCCAATCAGCCGTTGTTGACTTTAACTACCAAGTTGACACATATTCTCCTTTGGGATTTAGACTTGCAACTTCACTTTACACTTTACTGGGTGTAAATTGTAAAGGTGAATAAAGGCATGTTTCCCACTCAATGATATCTTTACACATGTTTCCTTTAGGGAATGGGGATGTGTCCACATTTTGCATTATGCTCACGTGAGTATTCCCTAGAGTATTCCATTGGGCCTAGGGATTATTTTGAACCTTGCATATTTACATTACTTCTGCAAACATTCAAATTAGGCCCGATATCACGAAGAAAACCAAAACATGCCACATGCCTTGGGCATCAAGAAACAAAATGTAGTTTACATAAGGATTAAAAAAGGATGAAACTCAAGGAAAATTTTGCAAGGATTGATACGATTGTTTAACAAATTTTACATGAAAATATTTCTATAACAACGTGGTTGTGAAAGAAGATCCATGCCATATTTATAACATTAACACAAGATTTTTCTTGGTTTAACATGGGTTTATCCTTTGAATACATGTATTTCATAGTTCTAGCAAATAGGACATGAAAATATTTAGAGGCACATTTAAAAATAAGGGGTGAGCTTAGAATGAGCTCCAACACTCTCCATCTAATCATTCATACACTTGTGTATATCTTCTTCAAGAACCAACTTCAAGGTTCAAGAACCTCATGTGCACTACATAGGAAAAAAATGATTTTTGAGAATTCTTACAACTTAACCCTAAGTTCTTTGTTATGTAGTTATTAATTCATATCATAATGTCCAAGATGAACCACCTATACCCTCCTAACGCAACCTAAAAAATTTCCAATTTCATTATGTGAATAATTCAAACTTGGTTTGTGCAAGAAAACCATAAACAAGCCAAAATTTTGAAGGTAAAGGAACTAGAGACCTACTAACACCTCTATTAACCTATGAATACTTACCCAAAAATATTTAAACTAAAAGTTGGATCTTTTTATTATCCAAGTTCGTTCTCTTGAATCAGTGAGTAAGATGTCATAAGAGGCATAATCAAAGTAATCTATATGAAATGATCATAGATGATTGGAAAGAACCCATTCTCAATAGATAGGGAGTTTAGAAACAAAAAAATCAATAGGTAAATGGTAAGAAATAACTTCAAATGCAAGTTTGTTATGAATCAGCTACCTAAAATTCATAACATGAGAAGAAAAGGATATACCTTGTTATAAATGTAAGATTTGATATTGTAAGGTATGAATATGGGTTTTAAGAACTGTGTGTTAGATGAAGAAGAAAACAAAAATTATGAGTTGTTATAACATGTGTAGAATAATAGGTTTTAAAGAAAGAGGAACATAGACATTATGCATTAAAATATTATGGTCCCCAAGGATGTAGGAACCATAAACATAGGTATAACATATGTTGGTAAAGTGAAATAGGGTTCATGATGCAAAGCACTTTCTATCTCAACCCAATTCCAATGGTAGAAATGATACAAAACTCAATAATGCTAATTAGACCTTCCAAATTGTTTTCTTATTGAGTTCTCAAGAACCCAAAACTATGTAACTTCTTGAATTTTATACTTAAATATTTTATACTAACTCTTGATCCCTACTTTTAGAACTATGAATTTGTTTTCTTAATCATAAAATTTAATAAATTAATCAAAACATATAATGTCTCACTTGTTTGTAAGTACTTTGCCCTACTAGTATTTTCCTTCTTAAAGCCTTTGACTTGGGTTGAATGCCTAATTATCATTAAGAAATTGATTATAGATATAACTTATATCCTAATCACCTCCTTGGAAAATATATCTCTCTTTCCACTCATTACACCTTTATTTTGAGGCTAAATTATTCTATTATGTCGTGTAGCCTGCTACAAGTGACCATTCCTCATATCTCACTTTTGTAAAGGTTTCAAAAACAAATATTAGAGTTTTCTCACACCCATTACCTTTAATTGATCACCTTACTCTTTGAACGATTCTTATCTTTCCAAAAGTGCACTTCTCTCATTATTCTATATTTGAGCTTAGGTCTTTTAAGCTATTTCAAGGAATGGTAAAGAAATATCTTCGTAACTATATAAAAACATATAATTCCTTCAAATTCACCTTCTAATCATACGAACAGAGATATATTTCAAATTTTAGGTTTTTGGAGGGTTTGTTTTTAAGATATTCAAAACTCACTCTCTCAAACCCTAGTTTCAAGGTTTTACCACTCTAAGGAAGCCCAAGATGGAATATTTGTCAATAAAATGCAATGTCTTTAATTTTTAGGGCTTAAGATTGATGTTAGAGATTTGTTTAATCCTTCTCTTCATACTTACCTTATCAAAAATCTTAAAGTTACCTTTTTACTTCATAATTATTCACAAAACTTTATATTCTACCCCTAAAATTAGGTTTTCCAAATGCTTGACGATTTTATAAACCAAATGGACTTCTTCCTTGATCTAGTGGGAATCTCAAAAGATCTATTAAGGATTGAACAATTTATTGAACCCCTCTCAATTTCAAAACTCTTGTCTCTTGTTATAGACTAATTTCATTGAGGTTGCATGACTTGAATGTGTTCATAAAATATTTATCATAAGTCTCTAATCAGGGATGACTTACCATACTCATAACCTTCATGATAAGATCATAAGAGCAAATAGTTCATCAACGAAACGTGTAATAGATATAGAGAATATTTTCTTATTAAATTTTAGGCTTAAGCACTTACCTCTTCAACGCAATAATTGTCATAGGGTATATATCGTGCACCAATTTTTATTCATACAAAAACTACAAAATTTCACATTAACCATATAGATGCCAATAAGGTCTCCTTACCGGTCTTCACCCTTTCTTATGCCTGCAACTTGGACTCAAATGGATTCCTCACTATCTCATCACAAACTTAGGCAATGTATTCAACCTTGTATTTTATAAATCATAGAATTTCACAAGAATTAATACAAGTACACATCAATAAAAACCTTACCCATTTAATCTCATCCTTGTTATGCATGCAAAGACTCCTTGATCTCAAAGAATGTACAAAATCAATAAAATTCCATAACAACATAGTATATACACAAATTTTCTTCTTCAAATTACTTAGAGCTCTTCTTGTATACAAGGACCATTCAAATGATGGGAGAAAATGGTTACAAAATTCTTTTATATGTTTGATAAGCCTTCCTAACTAATTCTTGGTTCATTAGTCCCTCAACATACGCTTATCCACCTTTATGGTTCCATTACAAGCCTCGTCTAGGATATAAATTCAAGTTATGATGTCCTATAGCATAATCATTATGTTTAAACCCACTAGGAATACTTACAAAACCATCAAACCTCTTAAATACTCTAAGAACTCATTAAGACACCAATTTCAAGCCAAAAACGCCTTCAAGGTTCAAATTGGCATTTTGGAGGAAATGCCAAATTTGAAATTTTTAAGGACTTAAAATAAATTATAATACCTACTAAACTATAGATGATCTCTAAGACCTTATGAAATCACCTAGGAAACCAAAATTTGTGTGATTACCCTATATCTTTGAAGGAGTGTAGGATGAGGGTCTGGAAGGAATACACGTGCATCAAACAATTGCACTTCACCAAGAAAGGAGTTGCAAGATAAGGCAAGCAAACTTTTAAGAAACAATGTGCATGCATAGAAAGCTCAAGATTCAAAAATGGAGTGGAATAGAATGCTCTTAGATTGCCATAGATAAAAAAATGAGGAGTACAAATAGGGGAGTAAATGTGTAACTCCCATGTAAGAGAATATTCCTCCATAATGGAGAAGAGGAGTTACTTACCCAAATGGGAATGTAACTCCTATGACACACTTACACATATGACAGATTCTGTAAGAGAATATGTCATAACTAAGATGACACCTAGATCTAGGTCCACCTAAGTGAGATGACTCACCCAGTGAGGTGGAATAACACTAAATAATTAAATAAAGTGATAAAAACACCTACACCAACACCCCCCTTCATTGATACTAGGATGGGGCTAGGTAAGTCAACAAAACACACAAGAAATGGGTCCCGGAAATAAGCTTGATGAGGTACCCATGCACAAAAGGTCTCAAGTAGTGAGGGGAAAACCCAGTGGGAAAAACCTCAACTTACAAGAGATAGCAAAAAAACTCTCCTAAACTACTAAGAAGAAGGAGAGAAGAAGAAGTCTATCCAGCCTCCCAAGAAGATGATCCAGTCACGAGCCACCTGTGCTAAGTGAAGAGGATGAAGAAGACCCCAAAGTGCCAAGGTGTTGTTCCAATCAAGGGAACAATGCTCCATATGTGAGGTGGAAAATCTAGCTGCTCCATGAAGAAGTGCAGATCCGGAAGTAGTGGCAATGAAGGAAGGTGGAATGCCCTGAACCTGTGAAGAAGTGTACCCAATGCCTGATGAGTCTGAATCATAGTGCCTACTCCCTGAAGTGTCTGAAGTGGGCCAGAAGTGGGAAAATCAAGAGACAACTCCTCAAGATGTGGCAAGTGATAAGTGGATGGTGGATGTGGGTCCCCATCATCATGGCAATCAACTATGCTAGAAGAGATGTCCAAAACATCAGAAATGGGCTCAGAAGTATCCTCAAGTCTAGCTGAGTCGGATGAAGAATCTGAAGGAGGAGAAAAGTGAGAGAATGAGTACAACTGAGTGTGATGGTCAGCTATACCAACTACAACAATAACATCATTGTGGAGCTCCCTAACATAAACTGAGTCTAGAGTGAACTCAACTCACATGCCCTGTCCAAGATGAGTGATCTGATAGACTGAAAGAAGGTTTGTTGAAAGTAAAGGGATACTTAAAACATTATTGAAAGTACCACCACTTACTTCAACTGATCCTCTTCCAAAAACCTATGTAGTGGTGTTGTCACCAAGCTGAATAGAGGACATGTCACATGGCTCAAGTGAATCAAACTCAATGTCTGATGATGCCATGTGATGAGTTGCACCGAATCAATGATCCATGTAGGGGTAGGTGGCACAACTGTCACTAGAGATCTTCCCTTTGGTTTCTCCTTGTTGGATTCTTTTACTTTTTCTTTCTCTTGTACTTTCTCTTTTTCACTCTCTTTTCCTTAGAACTGTCGTGGGATGATGAAGGTGTTTTGAGAGAATCTAGGACTCCAATATTGTGCTTCTCAAGTAGATTAGTGAGGAGAGAAATATTTTTCTTCAAGAACTTTTCTTCATCATGCATGCCATGGAAATATCCACATTTGATTCATTCTTTGGAATTTTAGGAGGTGGAAGAGTTGTTTTGGGTTTTTCCTTCTTTTCATGATCCTGTTTCTTCTCCTTAGAAGCTCTCGGCTTTTCCTTTCCAAAGAATGAGAGCATGGGATTTTGTGGATTTCAAGGTGCCCATTTGAATCAATTTATTTTGTTCCCTGATCAAATCTATAATAAACTCATCAAGAGAGGGCATAGACCAACTTTTTCCAAGTGCCCTTTTTGTTGCATGGAAGGTGGAGACAAATACGGAGTATTCGGGACCAAGTTTGGTAAGGACGGATAAAATGAGTTGAGATTCCTTTTATTTATTCCACAATCTTCTAACTACAATCTGAGTGATATGAATTTGGAGAAGAAGTCTTGAAGGGTGTCAAAATCATTGGGACTAAGGCTTATTAGGTTATTCTCAAGTTCATGTCCTCACATTTCATCTTGTTTCCCAAAAAGTTTTTGGAGAGTCTCCAGAACTTCTTTGGGTGTGGTGGAAGAGGAAATGTGAAAACGCAGCTCTGGAGATACACACATGGTCATGAACCCAATGGCTTCATCACACTTATCAAGCCACTTTTCTCTGTCTCTTTCATCATTAGGTTTAGCTTGTAGACCAGTGGCAATGCGGAACAATTTCTTTCCTTTTAAGGTAGTGATCATAGCATTCAACCATTCTTGATAGTTGAATGGGGTGAGCAAGGGAACACCATGATTATCCATGACAAAAAAAGAGATGTGCAAAAAGGAGAAAGGAAAGATGATACCCCCAAAAAAAGTGGCACTTTATAATACAATGCATTTTACAAAACTAATATTCCCATCATGTAGATTGCAGAAAAACATCCAATTTTGACTAAAGAAGTGCTCAAAAATGAGCAACGAGTCAAAATTTATGGCTTTAAGAAATTCCCGTCAACTGATAAGAAAAAGCTAGTTAGCCCTACAAAATATTTAAAAAGTTCCCAAAACACATTCAAAAGGTATCATGTTTGTGCCCGTTGGAAATGACATCAAATTTTAGAAGGGGTTTGTTTTGACTGCAAGGGGGGATTAGCCTCCTACCAACCCCAGACCTCACCCTCCACCTTTGACACTTGAAAAGAGGAAACCCAAGCTTATATAAAGCCAAAAATAAATGTTTTTTTATTTTACCTTTAAAGAAACTCCTTGCAGTGCAGCATAAGGAGCTTTCACATTAATGTTCATGATTTTTCGGTGAGTGGAGTGTACTGGTAAAGCCACTGTCAAGGCATGACCAGATTTTAGAGCTGGTTGGCACTTTAACCGAAGCTGCAAGTTGAGTGGTGTCAATGCAAAGTGCACCAGAGTAGACCATCGAAGTCATTCAATGTGAGCTAGTGAGTAGAGGGGGACACCCCACATTTTAATTTTTTTACGGTTTATCGAGATCACATTGCGTCAAAGAATAGAAGAGCACGTCGACAAGTTTTCTTTTTTTTAAAAACATTTTACTCTTTCGCGTTGAACCGATCGGACACCACGTGGTGAAGGGCATTTGAAAGAGATAGTAAAGGACATTGAGAGGAATAAGTAGACCATTCTTCACGTAGCAGGTGAGCCAAGGGTAGAGCCCACGTGCGGAGGAGGCAGAACCAGTTTACTCTGCATGTGGAGGCGTGTAACGGTCAAGGAATCCACCTAATGTGTAGAACTAAGTTTTTCTATGCAAAATAATACCATTGTGCCGTATTCTTCCTTGGCTCTCCAACACAATAATTTGGATAGAATTCTTCTTTGGCCCTGATAACACGTAAACCAGCAAGAAACACACAAAAAAACCACTAAAAAATAACCACAAGAATCTAAAATATGCAAGTAAAGCACATGCAAAAGGTAAAACTTGCACAAGCAACTACACGGTGGAGCAACAATGGCGAGTAACATGATTCTAGTCCCCAAGCTCTGATACCATGAAGGAGTGTAGGATGAGGGTTTGGAAGGAATACACGTGCATCAAACAGCTACACTTCACCAAGAAAGAAGTTGCAAGATAAGGCAAGCAAACTTTTAAGAAACAATGTGCATGCATAGAAAGCTCAATATTCAAAAATGGAGTGGAATAGAATGCTCTAAGATTGCCATAGATCAAAAAGGAGGAGTAAAAATAGGGATTAAATGTGTAACTCCCATGTAATATAATATTCCTCCATAATGGAGAAGCAGAGTTACTTACCCAAATGGGAATGTAACTCCTATGACACACTTACACATATGACAGATTCGTAAGAGAATCTATCATAAATAAAATGACACATAGATCTAGGTCCACCTAAGTGAGATGACTCACTGGTGAGGTGGGATAACACTAAATAATTAAATAAAGTGATAAAAAAACCTACACCAACATATACAGTCTAAGGAAATGATGCTCCTATATCATACTCTCAAGGGTAAAAGAAAAACTTCCCCATATTTGTTCTAGACTTCATTGTTCTTCTTCTTTCTCTATTTCCAATTATAGATGGAATTTTGGAAATATCTCTTGGTTGTATACCACCCCCTGCTTTGTCTCTCTTAGTTGTTCTTTTTCTTCTCTCAACTAGTTCTTCTTATAATTCCTTAAATTTTTTTATCAATGTGTTTCTTCTAAGACTATATATAGTATTTTGCTTTGTATGTATGGGTATGCACACTTATTTCAGGTTCATATATGTTGTTTCTTCATCAATCGGATATATGAAACTATATTTTTCATCTTCTTTTAATCCTTATTGATCATTATCCTTTGTAAAATCATAAATTTCTAGTTGTAGTTGGTTAGATTCAGCTTTCTTTTGACTGTTCCTCTATCTTGATCTGCTTGTTGGTCTCTTCCTACTGATTTTATTTGAATTTCCACTAAATTTTGCAATTCATTGACTCCTAAAACTATTTTTGAACATATTTCATTACTGGTCTATTTTCTCTCAATGCTTGATTAGTGCTTGCCTTTATCACATTTTGAATTTTTCTCTTCTTGTTTATTCATGTCAGTTCCTATAAATTGTTATTGGTTTTCTTCTTCATTATATCTATAATTCTCTCTTTCCTTTTGCATTCCTTGTTTATTGTCTTTTGCAAATTTTGGTTTTTACACTCTAACTTATTCATGCTTCTTAACCAATAGTCCATATCTCCATTCCTTTCACCTATACCTGTAAAACTAATTCTGAAAATAGTGTTAGAACCAAAAGAAAGAGGCTTACATGCCTCATTTATCTTCCTCATGATCTCTTTTAATTCGTATTCACTCTTGATGATTTGTTTTCTCCTTCTCCATTTATATCTTATTCACACAGCCTTATCACTTTATCTTCACCTCTCTCAACTTCATCACTGATATCCTTCTCATTAGACCTCTCTGCTGATCCTCGAGCACTCCAACATGTGTTTCTCTTCTTTCTCTATCACCACTTTCATGTTTCTGAATCAAATTCATCTTTCACCTCTTCTTGTACTAAAAATATCTCTATTACTCTCTCAAAACCTTTTTTCCAATATGATTTCTAAGGATTAACAACCATGTATAGGATATTTTCACATGCTTCTTTAGTCTCTATCAAGAACTTCTTGGCTGCCATCATCATCACTACCCCTATCCGTGCTTCTTTCTCACCTTTGCTAGGTAAGAGTGTATGACTATGTCCATGTGCTACAATAGTGTAGGTGTTTTTATTTCCATTATGTATTGTTTTTCTATCATCTGTCATGGTCTACCTAACAACACATGATAAACATCCATAGGAACCAAATCACATAGCACTTTATCCTTATATCTCCCAATCTAAAACTCAACTTGACATTGTTCCCTAACCAAGATATGATGTCCCTTTTGCATCCATGATACCTGATATGGGTTAGGGTGCATAGTAGTCTTTAATCCTAGCTTCTCTACCATATCAAATGAAACAATATTTTTGTAATTCCATTGTCAATGACTACATTACAACACTTTCCCTTCGCTTTAAATATAGTTCTATATAAGCATCTTCTTTAAGTTACCTCATTCACTATTTTTATTGGTTTCAAAAGAACTCTTCTACACAATAATGACTTACCTTTATCTTGTACCATCTGATCAATATTAATTCCATCCTTTCTTCCCCATATATTCACCTCATTACACTCATATGCCTTATGCCCTGCATACCTTTGACACTTGTAGCATCTTCCTAAAAATTGCACCTTCTTATCTGCTTCATTCCTTTGCATATAGATCATCTCTGTCAACATATTTCTCTGAATTTCTTCCATTCTCTCTAACCTGCACAACATAGCTTTCATCCTCCTCTCCATCTTCTCTTCCCAATATGACTTTCTTTCTTCTCTCACTTGCACCATTTTGTCATATACCTACAATTGCTCTCAAAACAATATATTTTCCTTTCAAATAATTAAATTCAAGATCTAATACAACTATGATGTAAATCACTTTCTATCTCAACCCAATTCCAATGGCATAAATGATACAAAACTCAATAATGCCAATTAGACATTCCAAAAGCAGTTTTCTTATTAAGTTCTCAAACACCCAAAACTATGCAAATTCTTAAATTTTCTACTTTATTACTTCAAAATAACTCTTTATCCCTACATTTAGAACTCTGAATTTGTTGTCTCAATCAAAAAATTTACTCAAATTAATCAGAAGATAAAATGACTCACATGTTTGTAAGTACTTCCCTACTAGTATTTTCTTTCTTGAATCCTTTGACTATTGTTGAATGCCTAATTATAATTAAGAAATTGATTATAGATGAAACTTATATCCTAATCACCTCCTTGGAAATATATATCTCTCTTTCCACTCATTACACCTTTATTTTGAGGCTAAATTGTCTTATGATGTCTCGTAGCTTGCTCAAGTGACTATTCCTCATATCTCGGTTTTGTGAAGGTTTCAAAAACAAATATTAGAGTTTTTTGACACCCATTACCTCTAATTTATCACCATACTCTTTTCAAGCTTCTTATCTTTCAAAAAATTCACTTCTCTCCTAATGCTTTGTTCCATTTTAGGTCTTTTAAACTATTCCAAGAGAAGTGGTAAAGAAATTTCTTACGTAATTGTATGAAAACATCTAATTCCTTAGAATTCACCTTCTAATCATCATTATAGAGATATATTTAAAATTGTAGGTTTTTTCAAGATTTTTTAAAGATATTCAAAATTCATTGTCTCACACCCTATTTTTAGGGTTTTACCACCATAAGGAATCCCAAGAGGGCATAATTGTCAATAAAATTCACTATCTTTAGTTTTCGGGCATCAAGATTGACACTCAGAGGCCTGTTTAAGCCTTCTCTTCATAATTACTTTATCAACAAAGCTTAAATATGCCTTTCTACTTCATAATTGTTCAATAAAATTCCTATTCTACCCTTGAAATCAAGTTTTCCCAATGCTTGAAAATTTTCTAAGGCAAATGGACTTCTTCCTTGCTCTAGTGGGAATCTCGAAAGATCTATTAAGGCTTGAACACTTTATTGAACCCCTATCAATTTCAAAACTCTTGTCTCTTGTTATAGACTAATTCCATTGAGGTTACATGAATTGAATGTGTTCATAATTTTTTTATAAGTCTCTAACTAGGGATAACTTACCATACGATAATCTTCATGATAAGATCATAAGAGCAACTAGTTCATCAACTACACTTACAATCAATATAGAGACTATTTTATTATTAATTTTTAGGTTTAATCACTTGCCTCTTCCACTATAATAACTGTCACAGGATGTTATATTGTGCACCAAGTTATATTCATACACAAACTATGAAATATCACATCAACCATATAGATACCAATAATATCTCCTTACCATTCTTCACCCTTTCTTATACCTACAACCTGGACTCAAATGGCTTCCTTATTGTTTGTCATAAACTTAGGCAATGTATTCAACCTTGTATTTATAAATTATAAAATAGCACAAGCATTAATACAAATACACATCAATAAAAACCTAACCCATGAAATCTACACATTTTTATGCATGCATAGACTCCTTGATCTCAAATAATGTACAAAATCAATAAAATTCCATAACATAATATATACACAACTTTTCTTATTCAAATTACTTGGAGCTATTCTTCCATACAAGGACCATTCGAATGATGGGAGAAAAATGGTTATATATGTTTGATAATCCTACCCTAACTGATTCTTGGTTCATTAGTCCCTCAACATATACTTACTCAACCTTTAATGTTCCATTACAAGCCTCATCTAGGCTATAAATCAAAGTTATTATGTCCTATAGCATAATCATTATGTCTAGACCCACTAAGACTAGTTACAAACCCATAAAACCTCTTAAATGCTTGAATAACTCATTGAAACTTTAATTTCAAGCCAAAAAGGCCTTGAGGTTCAAATTGGCATTTTGGAGGGAAATGACCAAATTTGAAATTTTGAAGGACTTAAACTAAACTAGCATACCTAATAGACTCTAGATGACCTCTAGGACTTAGGAACACACTTAGGAAACCAAAATTGTGTGATCACCCTATATATAGTCTATATAAATGATGGTCCAACATGAATTGAGACCACTCAAAATAGATTCTTCACTAGATTTATGATCACGAGAAATCTTAGTAAAAATACTTATTTTGATGATAGGTTCAATGTGGTGAGTATTTTTTATGAATTTGTTAATGTAAATGATATACAATTTATTATTCTTTATGATCCATTTTTAATCATAATCATGGTTGTAATCATATAATAATTTTCACTATGAGTTTCAATGACATGTAATGTCACCTCATTAGTATGGTTAAGTATAGATGGATTAATTAAAATATGCAATTGGGAAGATTCCATGAAGCTAATATGCTTGTGAGTAGGAGGAGAAATATCAATATGTTCATTAGGGTGGTTAGTAAATTACACACTACATAATAAGGGAATATAAAGAAAGCATATGCTATCTGAAATAATATGATATAAATAAGAAGGAACAATGTTATATACTTATAAGAAAATATAAATACAAGAGTCGTGCTCACCAAATTGTGTTTCATATGTAACAACTTAACTTTAAATAACAACTTACTTTATTTTCTTCATATGTAACAACTTGTCTTTGTATTAAATTGGATTGTATGAAAAAAATGGTCAAAAGATAAAAAAAATTCAAGTGTGATTGATTCTTCCAAAGGAGAAAGTAATATTTGTGTAAAGAGATCTTGGAATTCACTATCATCTAAGATATTTCTCATCTTATTAATCATGGTCTTGTATCTTAGAATAATCATCGATATGTTCATGAGATCCATGGAAAATATTAGATAGTTATTTGTAATAAATTATGTCTCTAATGTTGACAGAGAATTATGCTAAAAATTAATTTGTGAGAGTAGTAAAAAGAGCACACAATGTGTGTGGTGATATCATAAAACCCTTACATCACAAATTATTTAATACTTATAGGGGGAATAAATTGGTGAGAGGTATAATCAAAGGAAGCCACATGAAATTATCCTAGATGTTTAGTGGGAACCCTTTTTCCATCATATATAGGAAGTTTAAAAGAAAAAAAAACCAATAGGTAAAGGGTAAGAATTAACTTTAGGTGAAAGTGGGTTATGAATCAACTAAGTAGAATCCATAACATGAGAAGTGGATGCATCTTGTTGTAATTGTCATATTTGAGTGTGTAATGCATGAACTTAAGTTTCAATATTTTATTTTCTATATGAAGAAGCATGATAACATTATGATTGGTTATAATATGTGTGGTAACATAAGTGGTATCAAGAAGAAACATAAAAACATTGTGAATTGAAATATTAGCTTCCATAAGGATGTAGGCACTTTGTAGATGGAAGAACTATAGATGTAAAAATAGTAGAAGGGGGTTGATACTACTAAAAATGGGATTCTTCACTATGTTTTTGATCATGATCAATCTTAGTATTAAGAATTATTTTGATGATGGGATCGATGTGGTGGGTATTATGATAAAGGTGTTCACGAAATGAGATACATATTGTACTTGTTCATGATCCATGGTGTTATCAGAATCATGGTTATAATAATAATGCTCAATATAATTTTTTATGTCATGTAATGGTACCACATTAGTAGGGTTAAACATAGATGGATTCAAATAAATTCAATTGGGAAGAGGACATGAAGCTACAACACTTGTGAGTAGGAGGAAAAATCTCAATAAGTTGATTGGTAGACCATAAACTAAGTCAAATGAGAATAGAAACAAAACTTGTGCTATCTAAAATAATATTATATAAATAAGAAGGAACAACAACATATACTTCTTGAAAATGTTAAACCCTAAGATTTAGAGTACACTTTTAAATTCAAGAGATGTCTTCATCAGCATTTTTACACCCTTATTTGATTTATAAGAAATCTAAATAAGTGAATTAAGTACACTAAATAATGTAAGGGTAGATACAAGGGGATTATTCTAATTAATTTACTTCCATATTAATCATACAATATCATAATAAAGCATTCAATGCCTACATAATATCCTATTATAGACACCTAAATCTAGCTCCATAGTTTTAGCACTAAAATTAACCTTCTTATCCTATTTTCTATTCATTTTGTTATAATTAGTGTCTTTCTCGCTAATTAGCTAACACTCCCCTCCATCTCAGTCAATTAATGACACTTTGTTAATTAACTAGTCTCCCCTTCATTCTGGATGAAAATTAACACTACTTTTTAGTTATAATCCTATTTTAATTAATTAATTAATTATCCAAAATTGATTAATTAAATCTTCTAAATAGTAATTTATCCTCTTAGTGGGCCATTCCCCCTCCTTGATCATTAAAAATCCATAAAATTCTCTCCAATTTGCTTTTACAAGCCTAACTTGGTCTATTAATCAATCTAATTGATTAATTTCAATAACACCCAACTCACTTAAGTTGGAAAATATAATTAATTCTCCCTAATAATACTTAACAAATGCTAAGTATATTTAGCACTTTCTAATCCTAAAAGTTATTTTATCCCACATTCATGAGTATGATAGTTTCGACCTTTTGGAAAACTATATAAGGAACCCTACCCCCTTCCTTTTAATTTTAAACCACAACACCTTTACAACCCATGTCCTTGGTAAGACATTAGCATAAGATACGATAATTTCCTAATTGAAAGGATGATTGATCTAGAAAAAAACTCAGAGCATCTTCTACAGGGAAAGAGTAGTAAGAAGAGAACCAAAAATGGACATTAAACCATATTAGTGAGACCTCTTCCTCTTCCTTGGAGAATTCCTTTTGATCGCATGTGGCTACATATGGCTCACTAAAGGAGGTGTCTACAATCCAAATCCCATCAAAAACATCAAAGGATGGCTTAGCATTTTATGTTCTAAATGTTATATGCATTAAATTATCTCCCCCTTTTGATGCATTTATCTTGATGTTAAAAGTTAATTATCTTAGTTATTATATCTACTATGAGTTAGATCTTGTTAATTAAACTAGTTTCTTTATCATATGCATATTTATGGCATGCCAGTGGGACACCCCTTTTCCCTCATGCACTTAGTTATTTTTTGAGTTTTATTTTTACACACTAACCCTCTCTTTTTCATATTTTTAATTAACTAATGTTTTTAGCATTTGGTGTAGAGTTTGCATGTGTTATTTGCTTATTGCAGGTAGAAAATAGGTAAGGTGATGCCAAATTTGGAGCTCGAGATCAAAAACTCATTTTTTTCATTTTTTATGAAGAGACACGGACTTCATGTGGTAGCATAGAGACTTCACATGCTACCAGTATGCGTCACGTGCCACCATCAATGTTCACGTGCTAATGTCACCTCTACCTACTTCTATGCATTTTGTTATTTCGCATCTCGATTTATACTTTCACATGCTAGCATCACTACTTCATGCGCTAATGTACTATGTAAATTTTGGATCATTTTTAAGATTTCCATAATCTAAATTTTGACTTTCCTACTATTTTACAAGTATTTTAACTAGTAAATTGTAGTTTTGGGTAGAAAATCACATTTTGAGGTTAAAACACTTAGATTTTCATTTTGATCAAATTTTTCACTTTCCACTTTTGAAAAAATATGGTCAAAGCTTCATGTATGCTCTTCCCTTGCGCTTTCGAGCAACCTTGAGAATTAGAAACAAATTTTTATCCTCATTCTAACATTTTGTGTATGTGGATTTAAAACTTGTCATTTAAAAGTAAAATTTGGAAGACATTTTACTCATGTTTAGTTATGTTTTCCATATTCTAACTTAGTTGTATTTTGTGTTGTGTATGCTCTTTTTGTTCTCTTTCGCACAATCTTGAGAATCAAAATAAACTGTGATCCTCTTTTACATGGATAAAATAAAAACCACTTGGGTGTAGGAACAAATCACTTGTCAAAGATAAAAGTAAAAATAAAACTAACTACATTGTGTAAAGGTTTCCAATGACGTGAAAAACTACACTAAAATCAAGATAAAAAAACACACCATTCATTCACACTGTATTTGCAGGTGTGACTGAGAAGGCTAAGGCCCAATCACTTTAATTATGGGGAGTATCTTGGCATAATCCATAAACTCATTATGAGGATTAGCATAGGAACCCCAAAGTAGTCAACACCTTGAGGGAAGGCGGTTAACGAAACGAGAAAATCCCCACTATCTACTAGACTAGAAATTCCTATGAGGAGTGCTAAATTTTGTTTGTATGAGGCATCTTTCATTAATTTGATTATGGGGTAATGGTCCTTTGTATCTAGGATTTATTCTAAAAAAGTGTACCTCTCTTAGAAAAGTTATTAGTGAGTTTTGAGAACAAAAGCCTAGGGAGCCATTTGGCATTAGGGCCAAATTTACCATATCCATATTCATGTTTCAAAGAGCTATTACAAAGAAATATTTTCTTGGAGTCATAGCCTTATTTTTTGAATAAGAGGAGACTCCATTGAAGTTGTGCCTCGTATATATTTCATCACGAATCGTACTTAGCTAGACTTCCTCGAAGTTGAAACCTTTTTGTTTAAAAAGGGAAAAACTTTGTTGAAGTTATGCCAAGTACTTTTCATCACCACTCTTACATTTCCTTATTATTATTTTGACATTATTTGGTCAAAAGAGAAAACCTCAAAGTGTTGCCAAAATTATGTTGACATATTTTGTACCCACTTAAATCCATTCCTCTTTACGAATTTTATTTAAGTGTTGAAAGAGGGTTGGTATGTCTTTGGAGCTCAAAATTTCACCCATCCCAAATAAGCATGATCAAGGGCTTTGAGACAACATGTTAATGTATCCAAGTTGTGGGAATTACACTGAGAAAAACCTCTATAGAAGGTCAGTTTCCTTTTCTTATTCCTCTTTGCTAAAACTACTCCTAATAAGGGAAATACAACTATCTAACTCTACTCTATGATTCCAAAAGACCAACGTGAGAAATATATGCATAAAATTGAAATACTAAACTAAGGGGAGGTGATAACACCAAGGACAATGGGAAATACACTCTCAAATGAGGGAAATGGGAAAAAATGGAGGAGAGGGAAGATTTGACATCTACGCTCCAGAGAAGAATTTGAACTTCCATTTTACACAATGTACAACAAAAATAAACCCTGAAAAGTGAATAAACATACATAACATACCTGCAAGTGGATGAAGAAGTAATGAAATTCAATAAAAACACTTGTAAGAGCAGAATAATAGCCATGAAACAAGTATTTTATTTCCTTACAAAGATGTAAAGATCATTACAATGGCTTAAGAAGTCATAACACATTGTAAAATCCAAATCTAAGGCACTGTAACTCAAGAAAAATTGTGCAACACTTTGAAATTATTCCCTTGCATTCTAAGAGTATCCAACATTACAAATGAGAATCATTTTACAATATATAGAAGATGGGAAAGAGAGAGGAGGGGAAAGAGAGGGAAACTCATATTTCCACCTTCAACCACCAATAAAATGCATTAAATGACTAAAAATAGGCATGGAAAACCTTCCAAGGCCATTCCCCATGGTACTTTGCTTGTAGGAGAAAGAATGGGCACCATACCTCATCAAATGTGGTAGTTGAGCTACCTAGAACTATTATTTTTAAATATGGGATAGTATTTACACTTTTTCACATACCTAATCTCAATTAAATTAAGAAATCCAATTTCTATGGTGTAGAGGATCTTTGAGATATTTCCAATAGTAGAAATTTTATGAAATCTAGAGAAGGGGTCGAAGAAAGTTATGGCCATTTGAAGTTCATGGGGTCGAGAGAGTTCCATGTGGGCTCCTACATTCCGCAATAATCCATCTATTCCTTGTGTGGCCGGATCGGCCGATCGATCGTTGACTAGAGAAAGAGGATAAATTTTCCATGTGTACTTGTAGGACCCATCATAGCCACACTATCTACATGTGTTTTTATTTACAAAGAATTAAAGTTCGGTGGAAATGTGGAACAGTTCCACCCAAACCACTTGTTCCTTATTTACTTACTTCCCCAGAACACTACCCCCGCAATTCCTTCTACGGACAAAATTATTGTGTGTGGAAGTAGTGAACCTTTAAAACATTCCTTTGGTTCCCAAAAAACCCACAGCACCTGCAATACACTGTCAACTCACCTTATGCAATCGAAAGGATCATGTGGAGAACTCAAATCCCATGAGAACCGTTCCTCTTGTGCTCAAAGTATCTAATTTATCCACAATATCACTACCCTCAACCTTCAAAGTGTGGATAATGTGGAAATGCGTGCGAATAAGAGGAACTAAGGAACTATTTCTCAAAAATAAGATTTGGCCAATTTTTCTTGTAATTACCCAATTTTAATGACTTTTTATAAGTGTTTGGACTTTTAAAGCCTATAGAGAAAGAGAGGGATGCCCTAGAATGATTACAACTACCCTGAATCATGAAAATTACCTATTTTTGTTAGTTTCTTCTCGAGACTCCATTATACTATCTTGGTCTAAAGATGTCAAGTTATCCAATTTTCAAGGAGTGTGAAGTTGGGCAACGATTTGACAACTCAACAACATAATTTTCCTCCTAGATTGAAGAGATCAGTGACCTTGAAGCATCCATTGGGCATGAAGTGAGCCGATATTTGAAAATTTATCGAAAGTTGAATCTATCATCCCTGAATCCACCATAAGCATTTCCTAGACTGAAGAGATGACTGGGATATTTGCTTGAACTGATCACTCTCATTATAAAAAATTCTGAATTAAGTTTTATGAGAGTGGAAAATTGATTCGAATTGATCTTTTCACCATTTTTCTTGAAATCTAACATGAAAATAAGCACAAATAACCCCAATATTGAATGTATGCCATTTTAATCTACTCCTAAAATTTGATTTTTGTTTCTCTGCATTTTATTCTATGAGATATTGTAGCTGATCCTTAAACTCGAAAATCTTCCCAACTCATACTTTCTCCAGAATCCTCAAAGAAACATTGTGCAAATGGAAAGGCCACCAAAAGTCAACAAAACATTGTGCAAAGCACTTAGGGAAAGAAAACATATACTATTGATAAGGTCATCTGCTACAAACACTTGGAGGAATTGAAAACTAATCTACTATGTACAAGATGCAACAAAATAATATAATGGGAATGCTTGAGATAAATCCCATTGATTAGGATTTGTAATACATTTCCATCAAGGTTAGATAACTCAAAATATTTGGCCTCTTGGAAAGAACTAATGATATTTTTTCCACTCCAATTTTTTTCAAATTAAGATTCTCATCCTATTTTAGCTCTGTCTACATCCCATTTCAAGACTAGATCACCAACTTCAAATGTCTAAGCTCTGGCCCTTTTATCAAACCATTGTTTGGTTGATTTTTGATGTTTTTCTAACCTGATCATGGAATAATTTCTTAATTCTTCAAGTTCAACCAATTCCCCCATTCTGATTTCTACTTGATCTACACCCTCAAATTCTATTGGTTGATCTAATTCTAATGACAAAGGAAGTCTTCTTTCTTTACCATAGAAAATTTTGTAATGAGAAGTACCAATTTACTTCTTCATTAGGATCTTGTCAACCCATAGAGAAATTCTCACTTTTGTATGCCACTGTATCTTATTGATATCCATTGTTCTCTTCATGATCCTAATCAAGTTCTTGTTAGTGGATTCTGCCAAACCATTACCTTGAGGGTAGTAGTTGGAAGAAGTCTTCAAATAAATTCCAAGTCCAAGATCCCAATCAAAAATTTTAGATCCTAAGAAATATTTTTCATTATTAGATATGATAGTTTGATGGATACCAAAAATTTTCACAATATCTTCAAGGAAGTCAAGGATGAGTGATTCAGTTCCTTTCTTGAGTGGGAAAACCTTTATCATCGGTAAAATAATTTCTCACCATCAAAACCCATTTATGACCAGAAATTTATGGAGGGTTGATCATGCCAATGAAATCAATATCCCATTGGGAAAATGGTTGATCTTCTTGAATTGGATGAAATGGAAGGGCATCTAACCTCTTCTTACCAGTGAAGAAGGCACATTCCTTGCATTTTCTGACCCATTTGTGAGCATCAACGAATATTTTGGACCAAAAGTAACCTTCTTTTATAATTTTCATTGTAGTAACTTTGGAATATAAATGTCCATTGTAGAAATCCTCATAGAATTCTTCCAAAACCTTATCCACTTGTTCACCTTCAATACATCTCGAAATACTCCATCAATTTTCCTTCTAAATAAAATTACATCAATCAATGAATAAGGAATGGACTACAGCCTCAAATTTCTCCTTTTGTTTTGTTTAGGCCAAGATGATATGCACCATTAAACAAGAAGGTAGTCATATCACTAATCCAACTATGATTATTAATGGAATTTTCCTCATTTTGTTGAATTCTAGCCTTACGTGGAAATTCCTCATTTATGAAGGAGGTTTCTTGATCATCTTGAGCATCCAAAGAAATATATTCACAAAGCGTCGATCATATTCCATTATTTTGGTCACCCATCTAGCTCTCTTCCCACTGATTTCATCTCCCATAGTAAAGTATATCACACTGGAATGCAAAACTAAAACTCTAATATGATTAGTGGAAATCATACTCTTAAATTTTTTAGAACCCTCATGGTGGAAAATACCTATTTTTCAATGTGATTATACCTCAATTCATAATCCTTTAGTGTTTGACTAAAACTATGCACTTGTTTTGATACTTGATCATTTTGTTGTGTCAAAAAATAGTAATGCTAATTCAGCTCCGTATGTATATAAGATAAAATATTTAACATAGTTAGGATTAACAAGTGTAGGAGCTTGAGAAATTTCCTACTTAATCTTGGAAAATATTTCCTTCCCTCGGTTGTCCATTTGAAAGCTGAATCCTTCTTCAACATTAGAGTGATAGGCTTGACTAATCCTACAAAATTAGGAATGAATGTCTTAATAAAGTTATTTTTCGAGGAATGATTGCAAGTTTTTCTTATTGGTTGGAAAGGAAAGGGAGAGGATGGATGATATTCTTTTTGGATCAATGACAATTCCATCATTTGAAATAATATGCCCCAAGAGCTTACCCCTAGGGACTGTAAATTTACATTTCTTAGGGTTAAGAGACACCCCATATTCCCTACATCTCTCAAATACCTTCTCAAGATGGTTGATATGATCTTTACTTTGCTTTGAGAAAATGGTAATATCATCCAGATAGATAAGGATGAATTCATTGATATACCCTTTGAAAGTAATGTCCATTGCTCTTTGGAATGTAGCACTTGCATTTGATAAACCAAAAGGAATTTTTGATATGCATATGTTCCCCATTTTTTGTAAATGTAGTATTAAACTGATCCTCCTCCCTAACCTTGATCTGATTGAAACTTGAGTATCCATCAAGCATATAAAACATCTCAGCTCCTACTACCATTTGTAGAATTTTCTCCATAGAAGGTAGAGGATAGTGATCCTTTAGGGAGGCTTTGTTAAAATATCTAAAATCAACACAAAGTCTGATTTCTCCATTCTTCTTCCTCACTGGAATAATATTTTCCACCCATGTAGAGTATTTTATAGGAAAATTATTGTTTCCTTATTAGTTTGGATAATTCCTTCCTCGTGAGGGGATCTATCTTTGGGTTTACTAGTCTTTATTTGTTTAATAAGATTGACATTATGATCAAGATCAATGGAATGTTGGACAATGTTTGGATCAAACCCCTTAAGGTATTCATAATCCCATGAGAATACAAAATTGAAATTTTGACACAAGGATATAAAATCTTGCTTCTCATTCTCATCACATATCTTTCAAAGCGAAGTTCCATTCCTTGTGCAATGGTGACTAGTTAACAATATTCTTTCCTTGCTTTTATGTTCTTCTCTTCACCTCTGAATTCATCATCAGGGCTGAAAATATTCTCCAAGGTGACTAATCCTTTTAGAAATTTGTTTTTATTCAACTGAATAATTTGATCACCATAGCTATCATGTAAATTAGATTGCATTCTTGAAGAAAATTCAGCTTCATTTTGGATGAATTGGATAATTTTTTCATCATTTTCAAATACTTTTCATTTGGTTTCATTGTCTAGAATGGATGGTCTGACCACTACCTTGATGTGTTGCACATTTCCTTTAACAAGATCCTCAACAGGTGATAATTTTGAACCAAGAGCTGTCATCTGATCTGCTTCTTTGTTCAATTTTCTAGGCACCACTTGTAAATCAAGAGCATCAAAACTCTCCAAAAGATCCCAAACTCTATGTTTATAATATTTCAAAATAAATAATTTGTATCAAACTTTCCTTTAACTTGGTGGATGAATAATTCAGTATCCCCAAATATTTTCAATGTTTTTATTTGCCTCTTTTCAGTAATTAGAATACCATGCACTAATGCCTCATACTCTGCTACATTGTTAGAACATGCAAACTAAAATATATGGGAAAAGAATAATTTCTCATTCATCGGAGAAATTAGTACAACACCTACCCCAGCTCCATTTATGCTTCTAGGACCGCCAAAGAGCATCTTCTATATTACGAAGGATTGTCATTTTACATCTTGAGTGATGCGGGTAAAGTAAACACCTCTTCAAGAATGCAGTAGGTTCCAAGTCTAGTTTCCAAAGTTGTGTCATAAGGATCAAACTCATAGTGTTATTTGGCCCATTCATCTAATAGAAGATCATGAATTAAAGGAGGAATACACCGCTCTTCTAAAATTGAATCTTGCTCTAGATTGTCTTGTATTAGGAAATTTTTTTGAAGAGGGGTGGGATCATAAGACTCAATATGATAAGAAAATATAGGTTCAACGTGTATGTTAAATATTTTACCATATCTCATTCTTTGGATCATATGAGAAATTTTGGACATACTCATCTTGTATGTTAAATCTTGTTAAATATTGTACTTTAGCGGTGAAATATCTTGATAAGAAAATGGAATATATTAGAGGAAAAAAATTACCGATACATCAAGAGTTATGGTTAGACTCGAACAATCATGAAGGGTTAATTCAAGGTATTTTATCATTTCTAAGACACCAATGGTTGAGCCATCAAGTTATAGAACACCTTTAGAAATAAGGTTGTACTTAAGACCTAGGATATCAACAATACTTATGGGAATTAAAAAAATAATAGCCCTAGAACCAATCATGCAAATATGAACCAAATATTTTCCCACAATTAAGGACATGTAAAAAGGAGGTGTCTTTATAATTTTTCTTACCTAGTCTTACTTTTCTTGAAACAAATTGATAGTATCTGAGTGTTTTAACAATTGAATCGATCGAGGAATTTTTTGAGAGCTTCATGTAGGATGTACCTTTTTGATGGAATATCCGAGCATCCGATGTTGTCACATTAACGTTTGTTTTCTTTATATGCTCAATAATGTTGAAAGAAATGTTTGTGGATTTGCGTATTTGAGGTACAATATTATCTTTCCTTGATTATCATGTAACAATGGGATAGGCATATTTTGTTGGGAAGTAACTTGCTTGTCCAAAAAAATTCTATTAGGAACCTTGAATAATATGTTTTTAATTGCATTTATCCCAACTTTTTTTTTGTTGATAGTGTTGCCTTTATTAGAAGAAGGTGAAGGTTGAGATTCCAACATCCTCTTCTTAAATATTGTGTTATCGGAAACATGAGTATTAGGTCTGCTAGAAATTCCCACTACTTGAATGATTACACAAAACTCATCAGCCCTAAATAACATAATATTGGTGTCAGGGTTAGCTTCTTCAACTCCTTCCAGGTTAGGACTGACTGATTCTATAAATGGTTCTTCCTGATTGGAATACTTTTGAACCATAAATGCCTAAGATTGTAATGCATTTGCACAAATAAACTGATTATGTGGCTGGTTGCATGGGAAACACCATTTTGTTTCTTGTATCACATTTTTTTGCATTGGAACCAATGCTTTACTTGAACTAGCAGTAGAAAGTGACTGAGTAGGGAAACTGTTTAAAGTGGAAGATGCATATTTTGACCTTTCCATATATCATTTTGCTAATTTTTCCCATATATTTGGTTAGGGTATTATTTATATAGGGATGATAACCTTGGTTGAATCCTTGGTTAGAATATTTCCCTTGGTTAGGATAATTTATATAGGATTTCTCTTGTGGTTTTTCCAAATATGTAACTTTGAAAAATTTCTGATCAAGGATTTAATTTCATCATCATCCTTTTGCTTTTGAGGAGAATAGTATCTAGAGGGAGAATATTGTGAACTTTTCTTAGAAATGGAAGCAATGGTTGGTTATGGAGCTTGAGTTATTTCAAGGAACAAAGGCATAGGCAACCTAGGGGCTATTTTTCTAGCTTGTATCAGAAAATTCTCAACCCTAATGGCTATTGGATAGGCATCATGAAACTGAATAACACCCATAGATTGTATCATAATAGCAAAATAAGAATTCAATGCTCTTAAAAGCACCTTGTGGAGTTGGTCTCAAGAGAGTTGGAATTTTGTCCCATGTCTTATAAAATCTGAATTTTAAATCTGTCATGAGATCATTGGGAGATCTCTTAATAATTTTCATCTGTTCCAACAAGGAAATGTTGTCTTCCTTTTCCCCAAATTGATTGCAAGGTGCTGCTCCAAGTTCATCTCAATTGTGAATAGACGTAGGTGCCAGGATTCTATACCATTAAAGTGTTTTATCCTTAAAATAAGAAACAAGAATGCTAATTGTAACATCATTTCTAGTAATAAAATGAACAAACATTAGCAATGTCTTGAATGTGATCAACTTGAGTAGTAGAATTTTAACTAGTGAAGAAATAGATGTTTTTCAAGGCTGAAACTAGAATGTCATGTTGTGCATTAAGAGAAAGAGGACTACCACAACTGAAGTTAACAAATGATAAATTACTTTGTTGTGCCATGATTTGGATAGGTCTTAAAAATATACAAGATAGAAAGAAAGGCCTACCGGAATATGGAGTAGAGAGAGTTATATTTGATGTTGATGGTGATCTCTCGAACTAATCTACCTCTTGATCTTCTCCTTGGTGATAGCCGTAGATATTCAAAATATTCTTCTTTTGATGTTCTAGATATTGTCTCGAATTGTTCTCATGAAGGCGTGAATTACGAATGCTAAAAAAATTTAGGCTAGGGTTAAACCTTAGATAAGTGGACTGGTGGTAGTCAATAAAGACCATTCATGATAACAAAGGAGTGAGGTGAAGGACGTATTCCAAAATGATGAGTATGTCATCTAGGAATAGTGACATACATAGTATGTTGTAAATCTTTGGCCAAAGTATCGCAAGTTGCTGGTTGCATTGTCCTATGTCACCTAGTTTAAAGCCACGTGATATCCAGATGAATATTGGTAACAAATATTCAGGTATGTTCTTTAAACAAGATCACTCAGTACCTGGTTAGGGTAGGAAAACCAAGTATACAATAAGTATTCAATACTTAAAGTTAAACATGAATAGATTGGTAGGTAACCGAGTCATGGAATGAATAGATCGGTGTATCACTGAGTCATTTATTACAATTGCATATGGTTATCTGTTATGAGATTGATTGGTATGGAATGTGTGTTCTAAATAATTTTTTATTTAGAACAATGAACATTATGTTAAAAAAATTCCCTTGTTTCTAAAGTCTTAAAATGGGAATGTTAGTGACAATTTTTGGTGTGATAAAAGGTTTGATCCTTACTTTGCATGCATGCCCGAATGTTATAGTATTGCAAGATGTGTTAGTAATTGATTTGCCTCCACTATTTTCTCTATGTTTGTCTCAAGATTTCACGATTAAAATTGGTGGGTACCTATCGCTGATTGTTCACACATGATTTTCAGAACAAGGTATGGAGCCAAGGCTACAATCCGATTTAAACATATTGTAAAATTCCCTATTTATCCTCATGTTCCAAGTTCAATTAATGAAAATTTCTCAACTTTTGATCAAGAAGATTTTCCAAGTGCAGGAAGAGATAATAAAGTTAGAAAAATTCCTGATTTATCATTGGATGAGTGGGCTCACAAAAGGCATGATTTTGATCCATACAAGGAAATGGAAGAGGCTAAATTGGGTATTTATTTCTTACGTGAAGAAGATCCACCTCTCCCTAGCATCACCAAGTAAGATGACGAGAGATGAAAATGAGGTTTGGAAACTATTTTTGATGGTTCAAGAAGCAAACAAGGTGCTAGCGGATGAACAATGCTTATGTCACCTTAAGGTATGAAGTACTACTCAACTTTCCATTTTCATTTTTCATGTTCAAATAATACAACTGAGTATGAGGCTTTGATCCATGGATTGCATTAGGCAAGAAAGAGGGGTATAAAAACTTTCAAGTGTTTGGGGATAGTGAGTTAATTGTCAACTAGGTTAGAGGAAAACATGTTGCTAAGAATGATATTCTTAAAGCCTATAAGCATTAGGTATGGGATCAAATTGAAGACCTCAAAGCATTCAATATTTAGGCCATATTGAGGAAGAAGAATGAGGATGTAGATAGGCTTGGGAATGTTGGAGCAACATTTGATGTGGTGGACAATATCAAGAGGGACAGAACACAACCACATATTCATGTAATTATGAGGCCAACTATACTAGACAATAACACAAGCTGGTAGGTATTTGAGAATGATCAAAAATCATCAAATTTTTACAGGAGGAGGCTAAAAGTCAAGAGAAATTGCAGCTGCGATGACGGGGATCAAGTGGTACAGTTGTGGAAAAACAAATTTCCAAAGGGTTTAGTGACTCTTGAGTCAATATTCAACCCGAATGATAAATTCAAAAAGAGAAGGCCAACATTCAGGTAAAAAGGAAGATTCAGAGCCCATTTTAGTTGGAGAGAGTAAATTGGAAAGGAGAGCATGGATCAAGAAAAATTGGAATTCATAAAACTTTTCCAAGAGTTTTGTACATCTTCTCTTGGAGCTATGAAGATTTAAAAGGATTTAATCCTAAGTTGGCACAACACACGATTGAACTAGATCCAAAACACTAAACTGTCAGTAGAAGAAAATTACATTCAATCCTCATATAGAGCCTCTCATGAAGAAGGAGATGAACAAGCTCATTGAGGCGAGCATCATTTTCCCAATCAAGCACTCGAGTAAGGTAGTGAATCGGTGTCGGTCAACAAAAGAAATAGGGAAATCAAGTTGTGTGTGGATTTTTAGGATTTAAATAGGGCCTCTCTAAAAGACCACTACCCACTTCCTTCCATAGAGTATATATTACAAGTAGTGGTCAGTTTAGAAACATTATCCCTCTTAGATGGATATTTGGGATATAATCAAGTCACAATGAAAGAGGAAGATCAATTTAAAATGAACTTCACCACAAAATGGGGCACTTATGCCTATAATAAGATGTCATTTGGGCTATCAAAAAAAAAAAAAATTAGAGGGCCATGGATATGGCATTCAAAGGGATTTTGAAAAAAATAGTGCTTTTCTATTTGGATGACATCATTGTGTTTTCCAAAAATGTAGAAAGGCACCTCTTTCATCTCAGGCAAGTCTTCCAGAGGTGTAGGAGATTTGGGGTATCTTTGAATCCCAAAAAATGCATATTCCTGGATCATAAAGGAAATCTCTTAAGCCACATTATGTGTAAAGAGTAATTGGCTATTGATCTAGAGAGGGTAGAAGTTATTCGTGCATTTCCTTTACCAAATCACGGAAAGCTCTCCAAATGTTTTTAGGAAAAATCAATTTTTAAGGATGTTTTTTCTTAACATTGCTAAGTTGGCCAAGACATTAAAATTCATGTTTAGGAAGAGGATGGATTTCAAATGGACTTCAAGGAAAAGAAATATTTCAAGCTATAAAGCAAGTTATTACACAAGCCCTAACCCTCGTAAATCCAGATCTTTCAAAATAATTCACCCTCTAGGATTTTGTGCCATAGATGCAATATCTCCAATACTAGTACAACTAAACCAAGGACTAGAACAACTTATCACATTCTTCATCCAGGTCCTTGAAGATTACGAGGTAAGATATTCAACATTGAGAAACATGTCCTAATTGTGATTACAAGTGTAAAGAAATTTAGGAATCTAGTATAAAATAACATAATTCATTTACTAGTTTCACATGTGGGTGTGAAATATTTTCTCTTGAACAAGGACCTTAATGAGAAAAGATCTAGTTGGATAACTAAGGTCATAGAGTATGGCATTGATATTAAGGTGACCAAACTGGTTAGGAGCAGAGGATTGTGTGAACAATTGGTTTCAAGTCAACATGCAGATAAAGAGGCCACCTTGGTAGTTCTAGATGATCAAGTGCAAGCAGCCAATTCCTTACCCAATCCTTGCTGGACTCAAGATATAGTATACTTCCTTCAAATAGTTCAAATCTCTCCATGTCTAAGCAAGGATAAGAGAAGGTATTTCATGCTGCAAACTATACCCCATGTGCTTGTATATAATATTTTATTCAAAAGGTATGTTAATGGCATCCTCCTAAGGTGCATCAAGATAGATTAGATAGAGAAGGTGTTACATGAGTTCCATGATGGAGAAATAGGTGGCCATTTCACCCCAAGGGTGACAACTCTTAGAATTATGAAGGTAAGATATTATTGGCCTAACCTTTTTAATGATTGTTATGCATGGATTAGGAAGTGTAAAAATGTGCCTTCTTCATAGGAAAAGAGAGGTTAGCAGCCCTTCCACTCCACCCCATTTCTGTAAATGAACCATTCATACAATGGGGGTTGGATTTCATTGGGGTGATTAATCCAAATTCTAGCTTGGGCCACAAGTGGATCCTCATAGCCATAGATTATTTCACCAAGTGGACCGAGGCAGTGGCACTTAAGGAAGAAAATGAGTCTAGCATACTAGACTTTTATGAATTAATAGTGACAAGGTTCGGGGTACCGACCACCATTATATTAGATAATGCTTTGGCATTTCTTGGTTCCAAGATCACAGAATGGGCTATTAGGAATGGAGTATACCTTAGCACCTCATCAAATTATTACCCCCAGGATAACGAAATTAGAGTCCATAAATAATAATTTGTTGAATCATCAAGAGGAATTTAGATGAAAATCAAAGGACTTAGCACACCAAGTTAAAATCAGCCCTATGGGTTGATAGAATTACTCCCAAAAGGTCAACAGAAGCACTACTTACGGGGTTAGTCTATCACAGGAAGAAAATATGCCAATATCCCTAGAGCTACTAACATTAGAGCTTATCAAGTAGCTAGAGTTGTTTGAGTTTGATGCCATGGAAGTCAGGTATGTAGAACTCATGGAGTTAGAGGAACTGAGGGACAAAGCAATGAAAATCATGGAGAAGGATCAAGCTTTGATCAAGAGGTGATTTGATAAGAAGGCCAAAAATAGAACCTTCAAAGAGGGGGACTTGGTCCTGAAATGGGATGCAGACAGGGCCAAACCAGGAAGACACTCCAAGTTTGATGCAATATGGAGTGGCCCTTACATGATTTCAGAATGCAAGAGTAACAACACTTTCCAACTATCCAAGTTGGATGGAGAATAATTGCATATTCTAGTCAATGGAATCTATCTCAAGAATTGTTACTAAAGTGAAATATTTTCCTTATACATATTAGTTTAGGATTTCTATTCCTCTAAGTGCTTGTAGCACATTGCTTTGTTTTAGTTTAGGTTTTCTTTGTAATAAGTGTTGGTGCACTCTCTACATATTCCACTTGGGATGTGTATGACTTTATTGTTTGTATATAGTTGTGCCTTTTTGCTCTTGCACTTTCTAGTTTTAGGAAAGGTCTTGTGATGAGAGTAATCAGTCTCCAACCTAGGGTTTTGAGAAATGACAGGACCCAGAAGTGTTTTAAAAGTTTGAGAGGTGAATTTTTCGGGTGTCGGATAGGTTTCAGTATTGCAACGACTCCATGCCCAATGGACACAACAAGGTCACTGGTCTTTCAAATCTAGTAGGAAGATCACCCTACAAGTCACCAATTGTTATCCATTTTTTGCACCCCTGCAAAATGGACAACTTATCAGTCTAAATGTTGGCGGTTGATGGGTGAAACACTTTGAAATTCAATAGGGTAACTCATGGTGAACCGTGGCGAAGGTCCGAGACAAAAAGGAAAAAATGATGGTAAATTTTCATTGGTAGAAGGAACAAATGCTAACAAACGGTAAAAAGTATTCATGCTACCAGATAGTTGCAAATTCAAGTGGTCGAAGATCAATCGGGTGATAACAAAGGCATTGGTAGAACTTGCAGACAGCTTGGAAAAAATATATTTTAAGCTACTAGTTGGTAGCGGGAAATAATGTTATTGGCTCATTACATTTATGCTACCAACAGACACTAGAGATGATTATGCTATCATTTGGGAGCAGAAAATATGTGCAACCGACCAAGTGTAGGAATGAATAGGAATTAATGGAAGCGGTACAAGGTTGTTCAACTACTAGCTTAATGAGGTATGGTGCCCATGGCCTCCTGTGTAAGAAAAGTACCAAATTCTTATGGCCTCCCATACGTGTTTAATGTAACTTGTTAGTTGGTGAGGTAATTTTGAGGCTATTCATCTATATATTGTAAAAGTTTCCTCTTTTTGAAGAGATACTTTCTGGAAAGCAAAGGAACTCTGTCAAAATTGTTCTAGAGCTACTTTGAGATAAAGGTCTCAAATTTAGGATTATTGTAAAGGTATTTTCCTTGTTCTTATTTTGTGATGGATTATGCATGTTTCGAGCAATAAAACTGGTATTTTGTGGCTTTTCTTTCCCTAATTTGAGTTGTATTGCATCTTTTTCCTTCCATTATGTTTGCAGGTATATTGTGCATATTTATATCTCTTTGTAGGACCTTTAATTTGTTGTGCTTTATGAATATAGGGAATTAAATATTGTCTTAGACTGTGGCACCTCCACCTACCCTCTCTTACCTTGTTTGCTCCCTATTTTTCACTCACTTAGATTGTCTCACCCTTTCTTAGTGCATCACCTTCCCTTAGAGTAGATTTACTTTTATGCATTCTTTTATCCATGTCTCCTTGGAAAGCATTAGGGTAGGATTATATTAGTTTTCCATTCTCTACACTTTGGAGAAGTTGGCACTAGGTTAGGAGAAGAAGCCGAATTTCTCCAGAGTATTATCTTACTTGCAACTTCCCACACTACATGATAATCCCATGTTATACAAGTTACACTGATTTTCTCACACATAAATCACAAGAAATCAGGGGTCCTGTAATTTTGCACTAACAGTTAGGGTTAGAAAGAGTCCTAGTCATTTAGGATAAGTAGAGACTTAGTCTAGGTTCATTAATAGGCTAAGAATAGGTCTTAGGATGAGGTGGAGGGCTGATGTGGCAAGATGAGGTGGATATTAGTTTAATTAAGGTAATTAAAATAATAATAGTGTGAGGATGAGGATTAATTTAATTATGAGTAATTAAATTAATATTAATGTATAGAAAGAGGTCATGGCTAGGTGTGGTGTAGAATTATTTGATTGAAAGGGGTTTAGGGAATATGACCCAATTTTGGGTGTCTACAACATAGATCTAGATATACTTCGACTACATGAAGATAATAATTCCACCTCCATATCCATGTTTTCTTAATGGAAAAATAAAATCCTTCATGCGGGATGTGGAGAATACAACCTTCAACAAGCTTTGCTTGTGTCTAATATACCACTATCTCCTAAAACTTGTGATGGCCTAACTTACGACCATAGATAGATCGAATTTCTATAACTCTTGATAGATTTACCAATGGTGGTCTCTTATCTGATGAAATATTGGGAAATATTTCTACATACCAATATTAAGATGAAAGGATGGCCTCCTTGCTATTAATCTGCTAATTATGTTATCCATAACAAGATGATGTATGCCATGGGATATCAAGGATATGGATGTGACATCGACGAATAAGGCCTACAGGAACATCTTCCGGCACTCGGGAGGATGGAAAGATATGGAATTGGTATTATACCTTATGGGTCTCTCCCTACAGAAGTCAACACCACCTTTTCTAAATGTGAGGATAGGTCTTATGGTTATGATAGTGAAATATAGTCCATATGTAGTCTTTACGAAGACCTTGCTTCCACAAAATTATTTTTGGATACGGATATTTTAACACTACCCCTTATATCTAAGAAATAAATCTTATCCATCCATCCCTCATTGATTGGGACCAATGACAACACATACCAATTTATCATTTTGAGAATGAGGAGGCTATTGGAGAATTCATGAGAATTCGTGATAGTATTCCTATCGGATATCATATGAAAGGTTTCTCCATTGACCTTGATGCTTCCACCTACTTGGTGAGGAAGTTGAGTTTGGAGGTTGAAGAATAAAGGAGGTTCAAATACCTTCAAGCACATGCCCAAGAATAAGAAATCGAAATCCTATAGTGAAAATATCTTTGAGACACTTGTGGATAAGTAGTTTGTAGAATCCAAAGGGGATAATCTTGCTAACCATCATACTGGTGAAAATCGTATGAAGACACCTATTAAGGAAGAAATAAATCTCCCGATGAGACCCTTTCATTAATTTTTTAATCATATCATATTTTTTTGTAGACACAAAATTATGTCCATTAGACATTATTTATCTCGGTATTATACTATTGTTTAGAAGGTTCTCAAGTGGATAAAGTACCAATTAATCCCACCTTTTGGATATCTTTATTTTATATTTTGTTTTGTCATTCTTACATATTTGTTTGCACTTATCCACCCATTTTGTAATTTCTCTATCATTCTAGCCCAAAATTAGGGCACCCCACCTATCTTGGGCACGTTGGGAGCACCTTGGCACACATTGGGTGCCCGATGTATGCACATCCTTTTACCACTTCTTTTTGGGGCCTTTCTAGCCATTTGTTGTCTTTATCTTTTTCCCGATTGGCCTTGTCGAGATTAATTATGAACTTACTCTTGATATCCCTATAAATATAAAGTTATAAGACCATAATAAGGGTTATAGGTCATAGCATTACATACAACTATCACTCCATATAGAGTTGCATCTATTGCATCACTTGCATCCACATAGTGCCATGCATCAAAGCCTGGGAGATATGCATCACACACACACCGCATAGGGGGATGAATTTTATTCTATTTCATGCACATATGCTATTTACATTTTCTATAGTTACTATTGCTCGCTACTTCACAAAGTGTGACTAGCACAAGAGAACCTAGGGTATGCTTTATACACACACATACCAAAATTACATCTAAGTCATAAATGTAGTGCAACGCTCGGTGGTAAGACCATTAGTTTTGCGGTTGAGGTCATCACCCATTCATTCGAATCTTTTATTTTTATAGGGTTTGATACTTCCTTTTGCATTGCAGGTCATTTTCCAGTTCATCTAGCAAACCTAGTGTGATAGACAGAAAGCACTCGAAGACACCTTGTGATCATATCAGATTTAGTTTCTAAGGTTTTACAGAGATCATAGTGCCCAAATGTAGACCAAGGTGCCCAAGTACATTCCCAGGCACCCCAATCATTTCATATCTTCCAAATATGCCCTTTGCGGGGTCCCCGACTATTTTCTCGCACTTCCTAATTTCATTTCCAGATCTGTGACAACCTACGCAGTCACTTCCAATCAACTAAGCCATTTCTTTCCTTTCTCTTGCATATTAGGGTTTTATTTCACTTAGAATAATTTACTTACATTTATTCCAAACTATTTTTAGTCTATTTACTATAACATTTTAGTCCTCCTAATTAGATTAACATTAATACCCTCATGTCCCTTTTAGGCCAACCAGATCTTTTTTTTTTGTTATTCATTTTGGTGAAGCTTACGTCTCTTTATACGACCTTCTAGGGTTTTACATTGTCACCTCCCATCATGGTTAAATGTCATATAAAGTCTTCTTCCTCCAAGTCTCCAGCTACTTTACAATTTGATATCCATGGTCGTGCTTTCATTGACACTCCTACTAGTACTTATGGCTATAGCCCTTTTCCTTATTTCATTCAAAGCTTCTATCTTCTAGAATGGACCCTCATGTAATTCAAGATGTTGTTACCACTTATTTATGCACCATTAATCCTGCAGCCATGTCTCAACTTGTAGCAGAAGTCTAGGCTCTCCCCCCTGAGGACATAAATGACTCTAGCACTATATTACCTCTCCCCACACCTCCTTCTTCTCCATCCATGATTGGTTCTCAACCCCAACCAACTCCCCATGACCCAATTCCTACCATTTTCATGGTCAATATGGTCCCTTCTACTTCGCCACTTCCTCTTATTTCTACTAATGCTCTCATACCGTCTACCATACCTACTCTATAATACTTAGTTTATTTTCATATTCCTCCCTTGTTCCCTTTTCTCTATGAAATGCCATTTATGGCCATTATTTGCATGCTTATAATAGTATCTTCTCCAATGTTTGTTATTGCTACTACTATTGTGCCATACCAGGGACCATTACCATTTATGGATCTCATCCCCTCCCCTCTGCCATCATCCTCCTCCTTAGTATGTCCACCATTCATATACACTCTCTTCATAAATAATTCTTATTGGGAATACATATTGTTGATCAAGGAATACTTGGAAAAGATCACACAAGGAGTTTGTGTGGGATAGAAGGCCAAGATCAAAGGCGCAGAAGGACAGGAAGGACCCGCTCATGGAGGGCAATTTCAGATTTTAGGACTTAGCCAATTTTGATCATGATGATCTACTTTTGGAAGATGGTGTGCGAACACATCAACGATGCAGAGGTGTGTGCGTCATGCATTGTCTATATTTGGAGAAGTAGTTTGAAGAGTTTATGCATGGAGACAAGCTAAGAATAGAATTTACACTTCAGTTAACTACATGAGGACTATAGATAGCACACTTGCATGTGTGGCTATCAATAACATGTGACCTATTTCTGGAATAGTTAAGTAGTGAAGGGAAAGTCCCCACCCTATATATATGATGTTAGGTGCATAGTAGATGTATGCATCATAGAGAGCGGTGTATGTATGATTCTGGATGTATGAATGTGTGTATCAGATCAATACGCACATTGGTATAGATTGACACTATTGTAAGGAGCTTCTGTATTTACTAATAGATGGGAGATATTGGTTAAATGTAAGTGTCATGTGTAATTGAGTAGTGCATGTTAATGGTTAACTCATGATTATTATTTAAAGCTTGTTCTTTCATAGATTTGTGGGTAGCATGCATTGTAGAATGATTGATTAGTTATGAATCTATATGTTTCTTCATTCATCATGTTAACATCCCGATATAGCAACCCTAAGGAGGGACATGGTACCTTTGCGTGCTTGGTGAGCACTCGGTCTAGGTGAGTGATGTGCCAACATGATTAGGGTGTTATCGGTAAATTCTAGGCTACATCATTGGTTCTATTGTCGGGACCTCTTTTTCAGTTGTTTTCAAGATGGTTCATGATGAAGACGTCTTTGGTTAACTCTAGCAAGTATTGAGCAGATACATGATCTCGGAGGAAGAATATGCATGATGGTTCAACAATGGATTTGAGTTTAACGCATGCACTTGGGTAGAACAGAACCCGTATGATAACTTATATGAGAGCTTTTTCACTATCTTTCTAGTAGAACTATATGAGTGGCTTACTGCTTATGCATCTCAGTAGAATTGGAGGTATTACACACTTGTCTAGACACAGGAAGAATTTCAGGCCCTTTATGATGCTAATCTGATCTAGACTCGCATGGTGGATACGTGGTTTCGTGGCATTCTAAACAATTATATTCTGGAATATTCAATTTCGACGTACTCTTACCCAGAGATAGCTGAATTTCAGTTTTGAGGTATCCAAGAGGAACATATTTGCAAGGTATTCTACTAGCGATCAAGATCTTAATGGTAACTTTGAACCTAGAGAGTAAACTGATGGCTAACTAAACTTCACCATGCACAAGGGTAGGAACAGGTTTGGTTTAAGATGCTATACCTAGCAACAGAGAAATGAGAGAGGAAAGGTGACTTAAGTATAATGAGGCGCACGAGAGGGAGATAGAGAAGCAAGTGTTTCGTTGTAGAAAGTATGGCATTGAGGAGAGAGATGGCTCATGAAGGATTTACGCATCACGTAGAAGACGTGGAGCCGGATAATCAAGAACTCCCCATCTTGAAAATCATGATAGATATCCCTTCTCGGCCACACATAGAAGTGCGCCAATAAAGAATACTTGGGCCGTATGTGCGCATCTTAATCCACACGGTGACCTAGCCTTTGTGCTTGGTTTTCAATATCTAGTATGACAAGTAACTAGCAAGATAGCTTAGGAAGTAGGAGAGCAGAAGTAAGTAAAGGATCAAGTACATCAATGGAAGGATAGATAGCTTTAATGATATATGGAGGAGCATTCTTAGGTGCATCATCCGTATAGAATGTGAGTTCACAGAATGTTGGATTCACCTCTAGAAGTGGAGCTACCTCATAGACTATAGGGGTTCAGTATAGTACTACTTTCAGAGCATAAGGGAGTACATCTACAGGTCCTACTCTAGCTATAGGTGGAGGATCATGAGGTATAGGTGGTTCTATTTTTGGTGCATCTAGTGGTTCTAGAGGTAGAGGGAACCTAAGAGGTTCCGAATCAGGTGGTCAAGGTCCACAACAACCACAAAATATCTATATGGAGATGTCTCTTCATCTTCCGGAATATAGAGGTATAGAGGATGCTTCCGAACATGTGCATATGTGTGAAATCTTGTGGTGTGCTAAAGGGATCATAGCTGCTGAGTGAAATGCAAGTCAATTCACCACTACATTAAGGGCGTGCACAAAGATGGTATAGGAATTTTGACCCTGATCAAACTTGCGTGGATTATGCAGCACTGAGGGATGCTTTCTTGAAAGAGTTCCATATCCCTGAGTTTGAGTAGAAGAGTATAAGTGCACTCAAAGATATCAAGAAAGGCACTACTAAGAGTGTACGTGAGTATGATGCTCATTTTAAGACACTTCTATCTAAGTTGTCTTATGATATCCACGCTAGCCAACATGCACAATGGTTCATTGGAGGATTGATTACACCTTTTAGAAGGGCTTTGTCACATAATACATATATGGATCCACGCGAAGCCTTTGGAAGAAACTTTACGTCTTTGAGGCGGTTGGGAGCATTGACATGGCGTTACCCATTCCTAGAGGCATAAATTACAGCTATATAAAAGTAGTTAGACAAGTACATTAACAAATTCATTCCATGAAACGTGCTCAAGAATTTGGTGTAAAAATTGTGAAGTGGAAGGTCACACCAAGGATAGTTGCCCTTGCAGATATGTATGCTCATTACTGCTAGATTGTGAGATTTTCCATTTGAATTATGATGCAAATCATTTTCCTTTGTTATAACATGTGATAAGGAAGAATGTATCTTTCTTTTACAATATTTGTAGGTCCACGACCCATGATACTGAGGATTGTCAGTTGATTGGTCAAATCCAGGATGCTATAGACATTGGAGTATGATAGACAAGTATAACAGATAATTCTAAGGGTAGGAATGAGCACTAGGATCAAGATCATAATCAAACGTGCTATGATAAGAATGAGGGGTGTTTTGAAGGAGGTCATGGAAGAGGACATGGATATTGTGGTGGATATGGAGGATGAGGCCGAGGTGGAGGAAAAGGAGAGTTCCCTCATGGATCATGGTATACGTGTGGATATCCTAGCCACTACGGGCGCAAATTTCCTCCAAATAATGCATGTTCTTTCTGCGGGAAGAACCATAGCTATGAAGAGTGCCCAGGACTTATATGAGCATCTAAGTAAGCAACATAAGTAAGAAAATAAAGGCATTGGGATGGTTAGAATCTAGCATGTGGTAGAAGATCAGTGGATGCCCAAGATAATAGAAGAACCTGAGGCATTGAAAATGAAGATTACTACACGTGTTGAAGTAGAACACATGAGAGAGGCATTGCACTAGAAGCCTACAATTACCAAGGAGGAGGTTTTGCATGTGAGGTACCCAGATCTTGCTCATTAGAAGGAAGTTTACCAGGATACCATGGAAGTTCTAAGGAATCTTCAAGGTGAGATACAAGTACCTAAAGGAGCAGAAGAAAGCATTAGAGACAATCCAAATTAATATCGATGATTTGCGGGAGGTGTGCAAGATGTTGCACTAGGAGAACATTATTCCACTATTAGGAAGTTGGTTAAAAGGGAACACTCCACGTGTAAGTCTTGAGACTAGATGACAGATTCTACATGCAAATATTCCCCCTGATAGCATTGACTATGACAAAGAAATTACTCTAGATGTTGTTGCGGATGGGTGGTTATTGAGAAACATATTGATAGATACATGTGCGGAAGTAAATGTTCTTACATTAGATGCATGGATGCAAATACGGAGGCCTCTATTGTAGCCATCATCTAATGTGTTATTTATGGCAAACCGGACTAAGGCCACTCCCATAGGAGTTTTGAAAGATGCATCTATCATTATACAAGGGCCAATTTCACTGGGATTTTGAGGTATTAGCACTTGCAAAAGTAGAAAAAATTATAGCCCCGCTTGGATGCCCTTAGTGTTATGCGAATAATGTTGACTTGAGATTCAATAAGGGGTATAGTAGTTTTGAAAACAAGGAGGAAAGGGTTGTGATACTATTATCCAAAATGAGCCCCCTGCTTATTTTGGCTAACTTGACCTTCATTCTCTCCTTCCTTGTGCTTCAACTTCAATTTTCACACATTTTAGGCACTCAAAGGTTTCTAGAGATGGCTTCATCAGATAGATAATTTTCTCACCTTTCCAGAAAGGTAAAATTTTCCTCCTAACTCCTTGTAATTTTTGAGTTATGGCTCGGCAGAGTTTTTTGGGGAAATTTTCCTAGATAGGCCCACGGCCAATGAGAAAGTGCCATGTGGTAGGGGCGGAGGTCGGGCCGGTGGAGGTAAGTTGGAAAAAATTTCCAAGAGATTTGGCAAAGGTGCAAAGGAAAATTTTGGCCCGCGGAGGAAGGAAGCGCATCGGCGAAGGGAGGAGAAATTTGGGCACTTAGCCCTTTTGGAGTGAAAGGCTAAAAATCCAAAATTGGTCCGTAAGCCCACAAGGAAGAAAATGGAAAAAAATGGTCAAGGCCCGTGGACCATTTTAAAGCCACCACGTGTCACCGGGAGAGCGGAGCATGGGGAAATTTTGGGAAATTTTCCCAATAAAAAATCAAAAAGGAAAAAGTGAAGTTTGAGCCTGTGATTCCATCGGTGAATCAAAGACCGCCACATGGCAGTGGAGTGGTGGGGCATGGGGATTTTTAAGAATTTTTCCCAAATTCAAAAAAGAGGAAAATTTTCAAGTTTTGGCCCGCCAACCTGATTTTTGCCCTAAAATTGTCATTTTTCCCTAAATCTTCAGAGGGGCATAACTTTCGATCTCGAGCTTAGATTTTCACGTTCTTTATATCATTGGAAAGATGTTGAGATCCTCTAGACAAAAAAATATTAAATTTTGATTTTTGATGGAGATTTATGAAATAAAAATGGAAAAACATCTCTCGCATGTAAAAACACGAAAACAACTCCAACCACCAAATTAATGAAGTATGGGCCTATGTTTGGCTCTGTAAAGAAATGTACTTCAAAGTATGGGATTTTTCATGGTAACCCATCATTTTGCAAGCCAATTAGATGAATCTTGTAGGTGTTTGAAGTTCCAAATCATATTTACCCACGTTTTCTCCTTTCTTCCATTTTGCTTCATGGTTAAAAGCTAGTTTTGGCTCATTTTGTAATGTTGGATGTTCTTACTTCTGCAAGCTCTTATTTCCTCCTTAATAGGTGGATTTGAAGGAGTTTCAGACCTCCCATGGAGATTGTAACATTTTTTCCTCTTTTCCAATGGAATGTATTGTATCAAATTTGGGCATGATAATGTATGTTTTGTGATCAATTTTCAATCCTCTCATGCAATTATTATTGTCTTCTGATCCTTCATTACATTTTGGTAATTTGTGCATGTTTTGTTGCTGCATCTTCATGATTTGTGTCCATATTTGCAAAGCAAGGAGTTCAACACTCCTTTGGTGTGTCACCTTTCTGTTTTTCTTAGTTTTGTTTCCCATTTCTATACTTTTCATCAACCCCTGTCTCCTTGGTAGTTTTAGAGTAGGAATTTTGAATTAGAACCTCTGCAAGAATTACATGCATACACCTACACAGAGGAGAAAGAACTAGCTTCAATCTGGAGAGTTTTATCACCTTTCAAGGTCCCACACTTAGAGGAAACTCAATGTTGTGCATTCACACCAAATGACATTGCCTTAGAAAAGAAGATCCATAGGTCATTTTGGGGGTGTTGTGAATTTTCACTAACAGTTTTGGCACACCTGGTGGGACCTTAGAGGTATTCCACTTCATTTTTGTAGGTTGGTGTGTTCCTGTGAAAATTTTAGCCTTTGGAGGTACTTGCAAACACATCGGTGACTCCATCGATCAGCAACCCATCTCGAAGTTATATCTTGTCTTTCCATTCATTTTCATTCATTTTTCATCCATTCTTCTTTCCATCCCTTTCACTCTTTTCCATTCCATGAAGTTGTGCAATCATGACTTCATTTCCATCATGGGATTCACATTTACAATAGCAACATGTTTCCCACCTCCAACATGTTTTTCAAATCCTCTAGATCAGCATTCTGATCAAATTCAAAACCAGTATGCATATCCATATGAGAAATGCCAAAATCAATTTGGCTATGAAGCATGTCAAGCACAAGGGTATGCAGATTGTGAGGGCAGTCAAGAAGAAAATGAAAATTTGTTGGAGAAGATCCAAAATATGGAGGTAAACATGGTGCAATCAAGGGCTCAAGCACAAATGAAGGCATTTCATATTGGTTTCAGAGCACCCTGTCCATGGGGAGGCCCTTTTCAAGACACTTCAGCCCTTAGGAGAAGTTGGACTTCATGATTGAGATGTTGCCCCAACTTGCACAATGGACAATAGAGATAGAGGCCTACAAACTTGGTGCTGAGCAACCTTGTCAATGGGTAAGTTCTACACCATCATCTGGTTTTTCTCCTTCCATTCCTCAAGCAGCACCATCTCAATTTGGGATTCAAATTCCAAGCTTCCCATTGAATGTTGCCCCAAGTGTTGATTCCATTTCTCCATTCCCTAGTCTTCCACCCCATCTCAATTCTTTTGTCCTTTTCCCTTCCAAACAGCCATTCCCTCCAAAGAAACAAGAATTTCTACCTCCTCCACCACCACAAACAAATGCAAAATTGGTTGAACTCCAATCTGTTTCTCCTCTTGCCTTCCCAATTCCATGTGGGGAAGAAGAAATTGCAAAAATCAGTCATGAAGGACAGTAAGAGGAAGAACCAAGAAAAGAAGGAATGATTAAGAGCTTAGTAAGTTTGGCTCTTAGATATGGGATTGAGAAAATTCCTTTGCTGGTGAAGCCTACAGAGGAGGTAAAGGTTGAAGAACAAGTGGTGGCCAAGGCTGATTTTGAAGAGAAAAAAGAAGAAGCAGATCAGCAATCAATTTTCTCAGAATGTAGTGTCCATGTTGGCACTCTACTTGAAGAAAATGCTGATCCAATAGAAGTTACACAATCAGCCATGGAAGAAGAGATCTCTAAAGGAGATCTTGCAGCCCCAACTTGTCCTCTAGAGCAGCAGATTGAAGAGTTTGATTTGACAAAATTCATGCTAGAGGAAGAGGTCATTCAAGAGCAAGATGGTCTTCAAGCAGTAGAGGAAGAACAAGGTGCTCCAAATCCAAAAGAAGAGGAGTACATTCTAGTTGTGGAGGAGAAACATGCAAGTCCAAGAGATTTGAACTCAAAATAGGCTATAGAAGAACTTTCAGTTCTTCCTTCCACTTCATCTCTCTCGAGTTCTAGTGTTGAAGAAGAGTTTGATCTTTCAAACTCAATGATTGAAGATGAAGGAAACCATGGTGAGAAAGTTGCAGATCAAGAGAACACCATGGAGGAAGTTGAACATTTGCAGTAGGACAACAATGAGACAGTTTATCTATCAGATTTGGAGGACTATTTTGATGGAGAGGAACCGGTTGAAATCACACCATTTTCTCCTCCTTCATCCACCTTCCAAACACAAGAACCTACTGTCATGAAGGAGAAATTTCAATTGCAGCAGCCTACAGTTTGCAACATGCCTCTTGAATCAAAGTTGGAAGAATTTGATCTTCTAAAAGCTACAATGGAGGAACTCCATAACCAACAATGTATTGCAGCAGGTTACAATAATGCAAAAGCAACTTCATTGGATGTTGCAATCAATAATGATGAGCTGCATATTATAGAAGAGTTCCATACTGCCATGAAGGAAGGAAAAGAACACATGAATTCCATTACCTCTTCCACATCATCCATCCTAGAAGGTCTATAAGAGGACTCCATTTTTGGAGTTGAAAATCAGAGCTATGGTCATATCAAATGGATTGGACCTTTCCCAATAAGGTATTTGGCTTCATTAAAGCCAGAGGAGAAGCCACAACTAGTCATGCTTTCTTCTAAGCATGAGGATGAGCTACAAAGTACCAGGATCAGCTGCCATACCTCTTCAATCTAAATGCAGAGCAACTAAAATAGGTATTAGATTTGTCTTCAGTTGATACCTTGCTAATTTAGGTAGAAGACCAGCTTCTTGTTGATTTTCCACTCATCATAACAGCCATGATCAGCTCCAAATCAATTGCATGGCTGCCGATTTTGAAGAAAGGGAGCTATTTTACACAACTATTTATAGGGTTTGTTTAGCTTACCTTTGCTTCCAGTTAGAGTAGAGTAGGTAGGTTTTCTTTCAATAGAAGAAGTGCTTGTGCACACTCTACATATCCCATTTGGGGTATGTATGATTTCTAATTTTGTACATAGTTTTTGGTGTTGTATTTCTCTTGCATAGTCCATTTCAGTGGCATTTTGGTGAAGATCAACTCCAAGTTCAGTGGGTTTCCAAGTGGCTTAGAGGTCAGATTTTCATAGTTCAAATTAGAATCGGGTTTATCAGGCTTGACTCCATGCCCAATGGATGCTTCAAAGGCCACTGATCATTCATCTAGCAGGCAGATGACCCCTCTGAGTCACCAAAATTGTTATCCAAAATGAGCCCCTTGCTTATTTTGGCTAACTTGCCTTCATTCTCTCCTTCCTTGTGCTTTAAATTCAATTTTCACACATCTTAGGCACTCAAAGCTTTCTGGAGATGGCTTTATCAGATAGAGAATTTTCTCACCTTTCTAGAAAGGTAAAATTTTCCTCCTAACTCCTTGTAATTTTTGAGTTATGGCTCGGTGGAGTTTTTGGGGAAAATTTCCCTAGACAGGCCCATGGCCAATGAGAAAGTGCCACGTGGTAGGGTGGAGGTCGGGCCGGTGGAGTTAAGTTGGAAAATTTTCCAAGAGAGTTGGTGGAGGTGCAAAGGTGAATTTTGGCCTGCAGCATGCGGAGGGGAAGGAAGCGCGTCGGCGGAGGCAGGGAGAAATTTGGGCACTTAGCCCTTTTGGAGTGAAAGGCTAAAAATCCAAAATTGGTCTACAAGCCTGCAAGGAAGAAAATGGAGAAAAGTGGTCAAGGCCCACAAACCATTTTAAAGCCGCCATGTGTCACCAGAGAGCAGAGCGGGGAAATTTTGGGAAATTTTCCCAATGAAAAAATCAAAAAGGAAAAAGCAAATTTCGGGCCCACAATTCCATCAACGAATCAGTGAGTTCCATGTGGCAGTAGAGTGGTGGGGTGTGGGGATTTTTTGGGAATATTTCCCAAATTCAAAAAAGAGGAAAATTTTCATGTTTTGGCCTGCCAACCTGATTTTTGCCCTAAATCTTCAAAGGGGCATAACTTTCGATCCCAAGCTCAGATTTTCACATTCCTTCTATCATTGGAAAGATGTTGAGATCCTCTACAAGATGAAATATTCAATTTTGATTTTTGATAGATATTTTTGGAATAAAAATAGGAAAACATCTCTAGCATGTAAAAACACAGAAAATGACTCCAACCACCAAAATTAATGAAGTATGGGCCTCTGTTTTACTCTGTAAAGCAATGTACTTCAAAGTATGGGATTTTTCATGGAAACCTATCATTTGCAGGCCAATTAGATGAATTTTTCAGTGGTTGAAGTTTCAAATCAGATTTTCCCGCATTTTCTCCTTTCTTCCATTCTGCTTCATGGTTAAAAGCTAGTTTTGGCTCATTTTGTAATGTTGGATGTTCTTGCTTCTACAAGCTCTTCTTTCCTCCTTAGCAGGTGGATTTGAAGGAGTTTTAAACCTCCCATGGAGATTGTAACACATTTTTGCCTCTTTTCCAATGGAACGTATTGTATCAAATTTGGGCATGATAATGTATGTTTTGTGATCAATTTTCAATCCTCTCATGTAGTTATTATTGTCTTCTGATCCTTCATTGCATTCTGGTAATTTGTGCATGTTTTGTTGCTGCATCTTCATGATTTGTGTCTATATTTGCAAAGCAAGGAGTTCAGCACTCCTTTGGTGTATCACCTTTCTATTTTGCTTAGTTTTGTTTCCCATTTCTATGTTTTCTCTCAACCCTATCTCCTTGGTAGTTTTAGAGTAGGAATTTTGAATCAGAACCTCTGCAAGAATTACATTCTTACACCTAAATAGAGGAGTAAGAACCAACTTCAATTTGGAGAGTTTTCTCACCTTGCAAGGTCCCACTTAGAAGAAACTCAATGTTGTGCATTCACACCAAATGACATTGCCTTAGAAAAGCATATCCATAGGTCATTTTGGGGGTGCTATGAATTTGCAATAACAAATACCTTTGATAGATGGCAAGTCTATGCCATATGTTAAGCCTCTAAGTGAGGAGGACTTAAACAGAGAGTCTATGCGCGCTATTCGGGACCCAAACGTCAATGAGCCATCAAAAGAAGGCATCCTACAGTGGGAGGATTCTCATTCTATTAGTGATACTATGAGTATTGCTTGTGACAATTGGGCTCATGGTACATATGAATTAGTAGGGTGTGAGGTAAAAATTGTGGTTACACGCAGGAATGGAATTTGTTCAATTCAACGGATAGGCAAGTGTTGGTGCCCATTTTGATCCTCTGCCATTTTGCCATGTTTCCCCTTTGCTCTTTCTGCTCTGAAATGTTTTTCTCTTAAATTGGTGGTATGAAACTTTTCCCTCCAGATTGAATGCCATGAAATGCTCACAAACTTATTATTTTTCCTCAATTTTAAATAAAAATACATGCATGCCTTGTTTTGTGCCCTAATTTTTTCTAAATCAATGTCTCTTTCATTTTTCCACTTTTCCTAGTCTTTGGAGCTCATGATTGTTCATTTTATACATATCTTCCCTCAAAAATCCCTTGCCATGGTCATAAATTTCAAAAATCACTTCCCATTTGTTTTTTGATCAAAAAATTCTTCACCCATGAAAAAAATCAAATTCAAGCATCTCTACAGCTTTCTACGTTTCTTGACGGTCATACGGGCATCCTTTACACGTCAATTTATATCTCCCATTCATCGGCAACATGGCCATTTGTAACTGGATGGGGATCAGTGGGTTTTCCTGAAAAATTAATGTTTTTATGCTTTGGGAAAAATTGAAAGTTTCCCCACGGCCCTAGAGGAGGACACGTGGCGGGCGGGATGCAAGGTGGAGTAGCGAAGGACTTGGAAGAATTTTTCCTTCTAGCGAAAAGGGATGAAAGTTTTGAAAAGGGGCATAGGGCCGCATCAAGCCAGTAGTGGACATGTGTCAGCATCAGAGCACAAGGCAGGCCGGTAGAAGAAAAGTGGGAAAATTTCCCTTGGCGAAAAAGGAGTTAAAATATGAAATGAGCCTCAGAGAATCATAGGGAGACACGTGGCGGTGCAGAAGGGAGTGTGGGCTGCTAGAGAAAAATGGAACATTTTTCCCTTTTAACAAAATAACTTAGAGTGAAAATTTGAAGCGTGGCTCTACGATGAATCAGCGACTAACACATGACAAGGAAGGAATCGGAGGTGCGGGTCCACGGGAAAAGTTAGAAAAAAAATCTTTTTCCAAAAAGGTGGAAATATGCAAAATTGAGTGTGATCCAGATCTAATCATATTATGCCACGTGTCAACACCAAATCTCAAGGGTGGAGGGGCGGAGAAAAAAGTCAAAATTTTACATTTTTCCAAAAATGTTAAAAAGTCAAAAAGTGATCCCAAGCCCATTTCTAATCACATTGTGACACGTGGAGGGCTCATATTGAAGGGAGAAAGGAAAATCAATGGTAACTATGTGTTTTTCATTTTGGCCACCATTTGAGCTCTAGGAAGCTTGGAGATGTAAATTTTGCATCAATTTTCATCGAATTTTTGGTGAATTCGTGTCATTTGTGCCTACAAGGACCAATGCAATTGGTTTTAAGGATCAATTTGAAGATTTGAGATGTTTTTGAAATGATTTTTCTCTAGCCCATCCAAAATGTGAAATATCAAATCAAGAAGTTATAGAATCAAATTTTGGAGGGATAAGGATGAAATAATGAAATGAAAGGGGCTGCATGCTTTGGAGATGAAAAATGTGCCCCCATAATGGATAATGATGTGATTTTTGTAATGATTCACCTTTTGAAAGAACAACTGGCAACTTTTTGTGAGTTTGTTAGATGTCATTTTCCAAAAATATTGCAAAGCAAAGGTGCTCCAAATATTCCACTTTTGGAGGGAAGATTTGTGAGTAAGTGAGTGAAAAGTTATATATTGCATGAATTTGTCATGCAAATGGTCGGAGAAACTTAGAATTTCACGGGAAAATCTAGGAAGAAGCCCATTCTTTGAGAAACCACCTGAGAACCATTTCTAATTCCTTTTTACATCAGATTTGTATCATGTTGAGTTGGTTTCAGTTGTAAAGCCATCAACAAGCTCTGAGATTGTTCTTATAACATTCCCCTGCTAATAAATTTGGTCATTCTGGATTATTTTGTGTTGTCTCTTGGCAAAATTTACATACACTTATATCTTAGAATGTTTTCAATTTGTGTTTCTTGCTCATGTTGCAGTCTTGTATTTAAAATCTCTCTTGATCATACATGGTCTCATTTCTTGTTGATAGTTTAGTGGCATTTGCAATCTCACATTCAGAAGAGATTTCATCTGATAAAGAGATAAACAAATTTAAAATCACTTTACCTTCCTTGAATTCAAAGATTGTTTGTAAACCTTTGGGTGCACCTTAGGTCATGATAAAATAGAGATTTCTAGATACTTTGTTGGTTCATCTGCTTCAAGATTTTGTGGTAGATTGTCAAAAATTGTGTGGAAGAGTGCAGATCGGGCCTCCATTTGGTGCACATATCCTAGTTGAAGGAGTACCTTAACCCCTTTGAAGCATTTTGTTGTTTAGGTCTTATAAATTTCTTGCAAAGGTCCTCAAATAATTTGGCAAATTCTGGTTAGTCTTGTCTAAAATCTCCCACCAAAAATTCATTCAAAACAACTAATCCTACCCCATACTACCCCTGCATTACATTGTGTGTCAACAGAAGAATATATTCCATTTACAAAAATGCACAAAGCAAATCAGGATCATACAATGTCTTCAGTAACCCTTTCTTGCATTGAAAGTATCTCCATAATTTGGAAGTGACAACTTGTAAAAGTTAGATTTGGAGTGTTGATCATATTTTCCCAAGGCCCTTTCCATACTATTTGCACAAATTGAGGGATATCTTCATCTCCTTCATCATTTGAGGGTTACCAAATAGGTCCTCTTACCTTGGTTGAAAGGCACAACCTAAAATAGTTAGGACAAGATCAATTCCTATTTGAGTGCTATCCATCTCTCCACAAATCTGAGTGCCAGTTAGATCACATCCCCAGCTACAAAATGACATACATCATGATCTATCTATCTTCAAGATTCATGCCATATCTCCGATCTTGCTCGGTTTGAAAACAAGAACAAATTTGGGTACCAACACTAGTGGCGTTGATGCCGGGAGATTCTTGGTTCAATTTGATCCATGTGCATACATATTTGAAATATTTGGATGCATATCAAACCCTGGTAGTGTCTCTTACAAGTTCTGAATGCAAATATATTGTTAAAGCATCATTCTATACTCAGATTTGTAAGGTGAATACAAAGGTTTCAAGTTCTGCTTGCAATTTTATCAGTTTCCAACAGTAGTTGCACTTCATTTGCATTTGTGGTTGATAGATTCAAGAAAAAGGAAGGTTTGATCTATAAAGTTTGGCAAGATTTTCAGTGCTGATAGGTATTTGACAAAGTATTTTAGTGCATTTGCACAACTAGGGTGAAAATCCTTAGTGGCGACTCCATGTTGTTTTGATCTTGATAAATACCAGTGTCTTAAGCTTTCTGTCATTTATTTTTGTGTTGCTAATCTCTGCAAAACTAGAAGGAAGAAGATCTCTCTTCATTAAAGACTCTACTAAGAATTTGTTTTCAGATTCAAGGAACTCAGAGTTAGAAGGGAGAAGAGTTTGGAAGGTTGTTAAAGGTCAGACATCAAGCAAAGGTATATCCATTGGTGAGAGAGATCAGCCTTTGGTAGAGGATTATCACTCTTCTTCCAATGATTTTGATTCAAGCAATCCTCTCATAAACTTGTTTACTTCAACTAGTGAAGGTCCTTCTATTGTACTTGGTGAGTTCCTTCTTCAATCTGCACCTCTGTGTTTCAATTCAAATAAAACTTTCCAAGAAAATCAACACTTAGAGAATACAAGTCTTATGTCACCCCCAAGATCACCTCCACCTCAAAACAATATGGCTCAACCTAGACCTACATATTTTTTTAACACCTTTAGTCCTATAGACTTTATAGGAATGGATGGTTACCCAAATGTTGTCCCACAAGATGTCAGAAATAGGTTGCCAAAGTTCCAAGGTAACAATGTTATAACTGGTGATCAGCATCTCAAACTTTTTGTTAACATGATGGAGGATTTTGAAATAGAGTTTGAAGATGTGTATGTCAAATTGTTCATTCATACACTAGAAGAGGATGCTAGGGATTGGTACAAGGCTCTACCTGATAATTCAATTGATTCTTAGACTGAAATGAAGAATGCATTTAGGTTGTAATATGGTGACAAGACTGATCCTAGATTTATCTTGTCTGAATTTCAGAATATTAAGAAGAACCCCAATGAATTTTTTCATGACTTCAACACAAGGTTTAACAAAAAATTGAGAAGGTTGCTAGTTAATTTGAGGCCTTGTGATCAATCTTGTTTAATCAAATATGAAGATGCATTTGATAAGAAGGAAGCCTACTACTTAAGAGACAAGAACCCTACCAATCTAAGGCAAGCTTTCACCATGGCACTTCAAATTGAAAACAATATCAAAGAAATTGGGAAACCTCTCAAGAGAGATGGTGTAAAGTTGATAAACCCTGAAAAGCCTCAAGCTAGTAAGGGTGCTGATTTGGAGGAGGTTGTGAAAACTTTGGCAGGGGTGTCAAAGAGATATCATACAAGTTAGCCTGGGCTAAGAAGGGATTTGGGTAGACTTCACAAGGTTAGCAAAAAGCACAAAACCATGAAAAATTTTCCAATCATCCTAGGGGTGATCAAAGGGCAGATGATAGAGGGAAAGGACCCATGGGGTCTACAAATAGACATCCTCAAGAATGTGAAGGAAGAGTGTTACCTGATCCCCTAACTGCTAGGGTTTCTATTGTTGAGGAATTTGCTGATATTGATTGGTGTGATAGGTGTTTTCTACCCCATCCTCCATGTGAAGTGGACTAGCAAGATGGTGAAGCTAATAATGATGATGGAACTGATGATGATATCTGCATGGTGGGTTGTTCTTCAAGCTCATAAGAAGGAGAAACATCAATTGAGGTAATAAGTGCAAGGACAAGCTGTAACCTTTTAGGATTGCATCAAATGGGTACAAGTCTTTCTTTCCCCTCATACTCTTGAATTTGATGTAGTGTAAGCTTTTGAAATTCCTAACAATGACTTTGAATACTTAAGAGCTTTGATGATTAAGAAGTATGATGGTGGTATCCCTTCAGAGGAAGATAGATAATTGTTAATTAATGTTGTTGTTGCACAAGAGAAAGAGTATAACACTAGGAGGAAATTTGTTAAGGGAGCTAGGCCTCAAGCCAAACCTAAAACACCCTTGCTCACAAGAATTCCCAAAGAAGCTCCTAGAAGAGAAACACTTGCCAAAAGCTTTGTTATCCCAAGTAAAAATTATAGTCCTCCTCATGCCCAAGCTGCCAAGAATCCCATGCCATCCAATGAATCTGCTTGTCTCCCTTCCAATGCTGATTTTCTAAAGAGTGTTCCCTATGACATAGCCCAAGTATTGAGCCAAATCAAAGTGAGTGTTCTAATCATTGAGTTGCTTAGGATTCCTGAGCATAAGAAGAGAACATTTGAGTACTTGGGATTGAAAGAGGAGAAGAGTACTCCAAGAAGAAATGTAAATGTTGTTGAAACTCCTCCTTAGATCATTGCAGAACTTGAAAACCACCAACAGTAGAGGATCTTGGAGAAATACCTAAGGTATACTTGGGGATTCTTAATTGAATGTTGATCCATTATTCACAACTTTGATCATAAAGGATAGACTAATTCAAAATTGTATGTTTGATTCCGGTGCATCATGTAATGTCATGTCTCTAGAAGTCATGAATGAGTTGGATATCAAAGTGATAGCAGCCTATGGAAAGTGTACTACCATGGACTCAAGAGAAGTGTCGTAGTTGGTTGTGTGAAGGATTTGGTGGTGCAGCTTGCATCCGATCACGGGAGGAATTTAAAATTGGATGTTGTGATTGTTGGTTTCCTTGAAAAATGGGGTATGTTATTGTCAAGAAAGTGGGCTGCAATTGTTGGAGGAGTTTCCAAATGGACATGTCTTTTCCACTATTCCCATTGAGGGAATCCTTGTCAAGCTCTATGGAGAAAAGATGATGTTGCATCTAATTGTGGACCCAAACAATGCTTCTTATGAAGTATTATTTGTTGATGTTGATGTTGATAATTTTATTGTGTTTGCTGATGGCAAAGAACACAAGATGGATCAGTCAAAGTGCCTTGATCAGGTAAGTTCTCCTTGGACCTTGCTATTTGATGGAGCTTGCTCCAAATTTGGAAATGGTTTTGGTATAATTCTGATTTCTCCTAGCTTGGAAGAGTTTGTTTTTTCCTTCAAGATTAATTTTGAATGTACTAACAACATTGTTGAGTATGAAGCCTTGTTGTTAGGTCTAAGAATTACATGGAAGTATGGTGTCAAGGACATCATTACAAAAGGAGATTCAGAGTTAGTTGTCAAACAAATAAGAAAACTATATGCTACAAAAAATCAGTGGATGAAACAGTACAAACATGCAATTTGGGATCTAATTGAGATGTTTGATTCCTTCAACATTGTGCATCATGACAAAAGTTTCAATGCTGCTATTGACAAGTTGGAAGTGTTGGGGTCAAGATTTGGAGATTGCACCGTTTCACCTTATTGTGAGTACAATGTTGAAGTGTTAACTAGGCTAGCTGTCCCTGACAACATCAAGCATTGGCAAGTGTTTAATGATGATGCTCAAGTGCAAAGGTTCTTAAAAAATCAAGGTGAGTTTGTAGATCAAAATATTGATTCGGAACCAATGCTATGTGTGAATGAAGGGAGAGAGAATTTTTTTGGAAAGAATATTATCCAATTGAAAACTAACACTATTCCTAGAGGGTTGGTTGCTCTTGAGTCAAATTTTAACAATGTTGATTACATCATCAATAGAAACATGTCTACCTCAAGGGATGTCAAAGAGCATAACTTGGGCACTAGTGGTAAACCAAGAAAAGTTTGGTTAGGTAGCAATTTAAACAAGGAAGAAAAACAGTCCTACCTCCAATTGTTAAAACAATATCAAGACTGTCTTTCCTGGTCATATTCAGAGCTGAAAGCATATAGAGAAGACTTATTCCAACATGAGATCCCTCTTGAGAAAGGTGACACACCATTCAGAAAAAAGTATAGAGGCCAATTAATCCACTTCTCTCCATGAAAATGTAAGATGAATTGAAGAAGCTCAAGGAGGGAGGGATCATTCAGCCCACAAGGTATTCATCTTGGGTTACAAACCTTGTGCTAGTCAGAAAGAAAAATGGAGATATCAGAATTTGTGTAGACTTCAGAAATCTGAATAGAGCTTCATTGAAAGACAATTATCCTTTTCCAAACATGGAAAACATGTTGTAGTTAGTGACTAGAGCAGAGACTTATAGCCCTTCGTAGAATGGATTCACGTAAAGAAAGAATCGTACTCGAAGGAGATGGCCACTTATATGATTCACTCAAAGTCTCTTCCTCCATAGTATTGGGCCGAAGCAGTGAATTGAGAAAATTACATTCAGAACCATGTTCCACAAAAGGTAGTAAGAGGTATGACACCCTTTGAAGCCTGGTTTGGATGCAAGCCTGATGTTGAGCACTTTTGAGTCTTTGGATCCAAGGCTATGGCTCGGATTCCCAAGAAGAAATGCAAGGCTTTGGAACCAAAATCTAAACCTTGTATCTTTGTAGGGTATCTTGATGGTGTAAAGGGATATCGATTGATGAATCCTACTTCTCATGAGCTATATATTGAGAGAATTGTTAAGTTCGATGAGTCTTCTTCAACTTCTACTTCTCCACCTATTGAGGTTCTTCATCTCACTGATTCAGATTCTGACTCATTAGATGATGAAACTGTTGAGCATGCTCCTCTTCTAGATCCTCTTGACCATTAGACCTTTAAGTCTTCTGATTCTAATAGTAGTGATGATGAGGACTATGTCCCTTCTCACTCAAGTGAAGAATCTTCCGACTCTGAGCCTGATCCTCCTGGTCCCCTTTGGGCCAGGAAAACTTTGCAAAGTGCTAGAGATTTAGTTGGAGATACTTCAGATATGAGATGTACTCACTCAAATTTCATTGGACCCCACTCTTTCTTCACCTCTACTTCTGATCCATAGTCTTTTTAGGAGGCTTCTGGTATTCCTAAGTGGGATTTTGCCATGGATGAGGATTATTCCTCTCTCATGAAGAACGATACTTGGGATCTCACCACTCTTCCGAAAGGAAGAAAAATCATTTGGTGTAAGTGGGTGTTTGAACAAAGTATGGAGTAGATGGAGATGTCGAAAAGTTTAAAGCATGATTAGTAGCTAAGGGTTTCTCCTAGATAGCTGGGGTTGATTATACAGAAACCTTTTCTTTGGTTACGAAGATGAATTCTATTTGACTGACCCTAGCCATTTCCGCAGCGAACAGATGGAAAGTCCATCAAATGGATGTTAAGAGTGCCTTCCTTCATGGTGACCTAGAGGAAGAGATCTATATGGAACAACCTTTGGGTTATGTCCAAGATTCCTCCCTCATTTGTAAGTTAAAGAAGTCTCTTTATGGCCTTAAACAAGCCCCTCAAGCTTAGTATGCCAAGATGGACTCCTTTTTACTTACATTAGGGTTTACTAGGTGTCACTCTAATCCAAATGTTTATATTCTATGGAAATATGACTCCATACGATTCTTGTTCTATATGTTGATGACTTGTTGATCACAAGCAGCTCTTCCTCTATTATTGATTCTATGAAGATCGCCTTAGCCAACAAGTTTTCCATGACTGACTTAGGTCTGCTTCATTACTTCCTTGGGATCCAGATTTCACAATCTGACTTGGGAATCTTGATTTCGTAACCTAAGTATGCTCTTGATTTTTAGCTTGCTTTCAGATGTCTGATTGTAAGTCTTCTCCTACTCCATTTATTTCGGGGTGAAGTTGGTTTCAGATTTCTCTACTCCCTTGGTTGATGGTACTCTTTATCGAAAATTGGTGGGGAGCTTGATTTACTTGACTCATACTCGACTGGATTTATCATATGTTGTTGGGATCATGTCCAGATTCATGCAGGAGCCACATGAGCTGCATTGGAAAGTAGCTAAATGGATCCTTCATTATGTTTGTGGCACTTATGCTAATGGCATTCACTATCATGGAGGGGTTGATATTGACTTGATTAGATTCACAGATTCTGATTGGGCCGATGACTTAGATCATCATAAATCTACTTCTAGCTATAGTTTTTCTCTCGGTTCAGGTCCTAATAGTTGGTCTAGCAAGAAGAAGAATGCAATTACGATATCATCTACAGAGGTAGAATACAGAGGAGCAAAGATTAACGTTGCCATAGAAGCTCTTTGGCTATAGGGTATTTCAACAGAGTTTGGCATCCACTTTTAGCGACCTACCATTATCTACTATGATAACACAAGAAAAATCTCTATTTGCATAAATCCAATTTAGCATCAACAGATGAAGCACATTGAGATCCATATGCACTTCATACATGAGCTTATTCATGATGGTATCATCGACATTCAGTACATTCAGATAGCTGATTAGATTGCAGATTTATTCACCAAGCCCTTCACTGAGATGAAGTTTCTTTACTTATGGTCTCTTCTTGGGGTGAGGTCTTCTATAGCTACCCATCTTATTCAGGCTATGTAGTCCTTTTCTTCTTCTTCTAAAAAGATTGTGTTTGTATATGGGCACCTTATCGGGCCTTTAGTTTCTTTGGGGCCCATTGGCACATCTTTCTTTGTTGTTTAGGTGTGTCTTCCTCTTCTCGTCTCGACTCATCACAGCTGCTACCCAGCTTCAATGAAGGGGGTGTTAGTGTGAGTTATCCTATGTGTCCTCCTCTCATATTGGAGGGTCATCTCACATGGGTTAGGTTTAGAGTTAGTTTTAGGGTTTCATGTGTCTCATGCACTAGGGTTACTTAACACCCTATGTGTACCCATTTTTAATTCATTTATGAGTATGCCAAGACACTCCACTATCTTTCCTCTATGCAAGCTTTGTTTTATTGAGCAAGTTATTCCATTATCGATCATTTTTTTCCTTACTATCATTTGGAGCTTTCACGATTCCCTTAGAGTGCAACTACTTTATGGTGCCTCATTTCTAATTTGATTCTCGCAAACTCTTTTCAATAGGGTCCACACACCATATTTCCATCTGTCTCATCCCCATAAACTCATTCCATAGTGATATACGTGTAGGGATAAATCATCACTATAACACCGTGAACAAACCATTATATTTCTCTTTGCATTACAAGCATTGGCATGTGATTTTCTTAAATTAGGTATGTTTCCTTTATGGTTGAAAACCATGCTTATTATGGATAAATCATCTTTACCCTTGGATTCAGTGGACTACAATGGTATGGCTTTCAGGAATCCATTTTCACTTCTTGTTGATAAGCTACAATCATATTTTTAGGGTTGCAAACTTATCTCTTTTGACTGACTCATCCTTGGATCAATTTCAGTGATCCAAGGAATGTTTTAAATCTTCTTAACAGATTGTATGGTAAACTGACATTCATTGGTTAAAATACATAATGGTGAACTTGTGTTTGTTACAAATTCTTTATTATCTTGAAAAGACTCGAGCTGTATTATATTTTGTGTTGTTCTTGGCTCTTCTTGATTGACCCTTGTAGGGTGCTTAATGGCACGAAGGTAAATAGAACCCTACTTCAAGATTCTTGAGAAAGAGAAAAAATAACATATCTTAGATCTCATAAGGTCTATCCTAATGGGATTCGAGACTCAGGTAAATTTTCCTAACTGTTTATGTGCCATCTACGTGGGATGACGTCCTAACATAAGTTGTTAATACTAAGTTAGCATGAAGGGAAATAACCTAAGGGATGCTAAGTTATTTCTAACCTATTGCCTACACTATTTGGTTAATCTATGTCCTAACCTAGGTGGCAATCTATTGTTTGAAGGTTATATCCTAAGGTTATACTTTTAAATTAACCTAAGAAAATTGTATCTATCCTAAACTAATGGGTATGAAAGGGAACCTATGGGTTGATTGGAAAGTGGGAGCTAAGCGGTGATTCCTAAGCTATTAATGAGATATGATTTTTATTTAATAGGAAAAGTATTTCGCTTGATTTGGTGATTACATGGAAATTTAGTGGAACCTACATGGAGGAATCACTAAGTTTGGAAATGCATGTGGAAGTTCAATTAGGTCTCACCAACTTTGGATGGCGGTGGCAAGGAGAGGTAGGTGGGAATATACAATTTACTTTCATTAATTTTCCTTGGTTTTGGTGAGAAAACCATCTTAGAAGGCATGCTGGTGGATTTGTTGGGGGTTTTTTTACTTTGCATGCTTCACAATTTTTTCTCTGCATGGAGCTATCTGGTTCTTCGAACCAGCAGTTTGATCTACACTTTGTGGCTATTTTTTATTTCTCTGATCTATTTTCGATTCGAGGAAAGTATATGAGGCATGGTGGAAAAATATTATTGTTGGTTGATCTTACTTGGAGAAGAAGAGGTGTTGTAAACTCGGCTGGAAGTCTTCTTCGAATTGGTAGAGGCACTATCAGGCATGATAGGCTCTACCCATTAATATTATTTTTTCTTCTAAATGATTCATTAAAACAACTCTGGTCACTAGATATATATATTTTTGCATGATGTATCTAGTTATTTACTTGCATGTTTTCTTGAAATATATGTGGTTTTTGGAATGTTAATCCTTTGATGTTAATAGTCACCTTTGAGAACTTTATCTGTACTAGTTTTTGGTGGTATTCAAACAAACTTATTTTTGAAATCTCTGTAGCTTGTATTCAAGTTTGGTGTTGTCTGAACAGGAATGCGTTGCCATAGGTTTCGTTCTAAACTATCATTAAGAGAATTGGTTCGTTGAGTTTGTAGTAGAGTTCTTTGGCCATTCTGATATGGCATTGTTGTTTTTTTGGTTCTGTATCTCTGTTTAAGTTTTGTACTTTGGGAGTTGTAATAGAGCTCTGTGGATGTTCTAAGCTTGTGTGAAGGTTCGTGCTTTGTTATGAACTTTTATTGGGGCCTTGTGTTCATTTTGGACCGAATGGAACTTAGTGTAGATCTGAAATTTTAGTTGAGCCTTTGTATTTGAAATTGTATTTATATTTGGTTCTTATGTTGAACTTGTAGTGAGTTGTAAGTTTTGCTCTGTACTTTTACTCGAGCTAAGGTTTTATTCTTAATTATGGAACTATGAATACTAGATTCTCATTGGATTTTGTGTTGGTCGAGTGATGTTAGAGAGGTGGTAAAGTTTGAACGTATGTTTAAATTTCATACTCGACATTGTATAGGTATTCTATTTTTGTGTATTCTACATCTATGTGGGAGTTAATGTGTTTACTTGTTTCGCGAGATGGATTTTGGTTGGTTTTGGTTTCAAAAATCTTTATTCTCTTTTCAAACTATCTCGCTCAAGCGGTCTTGAGAGTTCTGTTTGGTCGAACATAGACCGTGAGATTTCTCTTTAAAACCTCCTCTGTTTTTCTTCTTGTGAGGGAATGGTTGTATTCTTCTATCCTTCAGGTCGAACTGTGTTCTCAAACTTGACAGGGCGTATGAATTTTAGGAATGTACCTTCTTCCTCTCTGCCCTGAGTGAACCCATGTCTTGTGGGAAGCTTGACTATTTTATTCTTGAAATATATGGATTGGAACTATGTTCCATTATGGGACAGTCGTATCGATTGTAGAGGTTTTGGAATGTATTATTTACTTCCTTTTTGTCTTGATGTTGAACAAATTCCTACCTGTCATAAGCCTTTGAATGGAACTTGAGAGGCTTGTGGTGATTCTGTTTAGTTGAGTTGGAAGAATTTTGGGACATTACTTGTCGTAAACAAATTGTTTAGTTTCTTACTACATTCTGATCTTTCATCTGATTCGAGGGTTTTATTTGAATGTTGAATTTAAACCTTGTATGCTAGTGTAGTATGAAGGGATATTGTATCCCTGTTCTGAATGCTTGGAAATTTAGTCTTTGGGTCCATGAGTTTTATTGACCCTTGTCTATCTTGCACTATTGCGTATTTCTATTCCTTGTTGGGTTCCTTGAACGGATCTCCGGGTTTTAGACAGGGAAGTGAATAGGATCTCTTGGGTACTGTATGTTGTTTAGAGATGGTACTATGAAATTCATTTAGAGTTTGAATTTGAACTTGAGTTGGGTGAATGGAAATAGGTCTTCAATTTGTAAGTTTTGTAATGGAAGTTGGTAATGTGCATTCTTTGACTGTGCATTTTGTTGAGTTCTCTTTTGGGAACTAGCTAAAGAATTTCTAAGTTTGTACTTAATAAAGGATTTCATTTCATAGTATAAATGAAATGAAATATTGATTGGTTCCTTTTTACTTTGAGATCCTTTTTTTGTTGACTGTATAAGTTCATTGAGTGAACTTCTCTTTAATTGACTCTCTTCGATATGGGAACATCTTGTGGATTGGTAAAAGAATTTATTTTTTTTGCAAAGATAGCTTGGATTTTTGGAAAGGTTGGTTCCAGACCTTTGAATCATAATCTGTTAATATACAGAAGTTAGTAAGACTTTTAGTTGGACTATTTTAAATCTACTTGGATTGAATTGAGATTCTTGGTTAGATGTTGCCTCTTTATTTATGAAATCTGTATATTGATATCTTGGTGAGGCAAGATTATTGTTTGTACTAAACCTGATTCTTTCCTTCAAAAGAATTGTGTCTAAGGAATAGGTATGTATTGATTCTCTTCTTTGGTTTATATGGGAAGAAGAAGCATACTAACATGAGCTTATGTTGTAACTAACTTCTTTTTTTGCTTGGAAAAGATAAATGTGTATTTCTATTCTTACGGATTATGGAATGATTGAAGGACAAGACTTGTTGACTATTTTAAAGTAATTGATAGGACCAATTAAGTCTTGTGATATAATTCGAGGTTGCAAATTAAAGTATGCTCTTTTCTTAAAAGTGAATTCATATTCTCTTAATTTTACTTATTTCTTGATTTTATTACTTATGATTATTGGTATGATGCATATTAATTGTTTCATAAAAGAAGAGTTGATTAATGAAACAATTAGTGGAAAGAACTTTATTTTAATGATTAGTGCTTATCATGGTCAGTTCATTAAACTAACCCGTGCTATTAATTTTTGTAGATGGACATCGTAAGTGATAAAAGAAGACAAGAACTTTCATAATGCATTGGATTATTTAATTATGTATCTTATGTAAAGAGTTTCGATTCATTCTTGAATTGTATTGAAAAAGAAAAGTTGTATTCTTTTTGGAATAGAGATCTGTATGTTATACAATATGCCTAAAATGCATAGTCTTGTAAATGTATAAGTTTATAATGATGAATTGGATGTTTGAGAATTACTTGTATTGGTTGTATAAATTATCTTGTATTTTATAAAGGAAATGGAAATCCTATCTTGATGATATTCTTCATATCTATTATATGCTTAATTCGGATAAACTTGATCTATTGGATAAAGGGAATTACATTAATTTCCCGTATTAAGATGCAGCTTGTTAAGTTTCATAAGATAATGATATTTATCTAAACAATTATAACATAGTAATGGAATGTGTTATGAATATGTAGTAAAACTATATAAATTGTGAAAGATAAGAAGGGTATGATGAACCCTAACACTTAATCATGTAGAGGAAGACTCTTCCTCGCTCAAAGGAATGTAATCTAAAGAAGGGTGATATGATCGTTAAATCATTAGACTTAATTTCCTATAAAGTCTTGTATAGTTGAACCTATTTGGTGGTTACACCTTCTTTAAATGGTTAAGTTACATTATAATTGAACTTATGATGTTGTTGTCCTATCTTAGATATTTGTTCGTTAATCCAACTAAAGAGGATATAAAAATAAATCTAAAGTTAAGGAAGTTCTTTAATAACTAATTAAATCAAACATAGAAAAGAACTTATGGAGTGTTGGATTAGGGTTTAGCAAGGTTGTTGTAATATTTGTAATAATCCAAATTAATATTGTATTAATAACCTCCTTGGGGTATGCACATCATGATGAGACATTTTCTATAGGATGTTGGCACACACCAACTATAGTATTGTACCTTCGAGAAGATATGGGTCTTCTTGAGGATACAACGTTGCAGTTGACATGTGGACACCCTTCTGCATTGATCATCTAGATCTACACACAAATAAGAACTTGAAATCAGTTTCTCTCTAGGTCAAGTTAGTAGCATGTTTAGGATAGGTAGTAGCTTTCAATGCCTCAGGGTACCTTGGCACATCTGGTTGACTTAGGTCAACCAAGTATGCCCATATACCCTAAGGCATTGTGAGTGTCTTCCTATAATAAATTATGTTTCTAACCTAGACTAGGGTTAAACCTTGGGAAAGTGGACTAACGGTAGTTAGTATAGACCAATCTAGATAATAGAAGAGTGAGGTGAAGGACATATTCTAGAATGATGAGTATGTTATCTAGGAATAGTAACTTGAACAAGTATGTTGAAAATATTTGGCCAAAGTATCGCAAGTTGTTGGTTGCATTATCCTATGTCACCTAGTTTAATAGCAATGTGATATTAGATGAATATTGGTAAAAAATATTTAGATAGGTTCTTTAGACAGATCACTCAAGTACCTGGAATAGGATAGGAGAACCAAGTATATATAGTATACATAAAGTATTCTATACTTTAAGTTAACATGAGAGATCAGTTGGTAATCGAGTCATGGAATGAGAGATTGGTAACATACCAAGTCATTACAGTTGCATATGGTTATCTGTTATGAGATTGATTGGCATGGAATGCATGTTCTAAATGATATTTTATTTAGAACAAAGAACATTATGTTTCAAAAAAAAATTCCCTTGTTTCTAAAGTCTTAAAATAGGAATGTTACATCTTGGTATCAGAGCTGAAGGTTGTAGCTCTTAGACCTATTATGTCCATAATCTGATGAAACTTAAATTTTCTTGTAACAAAAATGGTTAGAACAAGAGGAAATGTTGCAAATAATCCTCCACCTGAGGAAGGAGCAGCAACTTCCCAGAAACTTAATGAGATCCTTGCTGCCCTGTTGGACACAAGAGATCATTTGGTTGTACTTGAACAACAAGTAATGGGCAATGAGGAGGAAGAAGATGCTGATAACAATAATCAACCACCTCCTGGGGACAACACCAATGTAGGTGTTGATAATAACAATGTGAACATACCTGATTAGCTTGAGAACAAAAAGGCTAGGCTGGCAGTTGAACTCACTAATGATATAAAAAGGATAATTCCACCCAAGTTTGATGGCACCACATTAGGAGATGGGGCTAAGACTTGGCTCAACAAAATGGAGAAATACTTTGCAATAAGGAACTTCTCAGAAGAAACAAAGGTGATATGGGGATCATATCAGCTTTCACATGAGGCCTCTTTATGGTGGGACAACCGTAAGGCTGAGTTAAACATTGATGAAACTAATATCACATGGGATCAATTTAAAGGTTACTTTAGGCAACGTTGGCTTCTACAACTTTACTATGATAAGAAAATGACTAAATTCCATAACTTAGTTCAAGGAAAGCTAACTGTAATGGAGTATTGAGAATGATTTACAAAACTCCTTAATTATGTACCTCAGTACCAAACTGATGAGAAGTTTAGGATACGTAAATTCATCATGGGATTGAATCCCATTATAGGAGAAGAGGTGGATGTTTACATTGCCCCCACGATGGAAGGGGTTGTTGCAAAGGCCATAAGGTAGGCACAGAAATTGAAGGCAATTTCTACTCATAAGGAGGAAGTAAGGAATTAAATTCCCAACTCCTCTTCATCATCTCTTGCACCTAAGAAAGGACCATGGAAGAAATTCAGAATGAAAAGTAAGTTTTCATCTGATACTAATAAGAAAGAAGCAACAAACAAGTTTACTGATAATGCATGGAACAACCTTTCCAAGAACAATAATAATGGGCAAAAGTCCTATGGGGGTCAGAATGATAACTCTAGGGTTGGCAATAAACCCGAGCCTAGAAAGGGACATGTAGGAGGCTATTATAATTGTGGCAAAGATCATTATGAAAATAAATTCCCTTTGAAAAAGGATGATCATAATCAGCAACACAAGATACACGTTGCAGTAGCTGACAAGTAGGATGAGAAATAGGCCACACCTATAGAAGTTCCGGGTAAGTTATTTGGTTTACCTATAACTATTCTTTTTGATACCAGAGCTACTGAATGTTTTATTTCTAGTAAATTAGCATCAAAACTAAAAAGAAAAGCTGGAAACATGGATAAAACATGGGTCATGCATACGGTATGGAAACAATGTTGTCCATACAAAGTGAATATGTGTCTTTTTGGAGCAGTCCTTGATTTACCTAAATTTTCCACTGAAGTTGATCTCTATGTTGCACCTTTGGGGTCTTATGATGTAATCATAGTTGTTAATTGGTTAGCAGAGCATAAGGTTAAAGTGGACTATTTTGAAAACACAATAGTTGTTAGATAACCTACGACGAAAACAACAGAGATTCAGGGTGTGAAATGAGAGATTTTTGTTAGAAAACTATCAGCTATGTAACTTAAAAAGGCCAAAATAAAGGTTGTACCTTATATGCAGTAAAAATTGAAGAAACAACTGAAGAGAAAAACGATGTCATGGAATGATATCTGTTGTTACGAGACTTTAGTGACGTATTTCTAGAAGAATTGCTAGGTCTTTCACCCAAAAGGGAGTTTGATTTCACAATAGAGATCAAGCCTGGAACTGAACCAATTTCTAAATCACCTTACCAAATGATTACTACAGAATTAGTAGAGATTAAGGCTCGGCCAAGAACTTTTGTCTAAAGGTTTGATTAGACCAAGTGTTTCACCTTGGGAGCACATGTAATTTTTGTGAAAAGAAATATGGAACACTTAGATTTTGCATTGATTACTGAGAATATTAAACAAAGAAAAAATCAAGAATAGATACCCACTCCCTAGGATTGATGATCTATTTTATCGGATGCGTGGAGCATCGGTATGTTCTAAGATAGATTTCAATCTAGATATCATCAATTACATATTAAGGATGAGGATATTCATAAAATAGTTTTTCGTAACAAGGTATCGACATTACGAGTTCATGATTTTACCTTTTGGATTAACAAATGCACTGAAACATTTATTAACTTAATGAATAATATCTTTCAAGAATACTTGGACAAATTTGTGCTCGTATTCTTGGACAACATTCTCATATATTCTAAAAGTATTGAGGAACACCATGAGCATTTGAAGATAGTTTTGGAAATTTTAAGTAAGAGACAGGTTATATGGTTAGCTATCTAAATGTTCTTTTTATAACACATAAGTCAACTATTTGGGACATGTAATAAGTAACAAAGGATTTGTTGTAGATCCTTCAAAAATTGTGGCTATAACTAAGTGACTCGCAGAAGAATGTACATGAAGTTAAAAGCTTCATGGGGCTTGTTGACTACTATAGAAAATTTGTAAAATATTTTTCTAAGGTAGCTGCACCAATAAATTCTTTATAGAAGAAGGATAAAAAGTATGTTTGGAGCGAGAAATGTGAAATTTCATTCAAAACTTTGAAGGAAGCAGTTAACTTCAAAGACCTATTCTAGCGTAGCACGAGATCCTAATGGAAACTTTATGGTGGTAACAGATGCATATGGTGAGGGTCTAGGAGGTATTTTGTTACAAAATGATCTTGTCATAGCTTACAAAAGTAGAAAACTAAAGTTACATGAGTTGAATTATGCTCCACGTGATTTAGAGCTTGCTATCATTATTCATGCACTTTGTAAGTTTAGAGGCATTACCTTCTTGGTAAACCTTTTGAATTAAAGAATGATCACCTTGGGCTGAAGTATATCTTCACTCAGCTAAATCTTAATGCAAGACAATGAAGGTGGTTAGAGTTTTTGTCTCAATATGATTTTGACATCAATTATATCAAAGGTAAAGAAAATAGAGTGGTTGACGCTCTAAGTTGTAAGAAGCACATTTCTGCACTTATAACATTGAGAACTCAATTTAAAGATGAAGTATAAAGTGTTATGGAATCTGATTCTTACTTTCAGCAAGTAAAGACAATGCTTGTTGTAGATCCTAGTGATTTGAGGTATAAAGGTTTTCACTTCGATAATGAAGGAATCTTAAGATTTGAAAACAGGGTATACATACCTTCGCTAAATGATTTAAGAAAGAAATTGTTAGCAGAATTTCACAACTCACCTTTTTTTGGACACCCTGGTATTACAAAGATGCTTGCTGATATAAAACAACAATATTTCTGGAAAGGAATGAAAAAGGATGTTATAGATTTTGTGACACATTGCCTTGAGTGTCAACATGTTAAAGTGGAACATATGCACCTAGATGGTTTATTGTATCCTCATATCATACTATAGTAAAAATGGAAAGTGATAAGAATGGACTTTGTACAAGGGTTGCCTATGTCAAGAAATAAACACGATGTTATCTTAGTAGTTGTGGATAAACTAACAAAGGTAGCACATTTTATTGCTGGTAATCTAAAGGATGATTCTCCTGTGTTAGCTAAAATATTTGTACATGAAATTTTCAGATTACATGGAGTACCTGAATTAATCATATCGGATAGAGATCCTAGAATGACGTCAAGGTTTTAGAAAATGCTTAATGCAGCTCTAGGAACTAAGCTAAATTTCAGTTCTGCGTATCATCCGAAAATGGATGGATAGACTGAAAGAGTTAATCAAGTTTTAGAGGATATGTTACGAATGTATTATATGGACCAGCAGTATAAGTGGGAAGAGTACCTTCCACTAGTTGAGTTTGCATATAATAACACATATCATGCCTCTCTTAAAATGGCACCTTTCAAGGCATTATACGGAAGAAAATGTAGAACCCCTATTAGTTGGGACAACATTGAGGATAGAGAGGTAATTGGACCTGAAATTCTTACTGAAATGGAACAACAAGTTAAAATGATTCGTGAGCACTTGAAAGAAGCAGTAGATAGGCAAAAGAGTTATGTTGATTTAAAGTGGGTTGATAGGAAATTTGAACTTGGTGAGAAAGTCTTCCTTCGGGTTAAACTGAAAAAGAGATCTATAACTTTTGGCAAGGCTTTCAAGTTATCACCTCGTTATGTGGGACCTTTTGAGATAGTTGAAATAATCAACCCTGTAGCTTACCATTTAGCATTACCTCCTGCTTTGTCACAAATGCATGATGTTTTCCACATTTATTTTCTTAAGAAATATGTTTCAGATTCATCACATGTGTTAAACTAGAATTCCTTGCAGGTCCAAGACCTAGGAATAATCGTGGTTAAACCCATATGAGTGCTGGAAACTCACCAGTTGCATTTAAGAAATCATGAGATAAGTTAATATAAGGTCTAGTGGGACCAGTTTAATGAAGAAAGTGTAACTTGGGAAAACCTGGATGATATGAAAACTTCTTTTCCATATTTATTTGATCAAAATTGACTATGATGACTAATAAAAATTTGTGATTTTATCTTTATATGTCAATAATTCTGTCGGTTATGAACAGATAACTATTATTTTTGAATAAACAACTATGTGAATGCTGATTTCTAGAACTTTAAATTCAATATTGTTGCAAACATATGTTAAGAAAGTGAATAAATTGATTATTTTGAATGCATTGATTAAAATGAGATAATCATCGGGACAATGATTCTTTTTAGGAGGGAAGTATGTAACACCTTGAACAAACTATTATATTTCTCTTTGCATTACAAGTGTTGGCATGTGATTTTATTAAATTAGGTATGTTTCCTTGATGGTTGAAAATCATGCTTGTTATGGATAAATCATCTTTGCTCTTGGATTTAGTGGACTGAAATGGTATGGCTTTCAGGAATCCATTTTCACTTCTTGTTGATAAGTTGCAATCAGATTTTTAGGGATGTAAACTTGTCTCTTTTGGTCGACTCGTCCTTGGATCAATTTCAAGTAATCCAAGGAATGTTTTAAATCTTCTTAATGACTATATGGTAAACCGACACTCATTGGTTAAAATACATAATGGACTGAACTCGTGTTTTTACAAATTCTTTATTATCTTGAAAGAATGAGCCTACATTTTGTTTTGTGTTGTGCTCGGATCTTCTTGATTGACCCTTGCAGGCACTTAATGGCGTTAAGGGAAATAGAAACTTTCTTTAGGATTCTTGAGAAAGAGAAAATATAATGTATCCTAGATCTCATAAGGTCTATCCTAATGGGATTTGAGACTCAGGTAAATTTGATTAACTCTTTCTACGCCACTCTACGTGGGATGACATCCTAACCTAAGTTTTTAATACTAAGTTAGCATGAAGGGAAATAACCTAAGGGATGCTAAGTTATTTATAACCTATTGCCTACACTATTTGGTTAATCTATGTCCTAACCTAAGTGGAAATATATTGTTTGAAGGTTATATCCTAAGGTTATACATTTAAATTAACCTAAGAAAATCATATCTATCCTAAACTAATGGGTATGAAATGGAACCTATGGGTCGATTGCAAAGTGGGAGCTAAGCAGTAGTTCCTAAGCTATTAATGAGATGTGATTTTTATTTAATAGGGTAGAGTACTACTAGATTTGGTGATTACATAGAAATTTAGTGGAACCTATGTGGAGGAATCACTAAGTTTGGAAATGCATGTGGAAGTTCAATTAGGTCTCACCAACTTTGGATAGTGGTGGCAAGGAGAGGTAGGCGGAAATATACAATTTAATGTCATTAATTCGCCGTGGTTTTGATGAGAAAACCATCTTGGAAGGCATGCTGGCAGATGTTGGGGGTTATTTTGCTTTGCATGCTTCACAATTTTTTCTTTGCATGGAGCTATCTGGTTCTTTAAACCAACAGTTTGATTTGCACTTTGTGGCTATTTTTGATTTCTCTGATCTATTTTCGATTCGAGAAAAGTATATGAGGCATGGTGGAAAAATATTATTGTTGGTTGATCTTTCTTGGAGAAGAAGAGGTGTTGTAAACTCAGCTAGAAGTCTTCTTCAAATTGGCAGAGGCACTATCAGGAATGATAGGTTCTACCCATTAAGATTCTTGCTTTCTTCTAAATGATTCATTAAAACAACTCTGGTCACTGGATATATATATTTTTGCATGATGTATCTGGTTATTTACTTGCATGTTTTCTTGAAATTTATGTGGTTTTTAGAATGTTAATCCTTTGTTGTTAATAGTCACCTTTGAGAACTTTATCTGTACTAGTTTTTGGTGGTATTCAAACGAACTTGTTTTTGAAAGCTCTGTAGCTTGTATTCAAGTCTGGTGTTGTCTGAACAGCACGCATTGCCATATGTTTCATTCTGAACTATCATTAAGAGCATTAGTTTTTGGGTTTGTAGAATAGTTCCTTGGCCATTCTAAACCTGGAATTGTTGTTTGTTTGGTTCTCAGTATCTTTGATTAAGTTTTGTGTTTCGAGGAGTTGTAATAGAGCTCCGTGATGTTCTAAGCTTGTATAAGGCTTCATGCTTTGTTATGAGATTTGTTGGGGCCTTGTGTTCATTTTGGGTGAATGGAACTTAGTGTAGATCTGAACTTTTGGTTGAGCCTTCGTATTCAACATTGTACTTATATTTAGTTCTTATGTTGAACTTGTAGTCGAGTTGTGAGTTTTTCTCTATACTTTTACTCAGAGCTAAGGTTTTATTCTTAATTATGGAACTGTGAATACTAGACTCGCATTGGATTTTTGTGTTGGTCGAGCCGATGTTAGAGTGGTAAAGTCTCGAACTTATGTTCGAAGTTCATACTCGAGATTGTACAGAATTCTAGTTTTTTTGGTTCGGACCTATATGGGAGTTGATGTGTTTACTTTTGTCGCAAAGTATGGGTTTTGGTTGGTTTTGGTTTTGAAAAGCTTTATTCTCTTTTCAAATTGCCTTCTCGAAGGGGTCTTGAGAGTTCTATTTTAGTCGGACATAGACTGTGAAATTTCTCTTTGAAACCTCCTCTGTTTTGCTTCTTGTGAGGGAATGGTTGTATTCTTCTATCCTTCAGGCTGTGTGTTCTCAAACTTGACAAGGCATGTGAATTTCAGGAATGTACCTTCTTCCTCTCTACCCTAAGCAAACCCATGTCTTATGGGAAGATTGACTATTTTATTCTTGAAATATATGGACTGGAACTACGTTTGTTATGGGACATTTGTATCAGTTGTAGAGGTTTTTGGAATGTATTATTTACTTCCTTTTTGTATTGATGTTGAACAAATTCCTACCTGTCATAAGCCTTTGAATGGAACTTGAGAGGCTTGTGGTGATTCTGTTTAGTCAAGTTGGAAGAAGTTTGGGAACTTGTAAGTAAACAAATTGTTTAGTTTCTTACTACATTCTAATCTTTCATCTGATTTGAGGGTTTTATTTGAATGTTGAATTTAAACCTTGTATGCTAGTGTAGTATGAAGGGATATTGTATCCTGTTCTAAATGCTTGGAAATTCAGGCTTTGAGTCCGTGAGTTTTATTGACCATTGTCTATCTTACATTGTTACATATTTTTAATCCTTGTTGGGTTCCTCAAACGGATCTCTGGGTTTTAGACAGGGAAGTGATTAGGATATCTTGGATATTGTATGTTTTTTAGAGATGGTACTGTGAAATTCGTTTAGAGTTTGAATTTGAACTTGAGCGCGGTGAATGGAAATAGGTCTTCAATTTGTAAGTTTTGTAATGGGAGTTAGTAATGTGCATTCTTTCACTGTGCATTCTGTTGAGTTCTCTTTTGGGAACTAGCTAAAGAATTTCTAAGTTTGTACTTAATAAAGGATTTCATTTCATAGTATAAATGAAATGAAATATTGATTGGGTCTTTTCGGTTTGAGATCCCTTTTTTTGTTAATTGTATAAGTTCATTGATTGAACTTCTCTTTAATTGAATCTCTTCTGAGATGGGAACTTCTTGTGGATTTGTAAGAGAATTTATTTTATTGGATTATAGCTTGGATTTTTGGAAAGGTTGGTTCCAGACCTTTGAATCATAATCTATTAATATACAAAAGTTAGTAAGACTTTTAGTTGGACTATTTTAAATCTGCTTGGATTGAATTGAGATTCTTGGTTAGATGTTGCCTCTTTATTTATGAATTCCTTATATTGATATCTTGGACTGAGGCAGTATTGTTTATACTAAACCTGATTCTTTCCTTCAAAAAAATTGTGTCTAAGGAATATGTATGTATTGATTCTCTTCTTTGGTTTATATGGAAAGATGAAGCATACTAACATGATCTTATGTTGTAACTAACTTCTTTTGCTGCTTGGAAAAGATAAATGTGTATTTCTATTCTTATGGATTATGGAATGATTGAAGGACAAGACTTGTTGATTGTTTTAAAGTAATTGATAGGACCAATTAAGTCTTGTGATATAATTCTGAGGTTGTAGATTAAATTATGCTCTTTTCTTAAAAGTGAATTCATATTCTCTTAATTGTACTTCTTTCTTGATTTTATTACTTATTATTATTGGTATGATGCATATTAATTGTTTCATAAAAGAAGAGTTTATTAATGAAACAATTAGTGGGAAGCACTTTATTTTAATGATCATTATTTATCATGCTCAATTCATGAACTAAACCATGCTAGCAATTTTTGCAGATGGAAATCGTAAGTGATACAAGAAGACAAGAAATTTCATGATGCATTGGCTTATTTAATTATGTATCTTATATAAAGAGTTTCGATTCATTCTTGAATTGTATTGAAAAAGAAAATTTGTAGTCTTTTTGGAATAGAGATCGTATGTTAAACAATATGCCCGAAATGCATAGTCTTGTAAATGTATAAGTTTATAATGACGAATTGGATGTTTGAGAATTACTTTTATTGGCTATATAAATTATCTTGTATTTTATAAAGGAATGGGAAATCCTATCTTGATAATATTATTCATAATGTTATATGTTTAATTTGGATAAACTTGATCTGTTGGATAAAGGGAATTATTTCAATTTCCCTTATTAAGATGCAAACTTGTTAAGTTGTATAAGATAACGATCTTTATCTAAATAATTTTAACATAGTAATGGAGTGTATTATGAATATGCATTAAAACTATAGAATTATGAAATATAAGAAGGGTATGACAAACCCTAACACTTAATCATGTAGAGGAAGAATCTTCCTCGCTCAAAGGAATGTAATCTAAATAATGGTGATATGATCGTTAAATCATTAGACTTCATTTCCTATAAATTCTTCTATAGTTGAACCTATTTGGTGGTTACACCTTCTTTGAATGGTTAAGTTACATTATAATGGAACTTATGATGTTGTTGTCCTGTTTTGGATATCTGTTCGTTAAGCCAAGTAAAGTGAATATAAAAATAAATCTTAAGTTAAGGAAGTTCTTTAATAACTAATGAATCAAATATAGAAAAGAACTTATGGAGTGTTGGATTAGGGTTTAGCAGGGTTGTTGTAATTTGTGTAATAATCCAAATTAATAATGTATTAATAACCTCCTTGGGGTATGTACATCATGATGAGGTATTTTCTATAGGATGTTGGCACACGCCAACTGCAGGATTGTACCTTCGAGAAGACATGGGTCTTCTCGAGGATACAACGTTGCAGTTGACATGTGGCAACACCCTTCTGCATTGATCATCTAGATCTACACACAAATAAGGACTTGAACTTAGTTTCTCTCTAGGTCAAGTTAGTAGCATGTTTAGGATAGGTAGTAGCTTTCAATGGCTCAGGGTACCTTGGCACATCTGGTTGACTTAGGTCAACCGAGTATGCCCATATACCCTAAGACATTATGAGTGTCTTCCTATAATAAATTATGTTTCTAACCTAGACTAGGGTTAAACCTTAGGCAAGTGGACTGACGGTAGTTAGTATAGACCAATATAGATAATAGAAGAGTGAGGTGAAGGATGTATTCTATAATGACGAGTATGCCATCTAGGAATAGTAACTTGAACAGTATGTTGAAAATATTTGGCCAAAGTATCGCAAGTTGTTGGTTGCGTTGTCCTATGTCACCTAGTTTAATAAGTAATGTGATATCGATGAATATTGGTAACAAATATTTAGATAGGTTCTTTAGACAGATCACTCAATACCCATAATAGGGTAGGAGAACCAAGTATACGTAGTATACATAAATTATTCTATACTTTAAGTTAACATGAGAGATCAGTTGGTAACCAAGTCATGTATTGAGAGATTGGTAGCATACCGAGTCATTACTGACTACATATGGTTATTTGTTATGAGATTAATTGGAATGGAATGTGTGTTCTAATGATATTTTATTTAGAATAGAGAAAATTATGTTTCAAAAAAATAAAATAAAAATCCCTTGTTTCTAAATTCTTAAAATGGGAATGTTACAATCACTCCTACATTCAACAAGTCGTGGTATACACTTAGGCTATAGGGTCCATGCACCATCTTTTAATATGTCTCCTCACCATACCCTCATTTTATAGAGATATATGCTTAGGGCTAAATCATCACTCTTCCATTCAATAAGTTGTGATATACACTTCGGCTATAGTGTTCATGTACATCTCTCCACATGTCACATCTCATCACCATTACATATACAAACTCCTCACAATGTGCTAGATACAAAAAAATTACTTGCCCATTTCCCGACGATGCACTCTCATTTGTAGTTCATTATTGAATGCTAATGGGGAAAATAAAATGAAATTCACTGGATACACTTCCATCCACGCGGGGGGCATGTTGATCCTATCATTCCATCTTGCATTCCATTCCATCCATCCACAACATACTACATTTTCTTGGGGGCATTTACTTTTAGTTACTAGTGTTTTGCATGCTCACTTTACTACACATGTTATCTTTCTTTCTTATATTTCATTATCATACACACATGTACATTCACGTATTTGTTTAATGTGATCACATGAACAAATCTCTATAGGTGGCATGGATTTTCATTTTCTACCCTTCCTATACCAGTCACTAGGGGAATCCAAAATCATCTTATCCAAGTGTTATTGTTTCATTTTGTACTTAGCATCTTATATTACTTGCTCATACATGCTTTGACATGTTGGTTATCGTTATAACATACTAGCAATTATTTCATGTAAAACACTTGTTTTGTAGGATTACATGTTTCCATGAATACTTGTTTGTTTCTACTTTTCGCTTTATTTTCCATTGTATGCGGGATTTTCCCTTTGCTTGTGTGCACACTTGTCTATTTTTTACAGCCATGATGGCCTTAACTATCTTGCAACATCGTGAGTGATATCCCATGTTTGAAACCCTCTTTTTCACTCTACTTATTTTCTTGCGTGTTTACACTAATTTGTTTGGTAGTTTCTACATTTTCTACGTATTTTATAATTATTGCATGCATGTGTTTTTGGACTAACACTTGTATTGGCTAGCCATCCCCTTTTGTGCACACCTTAGTATCTACCAAGCATTTCCATTTCCCCTTGTAGTGCAGAGTTCTACAGTCATATTTCATTTGATCCTCTATTGGGGTCGCATTCTTCTTCGGAGTTCATTACATGCTCCCCCAAGAGGGGGAATTATTGAGGGTTTTCTAATAACACAATGTATTTACACTTATTGCATACGTTAGTTAGTTCATACCACTACGAACTTCATAAATAATGACCTTAACAGAAATGGTGTCCTTCAACAATTATGTGGAGTAGTTACAGGATTAGGGGTTATAGTGGGTGTGTCTCTCTACACTTCTCCATCCAAAGTGGCATCGGATCACCAAAAAAACAAGGATAAGACAAATATCTCTTCACATAGTTCAAGGACACAATGCATTTCCTCCCTATACTTCTTCACCCGGCAGTGGCATGAGATCACCCACAAAAATCATGACAATACATGATATCCTTCTATACCCATTTTATCAACATGGATCTGGTGTACATATTATATTTAGAATTTTTCTAGTGTATTTTACATTTGTGTACTTTACACATGCGTATTTTACACAACATTTTTACATACATACATATTTGACTACTTGATCATTTTATCCTTGGAAGTCTGTCGTATGAGAAACAAGCAGTCAAATTAGAGGCAACAACAAAAACAACAATAACAATAGTGAAAACATGCCGCTACAAGAAATTTCCTTTACTAACCATGTAGGTACACTACACACAGCAACAACTACACACGTGTTCTACCCTAGGTTCACTCTCATCACTTTTTATGCGCATTTTTTATCTTTAAAATCCACGCTCCTCCACATTTTTCTTTTTTGTCATTCCACGCTTGATTATAGTCCATCAGACATCTTCTTCTACACTTTACATGGAATCAGTGCACGCATTCGTATTTACTTTATGTTACCGAGCTTTCGCTCACCAACATAAAGTTAGGGGTAAATATAGAGATAAAATTTTGCACATTAGACATTATTTAACCCATCTTATACTACTATTTAGAAGGCTCTCAAGTGGATAAAGTACTAATTAATCCCAACTTTTTCCATCTTTATTTTATATTTTGTTTCTTCATTCCCGCATATTTTATTGCACTTATCATCCCATTTCATAACTACCCCATCATTCTAGCACAAAATCGAACACCCTAGCCTATACTAGGCTGCCCTAGGAACCTTAGTCCCACCTTCAAAGGCCCTAGTTTATGCAAATCCTTTCCCACTTCTTTTTGGGGCCTTTCTAGCTATTTTTTTCTTTATCTTTTTCCGAGTTGGCCTTGTCGGGATTAATTATGAAATTAAGCTTAAGATCCTTATAAATATAAAGTTATAAGACCATAATAAGGGTCCTAGGTCACAACATCACATACTACTATCACTCCATCTATATTTGCATCCATTGCATCACTTGCATCCACATAGTGCCACACATCAAGGCTAGGATATTTTCATCACATACACTACATAGGGGGAAGGATTATATTCTATTCCATGCACACATGTTATTTACATTTTCTTTAGTTACTATTACTCACTACTTCACAAAGTGTGGTGACACAAGAGCACCTAGGGCACGACATGCACACATACACCAAAACTACATCCGGGTCCGAAATGTAGTACAATGCTTAGTGATAAGACCACTAGTTTTGTGGTTGAAGTCGATCTCGGCCCATTCATTTGCATCTTTTATTTTTTTATGTTTTTATACTTCCTTTTGCATTGCGGAGTAATTTTCCACTCATCAAGAAGATCTAATAAAATAGACAGAAAGCACACAAAGACACCTTGTGACCATATCAAATTTAGTTTCAAAGGTTTTACATAGATTAGAGAACCTAAACATTAGACCAAGGCACCCTAGTACACACCAAGATCGACCGGTCATTTCAAATCTTCTAGATCTTCCCTTGGTAGGGTGCTGTGAGTGTTCGTATGTACTTCTTGATTTCATTTCCAAATCTGCAACAACCTAAGACAGTCACTTCCAATTAGCTAATCCATTTCTTTCATTTCTCTTACATGTTGGGGTTTTATTTCACTTAGAATAATTTTCTTTTATTTATTCCATATTATTTTTAGTTCATTTACTATAGTGTTTTAGTCCTCCTAATTAGATTAACATTAATACCCTCGTGTCCCCTTTTAAGCCAACCATATCCTTCTTTTTTAATCATGTATATTTTGTATACCCTTGCACTTCTTATCCACGATATCCTATCAAACATTTCCACTTGCACTTAAAATTATGGAACTTATATTTACTAATATAGCTATTACTAAAGTTACTCTATTTTAAGGATTTTGAATGTGCATATTAATCTTTTTGATACAATGAATGATTATTAGTGCCTTTTCTAAATTCCATACTTGTTTGCAAGAAGTTGTTATATGTTTCCACTAACATGCAATCGAAGAAAATATATCACAATGGAAAGGGACTCATCCGTAATAACTAAGCATGCAACAACCGGGACTCGTCTGTAACAAGGCACCTACAACATAAGGAAAACATGCACACATACAAAACCTTGATTGTGGGAAACTTGATCAACAATGATGTTTCACCTAAGTTTACACATATCAGTAAAGAATTAGTTATTATAGCATGATTGGATCTCACACCAATGCCTAATTATGCTCTTTAACTAGAACTATGGAACTAGTTAACTTGATAACTAGTTATTGAATGAACAATTAGTTATGTTGTTGTATTAGAACACCTTTCCTCGATTCGATTACATGCATAAGAATCTATAGATTCCTTGGTAGTGATTTCATTTTAATCAAAATTTAACTGTTATTTGAAGGTGTCTCCTCACGTCTCGTTAAATATAAAGAGAATGGCAAGATTGCATTAGATAGAGATCCATAGTTAATGAATTGTTGTAATTTTCATTGTAAATCTACATGTTGATGAATAAAATATGAGTTCTATCATTTTTCTATAGACACAATCCTTAGGAAGGGTTAACACCCAAGGCAGGGCCCACTTGTGGTTATTACACCCTTTTCCTTATGTTTGTTTTTAGTTCATTTGCATGCATAGTGTAGACACCAAAATTGGGTCACACTCCCCTTAGTCCATCGTCAAATAAACACCTTAAACACACTCACCTAACCATGGGCCCTTTCACCCCACACTAATATTAATTTAATTAATTTAATTAAATTAATCCATGATCTCATAATACCTATTATTTAAATATCCTAAATGAGATCATTCCCACACATCCACCTCACCTATACACCTCATCTAGCCACCTCACCCTAAGACCTATTCTTAGTATGTTGTCATAACTAACTAAGACCTACCTAAACCCTAAAAATCAAAGCCTACATTACCTCTAACCACATTCCCACCCATTAGAAAGGAAGCTTCCATTCTAATCTACATAAGAAAATGAACAAGATCCAAGAAATCAAGAGGATCTGCCTATTATAGTAAACCTAGGAAATCCCACCCTAACCAACACCAGCCACCCTAAACTACCGCCGATCAGCCCAAAACCACTGTCGGTTACCACTTAATCCCCAAAACAACCTTATTTATAGGTTGGCACATTTTCTAAGAGAAGGAGACGAAACCAAAGTTGCATGCAAGCAGAACCAACATTCATACACACATCAGAGCATCCACAGCCAACATCAGAAGCAATCACAGATCCATTTACATTCACGGAAGCATCCTGGGAAGCACCATCACCACACCAAAATATACACATCGTATCATCCACCATTTCTACCTAGCCATCAAGCTCGTACAACAGTAAGTGTTTTGTTAACTAGCATTCATCTATTGTCATTTTAGTAGACTCTTTTACTTTTGTTATCAGTTTCTACTTGCATTCCCATTCACCCATCATTTTCCTTCATACAAACTTGATCATTCCTTCACCCACACCATTAAAATTCCCATATCCTACTGGTAACTACCCCTGAGCACACCTAAGACCTACAAAACATTTTCATTGCCCTCTCCATTGACATTTAGCCTCAGATCTATCACCCCACCAAGATTTTATTGAGTTTCCTCCACCCCGACCATACCATGTCAATTACCCACAACCATCATTGGTTCACTTAAGCCGAGATCGGTCATACTAGACCAATGTCTGTCTCTATGTTTTTACCCTCAGACCAAAGCTTAAAATCCCCACCAAATACCCAAAACAGTCAACTGCAGACCACGACCAAGTCAAGATTTCAAGAGACCTTGACCTTCGATCCGGTCATAGCTTCACTGTTGTGAATGAATTTTCTTATTGTAGTCGAATGAGATACCTAAATCATTTTAAATATAGTAGGATTTCATTTATTGTTAACATTGAGTTGTTTTAAATAGTGGATTGATAGTCATCTAGGGAGTATCACACTTCTCGGATCTAGCATACGCTAGGTAGTCCACTACATATATTGTTTAACTTCTATTTGGTGGTCTTGTTTTCTATTTCAGGTAGTTCCTCCTAGCCAAAAGGAAGCTCTCACAATTAGCTGTGGATCAAGAAGTCATACGCACACAAAAATCTTCAACCAGATTTAACAGGTATTCCTCCTAGCCCATTTACCCTTATCTATTTTGTCAATATTCAAAGAAACACTCTAAGAATCAGGTGAAACATTTTGGCACACCTAGTGGGGGCGGTTTGAAGGGCGTAATAGTTGAAGGTGGTCAAAAGTATGTCCACATGATGTTTATACTTTTGAACTATCTCATTACGACACTGGTATATACAATTGACTTGGTTTACGACCAATTGAGAATCACCAAAGATGTTGATTGACTTAACATCTAAGGCATAGGAAGCTTGGAGACGTAATACAAGCGCTTCATATTCAGCAATATTATTTGTACAATCAAAATCAAGTTTGAAAGATAAAGGCATGGGTTCACCATCTTTGAGAATGAGGATAACACCAGCCTCACCCTCATACCGACACTTGGAACCATAAAATAAGAGTGTCATTTGGTACCCGGGTTCATCTAAGGAAAGGGTAGCAATAGACTCATCTGGAAAGTCAAAGTTAGAGGGTTATTCCTAGGAAATAGGTGCATCAGCCAATTGGTCGATGATAGCTTGGCCCTTGATGGACTTTTGATGGATGAATTTGAGGTCGAGGTTGGCCAAAAGCATAAGCAGTGTGTGGCACATTGATTTTGGTAAGTTTTGGCATTCGTGAAGTGTAAGGGGTCGATGTTGGACACAACATAGGTTTTATGGCTGAGTAGGTAATGGTAGAGTTTATCTCGAAAATGAAAACTAAGGCTAAGAAAAGTTTTTCGGCATGGGTTTGTCAAGTTTCGTAGTCCGAAAGAGTATGGCTTATGTAATAAACCACCTTCTCCCGTGTTTTTCATCGTGATGAGTGAGCATGGCCCCTAAGGAGTGATCGTAGCCGTGAGATGCATAGGTAGAAGGGTTGATCGTCTTTATGTGGAATGAGTACAGGTGGTTGGAGAAGGTATTTTTTTAAGGCCTCGAAAGCTTTATGGCAGTCATCATCCCATTTAAAGGAGACATCCTTCTTAAGAAGATGATGAAATGGTTGACACCGATCAGACAATTGTGAAATGAAACAGTGAATAGACTGTAACTTACCTTGTAGGCTATGGAGTTTCCTAAGATTAGTGGGTGGAGGCATTTCAAGAATGGAATTGACTTTAGTAGGGTCAACCTCTATACCACATAAGGAGACAATAAATCCCAGGAGCTTGCCCGAGAGAACCGTGAAGACACATTTCTTGGGTTGAAGGTGAACACAATACTTAATGAGGTAGTCAAAGATGGTTTTTAGGATGACGAGGTGCTTGGAGCGGCGTTTGGATTTGGCAAGGAGATCATCTACATAATCTTCTAATATACAGTGCATGATGTCATGGAAGATGTAATTCATAGCCCATTGATATGTGGCACCAACATTTTTAAGGCCAAAAGGCATGACTCGATAGCAGAAGGTCCCCCAAGGGGTGATGAATGTGGTTTTGTGTTGATCCTCTGGGGCAAGAAATATTTGGTTATAACCGAGAAGCACTCCATGAGTGATAGCATCTCATGACCAAAGTGGTAAGGTTAACTAGTTGGTCAATACCAGGTAGGGGAAAGTTGTCTTTTCGGCAAGCTAGGTCCTCCTGTCGCCTTAGTGATAGGGACAATGTTAGAAATCCATCAAGGATAATCAATGCGTAAGATGAAGGAAATGGAAAGAAGGCATTGAAGTTCTTCTTTGACTAGAAGAGTAATGTGAGGGTGTATTTTCCTCAGCTTTTGTTTTATAGGTTTGGCATCAAGAATGGTTATGATATTGTGGACCACTATGGTGGGGTCAATACCGAGCATCTCTATGTAAGACCAAGTGAAAGCATGGTTATGGTTTTTGAGAAAAGAATTGATGGCTTCCTGTTTAATAGTATCTAAAGATTGACTGATCTTTAGAATGTGTGGGTCATCCTAAGTATGGATGTTGATTTTTATAGTCGATTCATTCAACATGGTTTGTGTATCAGATGGTAATGACCGATGAATATATGAGTCTTCTGCACTAAGGTAGGTGAGTATAGACTCATCATCCTGACATTGAATGACGTTAATCGAAGGTGTATCGTCATCAATCATTTCAAAATACAGGAAGGGAAGAGAAGAGTGAACCTCGCCCTTGCGTTGATAAGTCAAAGGCCACAAGGAAATGATGTTTATGAAAAAAAAAAGTTAGGAGGAATGGATTCTTGATCCATCGACTCTATCGGTGAAGGTGGTGATGGTGGTGAAGAATATGGAGTAGGTGAAGAAGGTGGAGAAGGGTTGATATCCTCAATGAGTTCAATGCGGGCCTTCTTGGTAGGTGGTTCAGCAAGGCTGATACCACTACAGTCATTATGTTTATGGGTAGTACCTGGAATAATAGTATGACATCCATACTTGTAAAAATCCAAAACCAAAACCCTTACACACACATCGGTGCAAGAAGGTGTGGGTGAAATAGCATTTGGTGACCGATCTGGAGGTCAGCAGATAATGGGTGGGTTTGTGATGGAGGTTCAGTGTATAAGTTGTAGTATCAAGTCCCCATAGGTGAGATTGGTGTGAAGGTGGGAAGCACCATACAGAGACACTCTCCATGCGGTGATCATAGCGAGGGTGTTAGTGAAGACATACATACTCTTGTGGAGTAAGGAATGTGTTGACACTATATAGGTGATACTCCCCCAGAGTGAGGTGTTGAAAAATGCCTTCTAAGGGATCGATGGTTGATATGTGGGTAGCTGGGATAGACGAAATGTTAGAGGTTGACTCGGAGGTGGATCCAGTTGATAGGAAGGTTGATGGTTCGACCATGGAGGTTGTGGCAGCGGTAGGAATGGAGGATGTAGGTGCGGTTGAGGTAGCGGCGAAACTGGTGAGTGGAGGTGTAGGTGAATAGGAAATGGTCATGGAGGGAGATACTTTAATGGTTATAATCCTGCCATTGGCTTGGTAAAAAGTGTGTTACAGGTTTTGAAGGGAGATGGGTCATCCGGAATGGTATAGGTGTGTCCTTCATGCTCAAACTTTACACAACGATGCAAAGTGGAAGGAACATAACCCATGACATGAATCCAGGGTCTACCAAGAAATAGGTTATATTGAAATTCCCCCTCCAAGACATAAAATAGCTCGAATAGTACGGGGCCCACGTGAACATGGAAGATGATGGTGCTAAGTGTGGAAGTGATAGCATCATTGAATGAATGCAACATGACGGGATGTTTATGCATGTAATTATCGGGTATGCGCATTTGGTCGAATGCATGGGAGGAGATGATATTAATGTTAGTGCCCCCATCGATCATAACATGTCATACATGGATATTATCGATATGGATGGAGATGAAAAGGGATGGATCGGGTCATCGGTTTGGTGTGGTGCAATCTCTTCATTTGAGAGGTGAGGTGACTACTTGGTGAGTAAGTAGAGGTGTAGAATAAGGTGGTAATTTGGTGAGAGAGGCTACATGATGAGGTGTAATAATGGAGGCCACAGTGTAGGGTTATTAGGTAAGACCTCAATAGAGGTCAAGAACCTCCATGAGAGCTTGGCGATGGGATTCGAGAGGTTTAGATGAGGTCATATATGGACATTTTGAGGGGGATTGGTGTAATTTTTTGAGCATGGCGTGATGTGTAACCTCATTAGAAATAGGATATGTGGGGCCGTAGATAGTGACTTTAGGTGTGGGTACAGATGGTATGTTAGGTATAGGATTGGTTGGTGGGTCGGTTGCCTTTTCCTTTCCTTTGTCTTTTTGAGCATGGGTAGCAACATGGATCGTGTTGATTTGATACAGAGAGGTAGGTGAAGTAGGTGAACCATGAAAGGTGTAACGATAAGAAGGGCAGAAGCCCAAGAGGTGGGAAGGAACCTTGTGAGATGATTTGGGCACACCAACATTTGGGTGGAGGTTTGGCAAGTTCTCTGATGCAAACCATGTTAATTTCAAATCTTGGGGGTGGCTCTAAGAGTTTTGGGGGTGGAGGTCTTGGTCACTGAGTAGGAAATGAGGGAAGAACTATGGAAATGGGTGCTGGTGAAATGGGGTCCTCATCGAGAAGGTCATCATCATCAAAGTTTTCTTCAAGAGGACACAAATCGATAAGAATGGTTTTAAAATACTTGGAGTTCTCCACATCATGTCCTGGCACACGATTGTAGGTGTAAATTTTGGTGTCGTCAAACCCCTTTGGTTTAGGTTTGAGTGGGTCATAAGGTCTAAGAGGTGGTAATGTGATGATAGAAGTTTCAAGGAGGTTGGTTAAAATTTTGGCATAGGATCTCGCTAGTGGATCACAATGGGAAGTGAAGGTGGGTTTGGGTGTAGGTGCAACTAATTATATAGGAAGGGTCTTTGCAAGAGGGGGAGTGGGTCGAGCTACGGTTTTAGGTACTAGTGTGGTCTTAGGTGTTGGTCGTGTCTGCTTGGGTAGGGGCATGGTAGATGAACTAGTAATAGAGTGTGTGGTTGGCTTGACTACCTTATTGGAGGGTAGCGGATTTTTGTCTTTAGGTTACACCTTCTTAGGTAAAGGTGATACGGGCACACGAGATCTAGAGGGAAAAGTAGATGGTGGAAGAGGGTGAGTTACCCATGGGGATAACTGAGGTCGTTGTGAAGGTAGATGGCGTGGGTCATGTAGGAGGTGTGAGAGAAAGAGGCTGAAGTGTCATGGGTAGTGAAGAAGTTATCAATGGTATTAGAGGTATGGGTGGTAAAAATGTTACAGGTGTGGGCGGAAGTCATGTCGGGTGCTTGATTATGTTGGGGTTTGCGGGGGAGGAATGGGCGATGCATTTTTAGTTTACCAAACAGTGGAGGTTCCTTAACTAGACTAGAAGGGTGAGGTCCTAAGACAGATGGAAGGGGTGAAGGTGATGAGGGTGTGATCGGTAAGGTTGGGATACAAGATCTAGGGGATTGGTTCTTCTGTTTGGGGTCCGGATTAAGTTTGGTGTTAGTTTTGGAGGATGTGGCTAAATCTAATTTTATCAAGTGGATGAGTAAGGCTGGTCATTTGGATGACCCCTAAGGTAGTAATAGGTTTAGGAAAGGAAGATGATGTAGGTGTAGGTTTGGATGTAGAAGCATGTTGAGTTATGGGTAGAGGTGTGAGTTGAGCCATGAGTGGTATTATGGGAGAATTTTTGATAGTTGTGGTTGTGTTTGGTTCGATCAGCTGAAATATTTTTGGATAGATAGTGGAAGTGTCAGTGAGTGACATTTGCATTTGTGTTGAGACAGGAAGTAGAAGATGCCCCCAAAGTAAGGATCTATCCACATAATCCAGGCGGTTGGCTAAGCGTGAGAATGACACTGCAATGGGTGAGGTTGATGAGGATCCAATGGCAATTCCCATAAAATGTGTCTTAGAAATGGGGAATTTGCTAGCTTTAGCCTCTGTGGGTAAGAGAGCCAAAAATAAGTCTCGCCGGATCTTGAGTGGGTGATAGAGAATGGTCACCAAAAGGCAACGACATTTCTAATGGATCTTTAATAGGTGGAGGAGATAATAGGTCTTCCTCTATGGGTCAAAGAGGTACTGCAAGTGATGGATCTCTAGGTGGAGAAGCCAATGGTGAAATGGTCTTGATGTTAATAGGAGGCTCCTTCACACGTGAGGGAGGAGATGAAGGGTGTTCCTCTGTGGGTGGTGGAATAGGTGAAGTTGGTTCATGTGTAGGTGGAGGAATTCGGGCTAGGATTTCCTCTATGGAATGAATATGAGGTAAATTTGGAAGTGATTGGTGCATCACTAAAAATAGCATGGACCTCACGGGTATGGCTATCCTTAGTTGAGGTCTCTCCGGTTTGATCAAGAAGGGGCATGATTAGGAAATGGTTTCTTGAATATGTACGGGTTTTGATTGGTAGGTGCGTTTGGATTATCCAAGGTTAACTCATCATTCTAAAGCATTTCCTAGACAATATTCTTGAAAGTGATGTAATTTTTGTCACTATGAACTTTTACCCGATGATAGCTACGAAGTCGTGCTCTTTGTACCATCGCGGGCATGGGATGAGCAGGATCGAAACCAAAGTGTGTGGTTTTACAGGAGGAAGGGTGATGGCCCCACTTTAATAAGATTTTCTAAGATAGAAGAATAAGGCTCCCTAATTGTGGTGTATTTTTGTTGTTCTCGTCGAATTGAAAGGTCCGGATAGGAGAAAGATTAGACGAGGGGTTAGCTTTGATTTGATGGATGAGTGGGCCAGCCTTGAGTACCACCGTGTTAGCTTTAGTTCCTTGGCTTTTGAATAATTATTTTTGGTTTTGAAGAAGAAGTATCGTTTGACTTAATCTGTTGAGTTCTTATTGCGTACTTGAATTTTCTTTTCTTCGATGGCCCAAATCTCTAGCTTTTGTGCCATGGTGAATGCCTCATCGAAGGTTCAGAAAGTTTACACTTACAGGGTTGGCGAGATATGTCTAGCACAAGCCCGTGTGAAGAGCTCTATGAGTTTGGTTTGTGGTAGTTGGAATGTGAGTTGATTGATCAGGCTACGCCAACGAGCAACAAAATCTGTGATAGATTCATCGTCATATTGACATGTAGAGTAGAGGTCAGTCATGGTAACCTTCTTAACAACATTGATGGAGAAGTGATCCAAGAAGGCTTGGGCTACCTGATTAAATGAGAAGATAGAATGTCTAGGTAACCCACTATACCAGTCTAATGTGGGCCCAGTCAAAGACATGGGAAAGGTCCTCAGAAGCAAAGCATCATCATGGGCGATCAGATAACAACCATGTTTGAAAGACCGCAAGTGTTGTTGTAGGTCCTCTTTGCTATTGAAGCGGTTAAATTTAGGCATTTCCCAATGCATGGGATATGGATGGATAGGAATGGATGGGTGTATGGGCTCATTGTAAATTTCATCATAGGTGAGAGAGTTGCACGAGCCGGAAACCAATGCCTCCAATGTCTACATCTTGTCCATCATTAACTTGATTAGGTCATTGGTAGGTGGTGATGGATGGGTACCTCCTGTAGTGTAAGGAGGTTGGTGTTGGACATATGATGGAGGTGGCATTCCAGTATATAACACACGCCATATAGGTAGATTAAGGAGGAAGTGAGATATGGGGTACGTACCTTAATGACTGATAGATGAAATGGGAGGCTACTGATAGTACGTATATGGAGGTGGAAGGGTCGAGGTGACTCTAGTAGCAATGGGGGCTAAGGACTGTGGAATAGAAAGGACAATGTTTTGAAAAGGGGTAGGGGTCACTAACACTTGGTGGTGGTTGTGTATCTATGGGTATATGTGAGATAATAGGCATGGATGAGGTTATGTTCTAGGTGGTTGGTGAAGGTATAGTGGATGTGGTAGGTACAACAAGTGTGGCAAATGTGGCGGTCATAAGCAGGTATAGGGCCTAGCCGCAAAACAACTCGGGGCAAAGCAGTGCGGGTAGCACGGAGCCGAGGGGGCTGATGCGAAGTAGGAATAAGAGTCGGGGATAGATACGGGCATGCCATATATCAATTGACTGAAGAATCTTGAGTGGATGAGTGGGAAAGATAAAACTATAAGGCGATTGTGGGTTGGTCAAGGAGTCATGTGAATTCCTCATCCCTCCGGTGATAGTGATAGGTTAGGTAGGATCCATGGGTGATAAAATAGAAGGTGGTGAAGGAATAGGTGGAAGTGGTTGACAATTGGCATGGAATATGAGGGCATTTACTTGGCTACGTGTCAACACCATATGAACAAGTCTTGACGTGGTAGACTGCTTTGTAAATGACATAGAAATACAACAAAGATAGGAAAACAGGTGGTGGTAGGTGGATTAGGTACAAAATGTCTCGCTAGAAATTTGAATAGGCTAGCGATCTTTGGTTAGGGTAAACTAACGTCCATCCTTTGTAATCGTAGTCGATTCTATGTGAAAAATGGACAGTTTGTCAAAACAAGGAAAAAGGTTAATAATCTACTAAGTAGATAAGATGCTGATTGAATTTATCAGGACAGTGAATATGATGAGAGTGACAGAGACTCTGAATAGCAAAGAAGGTGAAGTAGGTGTCCTTTTGGGTAGGTTAACCAAAAGAATAGTAAACCAACACCGGTTGGGTAAAACCAATGATGGTCAGAGGGTAACCAACAACGGTCGCTGGACCAACACCGGTTATTGTGAAATTGAAATAGAGATGAAGAAAAGGTGGTTATGAGTTAAATTAAAATGTGGAAGCAGACCCATAATTCTAAGAATGATGAAAATAGGGTCCAAGCACACTCAGATGAAGCTGGAATACACCAACTATGATGAGGATCATGCAAGGGAAAATAAGAAGATGAAGAACTCAAAACGCAAGCCAAGCATAAACACTAAGAAAAATACAATCCTAAGAGTGCTTTTTCTATTATGTTTGTTCAACTTATGCTATTAAGGACTAACTCATGAACTTTAGAATATAATTTTTGGTGAGGAAGGCTTCCTACAAAGAAGGATATCTACAAGGAGAGGTTTTGTATATGTTGGAGGGGGGGGATTTCTTCGAGATATGACTATGTAAGTAACAAGTTGGGGAGTACCTACCAATCCTTAGATTAGTGTGATCATTGACAAGCATTACTAGGAAAGATCTCATTTAAGAATGTGTATATTTTTGAATTTTTGTGGTTTGGTAAGACTTGAGAGAGAGAGAGAGAGAGAGAGAGAGAGAGAGAGAGAGAGAGAGAAAATGTGCTTTCTACAATTCGTTTGTTAACCATCATCTGGGAATGACTTTCAGTGTATAGGTTGCCTTCATTTAATGTGAGCTAATGCAGAAAAGAAAAATGAAATGTAGTTGATTTTTAAACCCAAATCAAAATGTTGAATTCAATGACACAAAAAGATGAACAGGATAAGGGATGCTCTTTCACTAATGCGATACTAATGAAAGGAAAGAAATGTTCATTTTAAAGCACCAAAACACAATTATTTTTAGACAATAGAAGAATATAAGATTTCAGGGGAGAAATTTTAGTGTGAGAACCTTTCATAAAGGAAAAAAACATGCAAATTTTCACCTAGGAATGAAGAAATGTAAGGACCCCATTTTTCACCTTCTCACCATTTGTACCTTCATTTCCTACCACTGAAGGGACTCTTTGGAACCATGACATTTGGTGATCATGTGACTACTCTTCACCTTTAGAATAATCAATCATGCAATGTTTTTAGGGTCTTCTGCTCATCATCCTATCTAAGGTATGACCCACCCATTATGATCCTTACCAATCGGTGGCTTTCTTGCCTCCCCTTATCTTTTAACCTTCGAATTACATAATGATTACCTTATACAGGACTAGATCCTCGATGATTATCTATGGGATATTTTCCTCTTTCGCCACAATCAACTCAAATTCAACCATACCAATGTGCCCACAATTCACCCATACCTAAAAGACCTAGAATCAATCATGGCTATAACCTACCAACTCATTCTCATACCTCCTTGCATTCTTCCCTAGCTTATGGGAGAACTACATTGGCCTGAGGTCTCTTTTCGTCAGGACTATGTAGGCAACACTCCGAGGGCATGGGGCCCTTGGAGGTTAGCTCGACCACTCTCTACCCTAACCAATTCACCTTTCATTTTCCTAAATCACATTCTACCCTAGTTAGTTTCCTTTTTATATCAATAATTGGAAATTAAACCAAACAAACAACAGATTGCTTCACATTTTTATCATCATCATTCATACATTCATTATGTCTACCATTTCTTTACCATTATCATGCATGTTACTATAAAACATCTCAACATGACCCATATCATCATTAATTACACAAATTAATGAATTACATACTCAACCCATTTCAACTCAACCATCTATAAACCAACCTGACTCCATCCATGCCTAAACCAAAAACCTGACTCAATCCATACCTATGACCTGACTCCATCCATGCCTAGGACCTGACTCAATCCATTCCTATGACCTGACTCCATCCATGCCTATAACCTGACTCCACCATGCCTAACACACCTATCATGAATCCATCTATGCATAATAATAAAATTCTATCAACACAGATACATCATCACCAAATCATCCATCTCATCATATAAATTTGTATATCCATACAATATACACTGATACCAAATAATATGCATCTCTCAAAAAATCTCATATACATCCTCACTCTCTTTGGCACGTAGGCTGGTATATATCAAAAATGAATAACTACATCAAAATGGAGAGACATACATCAGGCATCATCCATATCAGTCTCTCTTATCTCCTCCTCCCCCTCGGCTTCTGTTTAGCAGCCTTATAACATCTCATCACCCGTCATGGGTCATGGTTGGGTCCCTATTGGTACATCTCTTGGGGCTTGCCTACGTGAACTAGTGGCCTCACCCTGATCCTATCTCGGGGCTTGATGGCCTCCTATGCTCTCCATGTTATGGGTGTGGGATCTAGTCCTCTCGGTTGATGCTTTTTGTTCCTTGTACTCTCCGTAGGATAGAAAATCTATCCCCACCACCATCAACTGATCTTGATAATACCTGGCCTCACTTAGGGCATCCCGTAATCTAAATACGAGTACCATTTGTGGTGGGCCCATTGGCTTCGACGACTGCACTGCCCTACGAGACCCGTCCCGCCCTGTCTTTAAACTAGGACCCTATCTTGGTGCCTGTGGTGGTGCCATCTACCTCACACCCTATGCATGCATCCGGGTCTCGTAATGCCTCAATCTCCATGCATGTGCGGTGGCCAAATGGCCCCTGTAAACCTATAGCCTGCGCCCGTAGGGCGGCCACCCACTCATCATCACCATCTCCACCCTGAGCCATCTAGACTTGTAGACTAGACACTGTGCATAAAAATTGGCCACCTCCGCTTTCAACCCTGCTAACTTCCCCGTATCATCCCCAACTGTGTAATCAAGGTCACCACCTACCCCTGTAGGGTATCTCTCGAATAGTGATGGTGAATAAATCCGCCTACCTAGGCCCGGGTGGTACTACCTTGATAAATGAGCCTCCCACCACTATCTTAATCATTCCATCACCCCGGCATCATCAATCCACCGGTCTATCACCTAATCCTCCTGCCCTGTAGGTATTGTCGATTGTGGTAGTGGCAGTGGTCTCTCCACATCATCTCTCTAGTACTATGGGAAGGGTGGTGGTATATCCTATGGCAACCCAAACTACCATCTGACCCTATCTACTGGGATCATCTCATGCTCCCCTGCATAATGCCCTTAATCCATCTGAGTATCTGCAAGCCATATAACTCATCAGCCATCTGTCTATATGAGGGATAACCCACATACGGTCTCCAAATAATGTCCACGCTGGACAACCCCTCCAATAACCACCTGTAATATGCTACATCATGAGTATTCTTTTATGATAGACACTCTCCCATCACTAGTACCCATCACCTGTAGCCCACTCAAACAAAACCAGGCTCAAATGCATCTTCCCGGGGCATACCAATCGAGACAAACACACACAATGTGCTCATAGGCCCAACAATGAAGAATAAATGTGCAACATAAGATTGAACTGATGGAGCCACCCATATGCCCATAGCTCTCTATATAACTACACCAGGAATGTTGGTACCCATGCAAAGTAGGTCCTGTCCATCATCATATCATGCAGCACCCCCATCAGTGATCATGGGAATCTCCCACCCTCTGCATCTGGCAGTGCAAAATAACAGTGCCTCCATTAATAATACTACTAGCCTCGTCTCCTCTGGACGGGCTAGGTACATCTCTCCATAACTCAGCCGGTGTCTTTGTAGAATTTCATCTCTGCCACTCCCTCACCGAATACTTTCAGCATCAACTCCTCAGATGCCTCTAAGAAGATCGAATATACCTATGTCCCCAATATAGGTAATCGCAAGATCCTGTACACATCCTCCAAGGTGACTGTCATCTCGCAAATCGATAACTGGAATGTGTTGGTCATTGAATCCCATCTATTGATGAGAGTGACCATCAAACCCGAATATCAAACTACATGTCGGTAGCGTCAGACCCCAATCAGGCCCACATTTGCGACATGCCTCCACTCCTTGACTGTCGTAGCCCCATGAACTGTCAAGAGTAGGGGTGGCACCCTATCTCGCATCCTCAGCTGATCTCTCACCTACATCTAGCAAAACATCACATTACTACACCTTAATCATACCCACAATCACTCTCGACACCTCACCTATACTTACCACCCTACCTCTCTTTCCCTAGACCTCCTTACCTTCATATCCCATCTTCTATCTACCCACCCCAACCCTAACCCACTATCATTCACCCTTACCTATTTTTACCCCTTACCTATGTTATGATTTTCCCCACAACATCTTCTCTTACCCCTACCTACCTCACCCACCCAACCTAGGGCACTTTTGACCCCTTTTTCCCTAAATCATGACCGGTCCTGGTTATCTCTAACTCCGACCCCGTCCCCCATAAACCGGCATCGGTCACCTTTTTCGTGACCTTTACCAAATCACTAACACCAATGTCGGATAATCCTCAATTGATGACGGTCCATTGTCACACGAAAACCACAACACCCAAAACCCCATTTTTTCCTAAACATTCCCTTTCTCTCCCTTCTACCCACCCATTTCTACCTAAATCCCCCTCAACCCTTCCCCACCCCTCCTTCACCCAATCACCTCCCCCATTCCTATTTTACCCAATTTTCCCTCCCACAAATTCAAAATTCATTTTCCCCCAAACCCATTTTCCCAAACCCCGACCTCTAAATCAATCTAACTCACAAAACAAAGAAAGGGATTGACTCTTACCTCATCACGATGTCATCACCATGTTGGTATGCCAAGCTGCTGCATCGGTGGTCCACCCGACCCCTCCCGCCTCTGTCATCACCCAATCAACCTCCTCACCTCCAACCAACCGAATCGATCAATCTAATCTCATGGACCCACCTATCGACTGCCAATCACCCGCTATATCACTCACCAACTCATTTCTGTTCCGCATGGACACTTTCAAGCTTTCTCTCTCTCACCTATCATTTTCTCCTATTTGGAAAGTGATAAATGATTTCGTAACTTGATCGGCGATGGTTTTACCTTGACCGACATTGGTCTTGTGCCCTAGATTACCATAGTCGGTCCATCTCGACCGACATCAGTTCCTTATAAACATTGTCAGTTATCCTACTTCATCTTTTTCCTACCCCCTACCCCTAATTTAATGACCTACATCCTTTATACCTCACCCACACCTAACTTGGACACTTCACTTTATCCTCCTGACCTCATCATTTACTACCTCACCTCATCCTCATTCGGGACTTGTTATTTTACCCATACCTCGGCCCTACCCATGCCGTGACCTAATTACTTGGACCTAGAACATTTCTAGTGACCTGTGACCTCATGTGCTCGCTATACCTTATGGCACTATTTACCGTGTTGATTGCAATATCGACCTTGCCTTGTCTCTTGTCGTGATTGTTTATCTTGACCCAACCTTTGGTGTACCGGAACATACCTAAATGTTCATGCCCCTGACCTACATCATGTTTCCTAAATATATCCTATACCTTGGATACCGGAATCACCTCAACCTTGTTTGGATAAACCTATTGACCTTAGACAATGTAAAGTTTTCATGCTCTTCAACCCGGTAATCGTGTTGCAGTTATACGTGTGTGTGCGTTGGCTATTAATACCTTTGACCCTGACCCATTACTTGGATTACCCAATTAGACTTTTATCCTTTTTACTCCCATCGCCCACCCTCCTCTTCATCACATTTACCTTTTATCAAACCACTCGCCTGATTACGCTTCTACCTCATCAATTCCTAGTTTGAGGGGGATCACCTTCACCCAGACATGGGGCAACCACATCTTATTTTTGTTAGCGTCTCTTACGAATACAAGCTACGTAACAAAAAGGGTAAAAATGTAGACACCAAAATTGGGTCACACTCCCCTTGGTCCCTCGTCAAATAATCACCTTGAACACACTCACCTAACCATGGCCCCTTTCACCCCACTCTAATATTAATTTAATTAATTTAATTAAATTAATTCATGATCTCATAATATCTATTATTTAAATATCCTAATTGAGATAATGCCCACATATCCACCTCACCTATACACCTCATCTAGCCACCTCACCCTAAGACCTATTCTTAGTATGTTGCCATAACTAACTAAGACCTACCTAAACCCTAAAAATCAAAGCCTACATTCCCTCTAACCACATTCCCACCCGTTAGAAAGGAAGCTTCCATTCTAATCATGGAAGAAAATGAATGAGATCCAAGAAATCAAGAGGATCTGCCCATTTTAGTAAACCTAGGAAATCCCACCCTAACCGACACCGGTCACCCTAAACCGCCACCGGTCAGCCCGAAACCGCGTCGATTACCATTTAATCCCCAAAACAACCTTATTTCAAGGTTGGCACATTTTCTAAGAGCAAGAGATGAAACCAGAGCTACATGCAAATATAACCAACATTCATACACGCATCAGAGCATCTATAGCCAGCATTAGAAGTAATCACAGAGCCATTTACATTCACAGAAGCACCGGGAAGCACCATCACCAAACCAAACTACACACATCTTATCAATTGCCATTGCCATCTAGCCATCAAGCTCATACAATGTAAGTGTTTTGTTAACCAACATTCATCTACTATCATTTTAGTAGACTCTTTTACTTTTGTTATCAATTTCTACTTGCATTCCCATTCACCCATCATTTTCCTTCATACAAACTTGATCATTCCTTCACCCACACCATTAAACTACCCATATCCTACTGATAACTACCCCTGAGCACACCTAAGACCTACACAGACCTTGTCATTTCCCTCTCCATTTCCATTTAGCCTCAGATCTGTCACCACACCAAGATTTTATTAAGTTTCCTCTACCCCAACCATACCGACGCCGGTTACCCACAACCATCACCGGTTCACTTAAACCGACATCAGTCATACCAAACCGACGTTAGTCTCTGTGTTTTTACCCTTAGACCAAGAACAAAGCTTAAAATCTCCACCAAATACCCAAAACAACCCAGAACTGACCCTGACTAGTACCAATACTCTAACAGAGACCTTGACCTTCAAATTCAGTCATAGCTTAGCCTGTTGTGAACGAATTTGCTTATTGTATTCGAATGAGATACCTAAATCATTTTAACTACAGTAGGCTTTCATTTATTGTTAACATTGAGTTTTTTTAAACAAAGTGGATTGACAACCGTCTAGGAGTATCACACTTCCTGGATCTAGCATACGCTAGGCAGTTCACTGCATATACTATTTAACTTCTATTTGGTGGTCTTTTTTTCTATTTCAGGTAGTTCCTCCTAGCCAAAAGGAATCTATGACAATCAGTTGTGGATCAAGAAGTCCTACACATGCAACAACCTTCAACCAGCTTTAACAAGTATTCCTCCTAGCCCATTTACCCTTATCTGTTTTGTCAATATTCAAAGGAATGCTCTAAGAATCAAGTGAAACACATAAATTAGAATTACAGTAGTTCATTCCTTCACTTATGTTATGTTTTTGCCTATTTTATTAATTAGCTATAGAATTTCCTTTTATCTCTAATGTATTCCATTTATAAGCATTGTATTTCCAAATGTTGTGACAACAATATTTTATTTTATACCTCTTAAGCACATGTAATTGTGAATACAACACCGGCAAAGTTAAAAGTTTACTTCCTAAGTCGATGAATAAATGACTATGGATTAGTGAGCAACATATTAATTGTTGCAAGTTAATTTGCACCACCATTTTTGGTGTCATTTCCAGCACACCTCCAAGTTATTAGGTTTTTGTGAGGGTTTTTCATTCCTTTAAAATAGTCTAGGTTTAAGGAATTTACCTCAAATTAAACCCCAACTAATTACCATTGAATGAGTTGAATAGTTGATGCATGCACCATCCAAGGGATTCCCATGGTAGATTTTTAAATAATACACAAGTACCAAAAATATCTTCATTTACCTCGAATATCTCGAAGAAGAAACCTCTATACTCGGTTTGCTTTTTGAAGACAATCCTCTAAGTGACAGTTCTATAGCTGCTCCTAAGCAACTAGGGATGATAGAAGAGGTAGATCATAATGCCAAAAATTGGGAAACCACCTTCGAATCCCATCACAAAAACAATGTAACTACTAGAATGAAAAATATTTCTCCATCACCATTCCAAAATTCCAAGGAGATATGTCGAATATCTAGACACCTTTCTCTTTGAGTTTTATGTTTTGTGCGTAAGCTATGATTACACCATTGATGCACATAAATTGAAATTATTTCATGCAACACTCAAAGTTAAAGATTTAAGGTGGTTCATGGGATTGTGAAGGAATTTTATTACTACATGGGAATAAATGAAGGAGGAGTTCCTCAATAATTACCAAGACTATTGCAAACAAAGCAAGAGAGGAGGTGATGAAATCTATAAAATGCAATAAAAGGATGAACCATTAGAGGATTATTTGGAATGGTTCATGTTTGGGTCCAAAATTCAAGACACACCACCGACATACCACCTAACTCCCTCAAATTTATCTTTTAAAGGGACTTGATGATGAAGACATGGATGCTCGATCTAACTAGAGTAGGAGATATTTCAAATGCTAGTTTTGAAGACATTTGTGACACCTGCAAAAACTACTCCAGAGCTATTATGAAGAGAGTAAGGAATGTAAGATCAAGAGGTTGATTATCTACCAAAAAAGTAGGAGACATCTCTAAGTATGAGATTGTTATCATGTTTCAAAACATGAAGCAAGTTATTGTTAATGACATGGATAATCAACTTGATGATTTACACTCAAAAAAGAAGAAAGAATATACATAAGAAGTACTCAAAGAGTATTTCCATTTATGCGAGAATAAATAAATCGGACTATAGATGCGAGAGAATTGGCCAACATTGCTCAAGAAAGAGAAGCTTTCCTGATTTAAAAATTTTGGAGACGAGAAGATGGGAAAGTTTTCTATGTTCCTCAATGGAAACCATGGCCACCAAGGTAAGTAGGTATGACACAAAACCCTATGCATTCATTTCAAAATTATTCTAATAATTCATATCTGTAGCCCTAACTTTGGGCTAACCCTCAAGGATGGTCCCCTATCCTAACCAATACCAAAAATAGTGGTAACCTCCATACTAAGGCTAACCACAACAATAATGGCCAAAACCTCCCCAATCATAGAAATAGCCATGGAGGGGACAACAATGGAATAACCCACCTCTTAATTACCAAAAACATATCAACAAATTCATTATCGGTAGTAGTAATAAGCTCGATGCCTAATCCCCAATCAAGCTCCCAACCACAAGATACACAACTACTTGCTCAACGAACACCTAATCCTAACAATAAATCTTCTCACCAACCTATTCCCTTTGAACCACTCAATACCATACCTGCTCTATTGATATTAACAATATCCATCTTCACTCAGGAAGAGCAATTCCTTCACTAGATGGACCTACCATTACTGAAATTGTAGAAGAACCATAGTTTTTACATGATGACTCACAACAAGTGCATAAGATGTTACAAGATGATCCACAACAACCTACGTAGAACTCTAGCAAGTATAAAACATAGGATAATGAGCCACCATTTCTGAAAGGTTATAAGAAAAGAAAACCGACCCGAGATCAAAATCGATTCTGAATTTTTCATTCAAACTTAAAGATATTTTTGTTAAAATACCATTGATACAAGATATTAAATATGTGCCCATCTACAATAAGTTAGTTAAGGACATATGCATTAAGAAGCCAAGTAGGAAAAGGAAATACCCATCTACTATACATGTCATTGGGAAATTAGCTGATATTATGCTTGGGAACTTAGTTCTACCCAAGTATATTGATCCAGGAAGCCCTCTAGTAAATGTCACAATCAATGGTACATTGAAAAAAACACACTAATTGATCTAGGGGCATTAATAAATGTAATGAAAAAATAAATCATGGATGATTTGAAATTTGAAGGATTAAGACCAACAACCATAGTCTTGCAGCTTGTAGACAGATCAATAGTAAATCTTGAATGAGTTTTGAAGGATTTGGTAGTAATGTAGACTCCTCGAGTATCATGTTGACTTCATTGTTCTCCTACCAAAAGTAATCGTAGGAGGATATCCTATCATCCTCAAAATACCATGGTTCGCAACTACCGATGCACTCATTAGATACGAGATCCGTAATATGATCATCTCCAATGGAAGTGGCACCAAAAATATTATGCTCTACCCCTTGCACAACCATTCAATGAAGAAGATCAAACCGTTTGGGTGGAGGAACCAAAAGAAGACCAGAGCTCAGTTCAGCAACTCATGATGTTGGAGAAGTCATGCATAATAGAAGGAAAAGAGGAGGATGTTGTTATTTCAAACATTTTGTAGAATAATTATGGTAAGAATGAAGAAGAAGATGGAAAATTACAATGCATAAGCTGTCTTGAAAATCAAATCTTGCCTCAACAGAGTACTAAGAATGTTCTAGGTAAGAATTGCATCCTACACCAGACTTCTTCCACATGATTATATCTTGAATTCTATAAGTAGTAGCATATGTTCCATGACTGATCTTTCCAAGCAAGTGGATATTACACTGGCAAACCACTCAATGTGAACAAAACATTAAGCATGCAATAGGAGCAGTTGTTAGTTAGTTGTATTTCTCAAAAAGTGCATGATAAATTTTACATGGGATTATGGAGACATGCATGGAATCCATCATAAAATTTGTACTCATAAGATATACATCAAGGACATCTGCAAGCCAATAAGATATCCACAAAGGAGAATGAACCCAGAAGTGAGGGATATAGTGAAGGAAGAACTAAAGAAATTATTAGATGTTGGATTCATATATCCAATTTTAAATAGTCCATGGGTGTAACCACTAGTTATTGTACCTAAAAATAATGGCAAGTGGAGGATCTATGTGGACTATCGAGAGATGAATGCAACAACGAAAAGGATCATTTTCCACTCCCTTTTATTGATTAGGTACTTGACACTCTTTCTGGCAAAAAGTAATTTTATTTTCTGGACGGTTATAGTGGCTACAACCAAATTTAGATTGCACCAGAGGATCAAAAAAATATCACATTATCATGTCCATGGAGAAATTTTTCATACTTTTTTATTCCCTTTGGTCTATGCAATGCACCTACCACATTTCGAGAACAGCTTCTTAGCATCTTCTCAGACCTAACAAATGATTGCATGGAGGTATACATGGATGATTTTACAATCCATGGAAGCACCTTTGATGAAGCAATGAATAAATTAGACAAAGTTATCAAGAGATGCAAGGAGCATAACTTGTCTTTGAGAAACGAAAAATTTTATATGATGATATCTCGAGGGGATAGTGTAAGGACATTACCTATGATCTGCTAGAATCCGAGTAGATCAAACAACAAATCAGCGATTATAAATTTACCAACACCTAAAAATCAGAAGGATGTAAGGAGCTTCTTGGGCCATGCTAGTTATTACCGAAGATTAATTCAATATTTCAACAGAATTGTAGGACCATTATTTATTTTATTGAGAAAGGATGTCACATTTATATGGATAGAGAAATGTGAAGTTGCATTCCAAACTTTGAAGCAAATGATAACTTCTACACTTGTTCTAAGAGGACCAAATTGGAGTTTTCCATTTCATATACACAATGATGCCTCAGATCACACCATTGGAGTTGTTTTAAGATAGAAAGATGGGATACTAAATTATGCAATCTATTATGTCAATAAAAATATGTAGCACACTGAGCTTAACTACATGTTCACTGAGAAAGAATTTTTATCCGTTGCATACGCCATCACCAAATGGATAGAAGTAAAAGCATTACCAAATCAAAAGAGTGAAAATGTTGCAAAATTCTATATTACCATATCTTTACAAGATATGGAGTGCCTAAGAGATTGTCATAGATCAAGGTAACCAATTCTTTGCTGAAGTTATTGATGATTTGGCTACAAAATATGAAATCAAGCATAGGAGGTCAACACCTTATCATCCACAATCCAATGGCCAAGCTCAAGTAAAAACAAAGAAAATGAGGGCATCTTGACAAATACTATTACACCGCATAAAAGGGATTGGTCAGAAATAATTCCAGAGGTAGTTTGGGAATTCAATACCACATGGAAAATAATGGGATTCACATGTTTTGAGCTACTATGTATGGTAAGACTATTGTTATCCCTATTGATTTTAAACACAAGACATTAAGAATTGCATTATAACTGGGCATAGATTTGTCTGAAGCTCAAAGGCAAAGGATTCTTCAACTCAATGAGTTGGATGAAACGAGAAGGTAGGTTTTTCATAATACATAAGTGGTACAAAAACAAAGGATCAAATGGCATGACAAGTTCAAAAATCAAGGCAATTTCAAGAAGGTGATTAAGCACTTATCTTTGACTCCAAATATAAGGACTACACGGAAAACTCAAAACAAGGTGGTTGGGTCTGTATGAGGTTGAGAAGTTATTTCCCAATGGAGTTCAAACTCACCACCATTGATCTCATGAGATTCAAAATACTGGTGAATGGTCATAGATTGAGGTTTTACAAAAACCAAACCAATAATAAAACCTTCATCCAACAATTCAAAGGAGGCCAATGTAGGATGGAAATATCTTGGTTCATCTTCTCGAAATTTTAGGGAATGAGATCTTTAGAGTCCTTGGTTTATCCATCTTACTAGATACCTATGTGAGGAATAAAAGTGATGTGATCAGCCTTCATGGTGACAAGAACCACTCATTAACATGTTTTATTTTATTAGCATTTATGTTTTCTTTGGATTTGGAGTATTTGCAACAAGGTGTGCATAATCTCTATGAAAGGAGATGGTGCAAAGACTAGAATGTCCACTTGCAGCAGCATGCAACCAAATCCCTGTTTTTCTTTCATTTTTATATAACTTGATTGTATGAAGAATCAAGAGCCTAGTTGAGTGATCCCAAAGATATGAAGATAGTTAACACCGAGAAAATTCAATCTTCCCTCTCTAGGAATCAATTGAATTCATTATGAAGGTTACGTATATAGTAACACTTGTAGTAATTGGGCATGTAGCAACACTACTTGTAGAAATGTAGTACCTCAACATGTAGCCTCATGCATGCATCCAAGGGCATGAACTCCAACAAGATAAATATCACAATCATTCGAGTGTATATCTCAAGTTAAGTGCTCTCAATTTCCTTTAATAAAGTAGTGTTAGAATAATTCTATTTAATTAATATACATGTCAAGTTATCAATGAAATTTATTAACCATAATATTCCGCCACCTCCTATAATGTGACATGTCTTCCACGTCACCCCATGATGTCACAAAACCTCAATTCACACACGAATATATTTCAATTCAAATTAATGCCTAATTTTCAAGTTGTGTGTAAAACCGGTCGTAAAGTTTGAAAAGGTGAACACTTGAGTTCTTTCGTTCATTTGAATTTTGTATAATCAATTCCAAGTGAAGAACCTCTTGCTTCGCATAGTTTGTAGAAGTTGTAGAGCTTAAAGTGGGTGGAGACTTGATAAGAAATGAACCTACAAATCATTCACAACTTTGGAATTAGCCACAAATTCTATAGTACTTTCATGATAATGGTTGGATGGATTACATCAATAAGTTCCAAGGTTTCAATGAGGCTATGGTCATAGAATTCACCACCACCTTCAAGGATAGGAAAACAATAATAAAGGGTTTACAAGTTAAGGTTGATGATGAAATATTGGTTGTAGTCACCTTTGGACTTCCAGAAGGCAAGGTGTATCTGTGAGATCCAATCCAAAGAAATATCAGACATAGTTTATAGATGAGGATGAAAACTTTGTGACAAATAGACAAGGTACTCTACGAACTTCTTTAAAACCCTTTTGGGTAGATGTGTCCAATTATATCATAAAATATTTTACCTGTGAGGGTCAATATTCACGGTTTAATATTGTCCATTTTAAACTTCTAAATCATTTGAAAAATGGCAAACATGTGAATGTACCAAATTTATTTCATGAGAGTTTAAAGAATATGAGTAGAGAATCACAAAGGGAAGTTTTTCCTTGTCTCACCATTTTATTTTCACTTTAATTGTGAAACATTGTCAACTAAACATCCTACAATAAAATGGGGAATTTTCTCGAGCAAAGCATATTAATGACCTATTGGGAAAGGGTAAGAAAAATAAAATAAGCTCAACTAGTTCTTATATGCCTCCACCGAACCCTTAGCTTCAGCCTCCACTTAGTCGAAACCCATATTCCTACAAAAACCTTGTTCCTTCATAATCTTCCATGCTTGAAGAAACACCCATCCATGACAAACCTCCATCTCAAAAAAAAAAGGTCCTAGACCAATATATTTTGACATGGTTTTGGTTGTTAAATCATTTCTAAATATATCAGCACTAGATTCCTCTTTCTCAAAAGGTAAATGAAAATCCCCAACTAAAGTCTCCAAGCCATCCAGAGCTCAAATAGCCTTAATACTAAAAATAATGGAACCTTAAATCCTAGTAAGAGCACTCAAATTTTTCTAGACATTGATGAAGAGGGACTAGAAAAGAAGGAGGAATCTATTCCAATGGAAGTTGAGTAGGAAGTCCATATAAACACTAGAAAAAGACACAATCATGGAGGAAAAGACCAAGGAAGTAGAAAATATAATGGAATAATAATTAGATGAAAAAAATAATAATGATTTCCCTACTAAACCAATTGAGTTTCAAACAGAGGTTGTTCATGCTAAGGAAACCCACACACAACATGAAGAAGAAGTTTTAGCTAAGTAGATTGAGGATGTAATCAATGGTCATAAGATCCATGATGAAATAGAGGTTGTTCATACACAACATGAAGAGAATATAGTAACCAAAGAATTTGAGGAAATAACCATTGCGACTACAGATAATGAAAGGAAGCATGAGGAAGTGTTAGCACAAATACTACATGAGACAATTGTGTAATTAAAAACCATTGATGATCGAGAGAAAAGGAAAGTAATGCTAAGGTAATGATTGAAGAGTATGGTAATTTATGAAGGAGCAAAAAATAAAATAGAGGGTATACATGATGAGAGAAGAAGTCCATGATGAGGTTAGAGATCACATTAGGTTCAATTGTGTGGAAATATTGCAGGCATGCATAAGAAGATGGGAATAAATATAACAAGAGATGAGGAGAAAATAAATGCATTCATAACCTAACATTATCTAAACTCTCCAGAGAATCAATTTATAAATTGAGGTAGCAAGGGATGTGGAAAAACTTTGTTCCCTATGGGATACTATCCGCCAATTTTCCACTACCTAATACCTCATTGGTCTAGGGACAAAGAACTAAATGAGTAACTACATAAAAGGATAATGGAACGGTACATAAGGAATGCAAGCTATTTCTTTACTGATCTAGATGGATCATCCATGCCAACTAACTTTAGGAAATTGTGCAACATCATCCAAGAGGACCCCAAGAAAGAAAATGATAAAAACGAGATATTGAATGAGGTCATTCAAGAAGCTAAGTTTGGGGTGTGATGAGACCCTTTAATTATTGTTTTAATTGTCTCATATGTTGTATATTTTGTATACCCTTGCACTGTTTATCCCTGTTATCCTGTCAAACATTTCCACTTGAACTTAAACTTATGACACTTATATTAATTAATATAGCTATTACTAAAGTTACTCTATTTTATGGATTTTGAATGTGCATGTTAATCTCTTTGATATAATGAATGATTATTAATGCTTTTTTGAATGCCATACTTGTTTGCAAGAAGATGTTATATGTTGCCAATAATATGATTCCAAAGAAACTCTTTCACAATGCAAAAGGACTCGTCTACAATGACCGGCATGCAATAAGCGGGACTCATCTCATATAGCAAGGCACTCAGAAAGCCAAAGGAAAACACGCACACATAAAAAAACATGATTGTGGGAAAATTGATCAACAAGGATGCTTCACCTGAGTTTGCACATGTCAAGTAAAGAATCGTTATGACAACAAGAGTGGATCTCATGCCAATTCCTAATTATGCTCTACAACTACAACTATGGAACTAGTTGATTTAACTTGATAATTGGTTGTTTGAATGAACAATTAGTTATGTTGTTGTATTAGAACACCTTTCCTCAGTTATGATTGCATGCATAGGAATCTATGGATTCCTTGGTAGTGATCTGGTACTTAATCAAAATGTAATTATTAGTTGAAGGAGTCTCCTCACGTCTCTACTGGATATATAGAGAATGCAAAGACTGTATTAGATAGAGATCCATATTTAAGAAATTGTTGTAAGTTTCATTCTAAATCTACGTGTTGATGAATAAAAATATGAGTTCTATCATTTTTCTATAGAAACGAGCCTTAGGAATGGTTAGTACCCAAGGAAGGGCCCACTTGTGGTTACTACACCCTTTTCTTTCTATTTTCTATTTTAGTTCCTTGCATGCATAGATTAGAATTGTAAATTCCTTCACTACATTATGATTTTACTTTATTTCTTACTTAGCTATCGAATTTCCTTTTATCTGCAATGTAGTTCATTTTTAAGTATTGTATTTCCAATTTTCGTGACAACGGTATTTTAGTTTATACCTCTTAACAACTTGTAACTATGTATAAAGCACTTGTGAGTTGAAATTTTACATCCCTAGGTATGATGAATAAATGACCATGGATTAATGAACAAAATATTATTTATGCAAGTTAAATTGCACCACCACTCCCTTCTAATCCTACTTTGGTATGGAGGATGGTTCTAAACTAATAGTTGAGGAGACTATTGAATTCAACATTGGTATAGAAGAGGATCCTAAAATTTTAAAATTGGCACTTCATGTTCATCACACGAGGATAAATAATTTACCATCCTCCTTAGAGAATTTGTAGACATATTTGCATGGTCTTATGCATGCATACTAGGCTTAGATCCTTATTTAGTATTGCAAAATCTAGTTGTGCATGAATATGTAAATATTGTCAAACAAAAACTAAGAAATATGCATCCATACATTTCTAATTTGGTCAAATCTTTGTTATGTTTGTGGAGCCTATTTTCATGTTAGAGTGTGGTACACCTTCTATGTGTTACACTCGGGTATTTTTACGGTGGTCCCGCTCACCGGTGAGCGAGTCGAGGCGGGATCGGGGTGAAGCCCCAAAGCAAATTTTCATGGGTGGTTTATTAACCCATGGGTAATGGATAACCGTTATGGGCTGTTTTTGGGCCCATGGTTTTTTCGATACCCATTGTTTTGATACCCATGATTTTTTGCCCATGGTTTTGATACCCACGGTTTTGTATCAAATTGCTTAAGCAATTGTCTATTTATATGGTCTTATGCATATGATACATATACAAGTAAAATGCATTACAGATGTGCTTTGAATTCGGGTGTGAATTCGTCAGAGAGTTTGTTGAGCATAGCTCCAAACGGATCTGGGTATTGTATTGAGAGAGTGGAGGCTTGTAATAAAATCTGAGCAAGTGATTCTTGGTGGACGTAGCCCAAATTGGGTGAACCACATTAAATATTGTCTTTCTGTGTTGTGTTATTTATTTTACACTTTTATTTGAGATCTGTAATAATTTCTACATATTAGTTTCTACTGTTGCGATTCTGTGAGGGATTATTCCACATATTTTATCTCTTATTTCCTAACAATTGGTATCAAAGCCTGGATTGGTTTGCTAAAGTGTTGAATCACAAGGAAATTTTTATCTTGAGTGGGAGCTATGGCAGATGATGGAATATCTAGGGTTGATAAATTCAACGGGTAAAATTTCAGTCTTTGGAAGATGCAGATAGAAGATTACCTTTATCAGAAGGATCTTTATACTCCGCTATCCGAGAAGGTGAACAAACCCTCGAGTATGTGAGATGCGGAATGGGATTTTTTGGATCGGAAGGCACTTGGAACGATCTGGCTGTGTCTTGCATCTTCGGTATTATTTAATGTTTCAAAGGAAGACTACAAAAGATATAATGGATGCATTAGGGAAGTTGTATGAAAAACCCTCTGCCTCTAACAAGATATTTTTAATGAAAAAGTTGATTAATATGAAGATGTCTAAGAATAGTTCCGTAGAAAATCATTTAAATGATTTCAATACGGTTGTGAATTTGCTAGCTTCGGTTATAATAGAATTTGATGAAGAAGTTAGGGCTTTGTTAATTTCTGTGCTCTTTACCCGAAAGATGTAATAGCACAGTAATGGCGGTAAGCAACTCGGTTCAGCTAACTTGAAGTTGAAGTTTGAGGATGTTGTAGGGGTGATTCTAAGTGAGGAAATGCAAAGAAAAATCTCTAGGGAATCTTCTACTTCAGGGAATGCTTTGACAGTGGAAACTAGAGGGAGACAGAAGAATAGAGGAAACCGTGGAAAATTGAAAGACCAAACAAGATCAAAATCCAAGAGCAAGATTGTATGTTGGAACTATGGAAAGTATGGGCATGCAAAGAAGGACTGTTGGGAGCTTTGGGACAAGAAGAAACAACATGAAGAAAACAAGGAGGCAAATGTGGCATCGGGTAATGTATGCCAAGATGCTTTGATTCTTTCTTTGCATAATATTACTGAATCTTGGGTTTTAGATTCAGGGGCTTCTTTTCATGCTACTCCACATAGGCATTATTTTGTTGATTATGTTCAAGGGGATTTTGGGCATGTTTTTCTTGGTGATGATGAGCCTTGCAGTATAGTTGGAAAAGGTTTTGTTCAGGTTAAGATGTAGAATGGGAATACATGGCTATTGAAGGATGTCAGACATGTGCCTACATTAAGGAGAAATTTGATATCGGCGGGGCAATTGGGAAGTGATGGTTGTACTGTGATATTTACAGCTAACTCTTGGAAGGTTACCAAGGGTGCTCTTGTGGTGGCAAGAGGTAAGAAGGTTGGAACCTTGTATTTATCCACTGATATTAATAATGATTGTAATCTTGTGGCTTCAGATGCAGATACAACATTATGGCACTATAGGCTCGGTCATATGAGCCATAAGGGCATGGACATCATAAAGAAGAATTTTCCTGGATATACAGAAACAAGTTTGGATTTCTGTGAGAACTGCATATATGGGAAACAAAAGCGAGTAAGGTTTCTCAAGGTTGGGCCTACAAAGAAAGAGAGTAAGTTAGAACTGGTACATTCTAATGTGTGGGGCTAGCTCGGGCATCATCTCTTGGGGTTCAAGTTATTATGTTACTTTCATTGATGATGCAACAAGGAAAGTTTGGGTTTATTATATTAGAAACAAATCTGATGTATTTGATACTTTTATTAAATGGAAAGCCTTGGTAGGGAATGAAATAGCTCTTAAGTTAAAATGTCTTAAGTCGATAATGGAGGGAGTATTGTAGCAATGAATTTGATGATTACTATTCTAAGAAAGGAATCCACAGGCAAAATACGGTTCTAGGAACTCCGCAACAGAATGGGGTATCATAAAGGATGAATAGAACAATAATGGAATGTGCTAGGAGCATGAGCATACATGCAGGACTACCTCTTTCTTTTTGGGAAGAAGCGGTGAGCACAACTGTGTACTTGATAAACAGAGGACCCTCAAGTGCATTGGATGGAGGCATACCTGAGGAGGCTTGGTATGGTAAGAATGTTTATTATTCATTTCTTAGAGTCTTTGGATGTGAGGTGTTTTTCATATAGATAAGGATGATAGGACCAAGCTAGAGACTAAATCAGAAAAATGTACTTTCATTGGTTATGGTGGTGATGACTTTGGATATAAATGTTGGAGTATTAAGGACAAGAAAATCATTCAATCTAGGGATGTGGTCTTTAATGAGAAATTCATGTATAAGTAGCGATTCACGGGGAAAATAGGGAAGAATCCAAGAAAGAATATGCAGCGGTAGAGGATCTTCCGGATGGGAAAGTGACACATGAATCAGTTCAGGAACCCCCTCAACAGGAACCCCAAACTCCTATATTGAGGAGGTCTTCTAGGGTAAGAAAATAACCTTAACGTTTTTCTCCTTCTCTTTATTATTTATTACTCACTGATAGTGGAGAGCCAGAGAGCTTTGATGAAGCAATGTAGGTAGATGCCAGTAAGAAGTGGGAGTAAGCCATGGATGAGGAGCATAAGTCTCTCATGGAGAACTGGACTTGGGATTTGGTGAAGCTACCAGAAGGAAAAAGAGCATTACAGAACAAGTGGGTGTACAGAGTTAAAGACGAAGAAGGAGGAAAGAAAATATATAAGGCCCGGTTCGTGGTCAAGGGGTTTGCACATAAACAAGGTATAGATTTTGATGAGATCTTTTCTCTGTAGTAAAAATGACTTCTATTAGAACTGTTCTTGGAATAGTGGCAGCAGAAGACTTGCACTTAGAATAGTTAGATGTAAATACTATATTTCTCCATGGTGATTTGGAGGGGGAGCTATATATACAGCAGCTAGAAGGATATGAAGTCAAAGGTAAAGAGGAGATGGTGTACAAACCGAAGAAGAGCTTGTATGGCACGAAACAAGCTCCACATCAATTGTATAAGAATTTTGATAGCTTCATGATGGAACAAGGTTATATCGGATGCCATTCGACCATTGTGTGTACACAAAGAAATTTGAGGATGGAAGTTATATTATCATGTGTTTGTATGTTGATGACATGTTGATTGCAGTAAGTAAAAACATGTAGGAAATAAAAGTACTCAAGAAGCAGAGTGAATCCTTTGATATGAAGGATTTGGGGGCTGCCAGACAAATCCTTGGTATGAGGATAACTTGGGATAGGAAGGAACAGAAGCTGACTTTATCTTAGGAAGAGTACATTAAGAAGGTATTGGATAGGTTTAACATGCAGGATGCTAAACCGGTTGGGACTCCTTTGGCAGGCCATTTTAAGTTATCAAAGGAGCAGTGTCCCAAGACAAAGCAGGAAAGAAACCATATGTCCAAGGTACCTTACTCATCAGTGGTTGGCGGTTTGATGTATGTTATTGTATGCACTATGCTTGATATTGCCCATGCAGTATGAGTGTGAGTAGATTTATGATTGATCCAGGTAAAGAGCATTGGTAAGTAGTAAATTGGATCCTTTGGTATTTGAGAGGGACCATGGGGACAATTTTATGCTACAGTGGATCAAACACCACTTTACATGGTTATGTAGATTAAGACATGGCTGGAGATGTATACAACAGGAGGATCACGACAAGTTATATGTACACTGTAGGTGGGACAACAGTAAGCTAGATTTCACAACTACAGAAGCTGGTGGCTTTGTCAACCACGGAGGCTGAGTATGTTGCTAACACAGAGGCAAGTGAAGAGATGATTTGGTTACAACAATTGCTTGAGGAGTTGGGGCATAAGCAGGAGGAATGTAAGCTGCATAGTGATAGTCAAAGTGCTATACACCTAGCTAAGAACTCTGCTTTCCACTCCAAGACAAAGCATATACAGTTGAGATATCACTTCATCAGGACAACTTTGGAGGAAGATAAGTTGAAGTTGGAGAAAATTCATACCAGTCAGAATCCTACAGACATGATGACCAAGGTGGTCACTGAGGATAAACTAAAGCTATGTTCATCTTTGTTTAGCCTTCGCGGATGATAGTGAAGGGTTGAGAAGCTTGCTCAGTGGAAATAAGTCTCCAAGTGGGAGATTGTTATGTTTGTGGAGCCTATTTTCATGTTAGAGTGTGGTACACCTTCTATGTGTTACACTCAAATATTTTTACAATAGTCCCTCTCGCCGGTGAGTGGGTCAGGGGGGTTCGGGGGGTTGAAGCCCCCCCGATGGATGGGGGTTCGGGGGCAAAGCCCTCAAAGAAAATTTTCATGGGTGGTTTATTAACCCATGGGTAATGGGTAACCGTTATGGGTTTTTTTAGGCCCATGATTTTTTCAGTACCCATTGTTTTGGTACCCACGGTTTTTTGCCCATGGTTTTGATACCCACGGTTTCTTCTCATGGTTTTGATAACCACGGTTTTGTATCAAACTGCTTAAGAAATTGTCTATTTATATGGTCTTATGCATATGATACATATACAAGTAAAATGCATTACATATGTGCTTTGAATTCAGGTGTGAATTCTATAGAGAGTTTTTTTGAGCATAGCTCCAAATGGATCTGGGTATTGTATTAAGAGAGTAGAGGCTTGTAATAAAATCTGAGCAAGTGATTCTTGGTGGACATAGCCCAAATTGGGTGAACCACGTTAAATCTTGTCTTTCTATGTTGTGTTATTTATTCTGTAATTTTATTTGAGATCCGTAATAATTTCGCATATTGTCTTCTACTATTGCGATTACGTGAGGGATTATTCCGCATATTTTATCTCTTATTTCCTAAGAAAGACAAGATGGAGAAATTGTTAGTTATTGGTTTTATCGGACCCATTGATTATTCATAGTGGATTTCTAACATAGTACTTTATTCGTCGAAGTTAGAAGGCATCGGATTTGTACACATTTTAGGGACATCGAGAAAAGGATGTCCTAAATATGACTTCCCTCTTCCAAACATTGACATGATCATCGATTTAACTTCTAGTCACAAAATGTTATCCCTCATTGATGAATTATCTTGCTATAATCAAATCAATATTACGAAGTGGACCAACATAAAACTACCTTCACTACCCATTAGGGTACATTTTTTATCAATTCATGCCTTTCTACCTCACAAAATGTAAGCGCAACATACCAACGGGATATGATTTTCATATTCCATGATATCTTGCATGATATTGTAGAGGATTATGTTGATAATATCCTTGGAAAATCTAATACTAGAGAATACCATCTAGAAATCCTATGTTGTGTTTTTCAATGACTAAGGGATTATAAGGTCAGACTCAATCAAAAGAAGTGTGTCTTTTTGTGATTTCGGAAATCTATTGGGCCTTATAGTTTCTAGATGAGGAATAAAAGTGAACCCCACAAAGGTCACTGCTATTACAAAAATTCCTCCTCCCAAGAACCTTAAGCAACTACACAACTTACAAGGAAATATCCAAGTAATCTACATATTTATCTCTCAACTTGTAGATAAATTTCATTCATTTACCCATCTTTTTAAAAAGATGTGGATTTTTTGGGACCTAAATGCCAACACACATTTTCCTTACTTAAGGAGTATTTGGCTAAACCTCCCATTCTTGTACCACCTACCCTAGATGAACACCTTTCGTTATATATTTCAACCACTCAATTTTCGTAGGCGCACTCTTAGCTTAATATGATTTTAGTCACAAAGAGAGAATCGTCTATTACCTTAGTCACACATTAATCACATATGACCTCAATTATTTGTAAATTGAAAAATCATGTTTGGATGTTGTTTTCTCCTTTCAAAAAATTCGCCATTACCTTATGAATAATAAAACAAAGCTAATATCAATGTTTGAACTACTCAAGTAACTTTTATATAAACCCACACTTACTCAAGGATGGATAATAATATCATCTTTCTTAGTGAAATTGAAATTGAGTATGCCAACAGAGAAAGTAGTTAAAGGATAAGTTTTGTTGATCAACTAGTGAAGCACCGCTACCAGAACCGAACAATTAAGTTTGGATATTCTAGAAGCCTCTATCTCATATATTGAAGAATCTTCCACATGGCAAATATACTTTGATGGGTCATTCATATTTAATGGCTCAGGCGGTGTTGTTCTTATCGCCCCACAAGTGATCATATTCCTTAAGCCTTCAGACTTGGCTTCCCTTGTACTAACAATATTGTTGAGTATGAAGCTCTCATCGGATGATTAAAATTTGTTATAAGATGGAATATCAAACAATTTTAGGTTATAGGTGACTCACATATGATCATCAAACAATTCAATGATAAGTATCAATTCAAGGATGAGAATATCATTCCCTATAAGCGAATGGTATACACTCTCAAGAAATACTTTGTTTAAATAACTTTTCAACACGTCCCAAGAACATGTAATTGTTCAAGTAGATGCCATGACTACCATTGGATCATTGCTTTACAACTATATCCAAATATGAAGGAATTACTGAGTTTCTTATTGATCATTTGTTGACTACTGATATGACATGTTAGAGTAGGTATTTACCTTAGCTCATGTTCACCTAGGTACTTTATTTACCTTTATTGTATTTATCCTCACCCACTTATGTGTGTGGATATTTCTTTTATCTTATTTAGATATTAAGAGATATTATCTAGTTATTAGGTATAGTTTTTCCTTGATCTATGGTATTGACTAGTTCTTTCCTTGATCTATGGTATTGACTAGATCCTTGATGTCTAGTTCTCTCCTAAATCTATGGTCTTGACTAGTTCTTTGATGACTAGTTATTTCCTTGATTTATGGCTTGATCTACGACCTTGACTGGTTCTTAGATTGTTATTCTGCCCTATTTAAACAAGGCCCATTCTCAATGTATTGCATTGAGTTCCATAATAATATATGATATTGTTTCTCATTTGTTTAAAAAGGTTTTATATAAAGTTATTCTAGCGAATCGATTTCATCTTATTGATCGTGGTGTTTGATTAGCATCTGTGTTCTTGGCTTGGTATGATTTGGTTATCGTTCCTTTCATGGTATCAGAGCTGGAGATTGTTGTTGACATCCATCTGTAAGTTTTATTTTGCAAATAAATTATTTGTGTATTCATATATTTGGGATTTGGTCGTATTTTGTTGTTGCGTGCATTTTTATGCAAAACAGAGGCTTCCATTAGATTCGGAAGGTGTGAAAACCCTAAGATCGATTGTAAACTCGGCCAATTCTGGAGGCAGTCATTTTTTGTGGTTTTTTTATTTTTACAGAGAAGCACACAAGTGCGCCTCGGGATTCGAGCCAAGGAAAAAAAAATGATTTTATTTATTCAGGTTTTTGGATTTTTGAGATCTGTCTTTGGGTTTATTTTACATTGTAGCGTATCTGTCTTGGTTTGTGCATAGGAAGGTTTTCAGATCTTTCCTTTTTTGGCAGGGGTCCACGGATGTTGTGCACATTTTTACTATTTCGGGAAAATCCGCAAGTTGCTATTTTCGCAATAAAGGTCACTTTATACAGTCCAAAAATAGTAATTTTTACCAGAAGAGGCAGTTAGATGTGACTTTCTCGAAAACACGCAACACACCCCAGAATAGTAAGTTGTGCAAACACCCATTAAAATCCTTAGCCCTTGGTCATATGAGGGCTTAAAGCTTGTGATTCCTACTAGTAGGTGCTTAACTTGAGCCCCCTTTAATTTTATTTGTGTGGTGAAGGCAACAACAATTTATTTTATTTTAGTGGCAACTAAAATAAATAAAGGGAGCAAAATATTAAAAAGCTTGTAACTTTTGATCGATAACTCAGATTTGAGTGCCATTTTTTGCAAAAGTGCTTGTTTTTTCATGCTCTTTCCATTGGAAATATTTATTTTGAGACTTTTACTATAATTATAAAGTGCCAAATATGGAGGAGTTTTGTAATCAATTGTGGATGCAATTTCAGCTGAGCCCAACGTCCTAAACTTTTGGGAGTTACAGTTTGTACCTATCATGGATTCTGAGAATGATATGCTTTTCTCTGAAGTGTGTGGACTTTAAGAGGATATTGTAAAAATTTTGGAAGAAAATAGATCACTCAAGAAGTGAAATTCTCTTCTAAAATCACTCATTCATGATAAGGATACAATAATACACTCCTGCAGAACAAACTTGCTAGCCTACAACATCACCATCATATTGTGGACAACCACAACCATGCTCCTAGTCCACTTGCAGTTGTTGTTCTTGTACCCACTGACATTGATCTACCATTATTTGAGCCTAAACCTTATTTTGATGCTTCTAAACCTGTGAGGCTTGTTACTGCATGCTCTTCCACATTTGTGCCTATTACAGTACCACATGTTGTGTATCCTACTTGTGCTCAATTGTTAAGAAGCATACCACTGCATTCAGTTCTCGCATGCTCTGTTTTATGGGTCTCACTAGCGGAGTCATTGACAGAAATTCATAGGGTATTGTTTCCTCTATTCCACATGTTAAGTGGAATTATTGTCATGACATTGGTTTTCGAGCAGATACTTCATTGGGATCACACATTGACAGAGCTCCTTTTTTTGTTCGCTCGACTCTTTATGAGGATCATGAGCAACACATGAGTTCTGCACCTTCACTCAGGCTTGAGAAACATGAGATTTCAGCTGTCAGACATGATCAACCTGACACACATTCTGATGTTCTTTTGCATGCACCCATTGTGCATTTTACACCAAGTCATATGCAGGCATCTTCTTCATCCATCCGTGTTGATTTGGGGTGGATATCTGATCACTCGTGGCGGTGACATAGGAATTCATTGAGAGGACTCTACAAGTGTGGCTCCTCCACCATTCGGCCTCTTGCTCCACTTTCTATACCTTATGCATTGTGATGCTTCTTGTTTTGAGCATTTTTTTAACAGGTGTAGTGTATCTCTCTTGTTTGTTGAGAGATTTTGTATCTGTATTTTCAACACTTTTGGCATGTTTACAGTCTCTCTTGTGGGTGAGCTATTCTAGTGGATCCTAGTATTATTTTTCGGTGTTCGAGTAGTTGTTTCGACAACTCATATAGACTTCAGAAGCGCCACCTCCACCCATTCGGCAGTATGGGAGGGTGTGGTGTTGACCCGCTTATTCAGTTTCATGTCCTTGCCTTGTTACCTTAGTTTTTCTTGGATCGGGACACTCTGGAGTTTGTGTCCTTACCTTATTGCTTTGGTTATTGTTCTTGGATCTTGGCACACCTATTTGCAGCACTTGATCGAATTATGTTTGGTGTTTTCAACATCACTCGTTGTGATGGTCTCCTTGTATGGAGCTATTCTGGTGGAGCCCAGTGTTAGTTGTTTTTGAGTTTTGTGATCGAGCAGTGGATTCAGACCACAGTGCACACAAAACTTCTTCATCATTATACGATTTTTTGAGCCAAGCTTCTTGGGATGCCTTGGAGCGGGTTTTTTTCTCTTTACTTTGTTGTTATTGGTTTTGGGTACCTTGCGGTGTCCCTTTTTCCCAGTTATTGTACATGAGTACCTCATCAGGCCTAGTTTTCGAGACTCATACTATGAACATGCCACTTCTATTTTGGCCCCTAGCTTCACTTGAGGGGGGGTGTTAGAGTAGGTATTTACCTTAGCTCATGTTCACCTAGGTACTTTATTTACCTTTATTGTATTTATCCTCACCCACTTATGTGTGTGGATATTTCTTTTATCTTATTTAGATATTAGGAGATATTATCTAGTTATTAGGTATAGTTCTTTCCTTGATCTATGGTATTGACTAGATCCTTGATGTCTAGTTCTCTCCTAAATCTATGGTCTTGACTAGTTCTTTGATGACTAGTTATTTCCTTGATTTATGGCTTGATCTACAACCTTGACTGGTTCTTAGATTGTTATTCCTTGCCTATTTAAGCAAGGCTCATTCTCAATGTATTGCATTGAGTTCCATAATAATATATGATATTGTTTCTCATTTGTTTGCAAAGGTTTTATGTAAAGTTATTCTAGCGAATTACTTTCATCTTATTGATCGTGGTGTTTGATTAGCATCTGTGTTCTTGGCTTGGTACGATCTGGTTATCGTTCCTTTCATGACATATTCGAATCTTGTTTGGTATGTGAATTTTTTGGTAATTTTTCCCCCTAGTACGTTAACATCTATAATTACTTGCAAGATGGTACCTTCCCTCATGATATCACCCAATCCAAAAATTGAACCCTTATCCAATGAACAACGCATTATTAAATACTGTGGGCACTCTCTATCATCGAGGCTACAATGAGACTCTATTACATTGTATAAATTTGAAAGAGTCTATCTAAGAAATCAAAGAGATGCACAAAGGCATTTGCGGTGCTCATACTAATGGCATGGTCCTCACAAAGAATATTCTATGTTTCGGATACAATTGGCCTACTATGGAGATAGATTGTTGTCAATATGTAAATAAATGTCTACTATGTCAAAAACATGGTAATCTCATACATGCTCCATCACAATCTTTGCAACCTATTACTACATCATGGCCATTTTCAAAATGGGGACTCAATCTCATAGGGAAGCTCACACCAACTTACTTTGATGGACATAAACACATTATCACTGCAACTAAATACTATACCAAGTTGGTAGAGGCTATTCCTCTCACCTTTGTTATTGGTGTTTAGATCTCCAATTTCATCATGAACCATATCATCTCCCACTATTTCATCCTCTCTTCCATTGTATTTAACAATGCTAAATCCTTCAAGACCAAAAAAGTGATGACACTATGCCAATTATTTAAAATTCACCAAAAATGGTCTACTCCTTATTACCCTCAAGGTAATGGAAAATTTGAGGCCTCTAATAAGACTCTTGTTTAGATCATGGAGAAAATGGTTGGTAAAACCAACCGTAATTGGCATCTTCAAATCCATCCTACCCTCTAGGCCTACAGAACCTCTATCCACACACCTACATGTGCAACCCCATATTCCCTTATATTTGGCACTGAAGCCATTATACCCCTTGAGATTGAGCTCCCTTCTTTGTGGATATCCTTACGATATTATTTGGATAATGATGAGGATTATAAAGTGGCTAGGCTAGCAGAGCTGGAACTACTTGATGAAAGACATATCCATGCACTGGATCATCTCAAAGTATATCATAATCGAGTTTGTAAGAGTTATAATAAACATATCATCCATCATGAATTTGAGGTGGGATACCTGGTTCTTAATGAGAATCAGTTCAATACCACTAAAGAATGTGAAAATAAAGGTAAGTTTGAGCCTAACTGGTTAGGTCCATACATTGTGGTGGCTAAATTTGGCTCCGATGCTTATAAGTTTACCTATCCTGAGGGTGATGAACTTCAGAACCCATGAATTCCATGCATCTCAAGTGCTTATATGCCTAAGCATGGATACCTATCAAAAAATCAAAAAAATCAAAAAAGTAAAGAGAAATAATTTTGTCCAAGTGTGAAAACCATGCAATTGTGGCAATTTGGACAAGTCCTTTGGTGAAAACTAGTTTCAAAAGCCACAAGAGGATTCTTTTTTTCACAAGCACCTTGTATTTGGGGCATGGTCACTTATTCCTAGCTTCCCCATTCATTGTTTCTGTGTTAAACTGTTGAAATTTTCCCTCTTGGCCTTGATCCGACTAATCCTCTCGCTTATATATACACGTAGGAATTTCCCTTGTATATTCTCACCACTCGTTTGGGGCATCTTGGCACTTGGTTATTCCTGTACATAGTTTCATAAAACATTTGAAAAATCCTAAAAATTAAAAATAACAAAAACCAAAAACACTAAAAAAATCCAAAACACTAAACACTAGAAACTATACTACAAAACATCCTACTTCAGTGCTTGTGTATTCTAGCACATGACATGTAGATCATATTTTAATCTTACTTCATTAACAAAGATGGTTTCCTTACTACATCTATCTTCCTCGCATATATCGTTTCTTGGGAAGCTTCATAGTGTACAATTTTATTTCCATATGACTTATTTGTCGTTTGTTTATTCCTTGCATGTATCTTTGCTTTGGGCGTCATTTCAACCTATGTCATATAACTTGAAAATTTGGGAACTAAAGTTAGATAATAAAAACATTGGTACAAATTTCTTGCACATTACTTATTTAAGTTTATATATATCTACTTTTTTATTTGTTGGTCTCGCTTGTTCACTTTCTCGTACTACATTTCTTATGTACATTACTATGAGTTGGTTCTTTAACATGGAGCAAAATTTAGTATTACAAATTTTCATGTCATTTTACCCTTTTTTGTGTTATTATATAAAATAAATATCCACTTCCAAGCCAAGATGGTACTTCAGCTACGTCATGATCTTCCCATCCTCGATTTGTCTTATCTTCACTTTCTTTCATCCAATCTGGGGTAATAGGGATCATTTTTCTTCCCCCCACCCTCCCTTATTTCTTCCACATGAAGAAGCCCGGGATTTCTTTCTCTAATCAATCACTTTTCAAAAATGGCAAACTAAGCCAACTTTGAATCCCTTCTATCGCTATGACACCTCTTTTTCTTCTACAAGATTTGTTAATAAAAATATACCTTATAATCTATAATGAGGACCACATGAAATTTCCATCAAAAGAGTTCGTAGTAGTATTATTCGAGAGATCGTTGCTTGTATCTCTTCTCTATATTCATATTTGGTATATCTTCGTCTCTCTTACCACTATGATGGGATTTTCTCCCGCTTGGATCTTTTATCTTCTTCTTTTTGAGTATCCATCGACCTCTTCTATTACCCCATCTACGCTCGAGATGGAATCCTCCATTATACTATTTTTCTTCTACCATTAAAAATGTAATTGTTTACTATCTTTGAAGTGTCATTTCTTACACTACACCACATCAAAGAGGGGCAAATGTAGACACCTAAATCTAGCTCTGCAATTTTAGCACTAAAATTGCACTTCTTATCATATTTTCTATTTAGTTGATTATAATTAGTGTATTTCTCGCTAATTAGCTAACACTCCCCTCTATCTCGGTCAATTAACGACACTTTGTTAATTAACTAGTCTCCCCCTTCATTCTGGATACAAATTAACACTACTTTGTTAGTTATAATCCTATTCTAATTAATTAATTAATTATCCAAAATTGATTAATTATAAATTCTAAACAAAAAATTACCCTCTTAGTAGGTCATTACCCCTCTCCGATGATTCGAATCCATCAAATTCCCTCCAATTAGCTTTTACAATCCCAACTTGGTCTATTAATCAATCTAATTGATTAATTTAAATCACACCCAACTCACTTAAGTTGGAAAATCTAATTAATTCTCCCTAATCATACTTAACCATTGTTAAGTCTATTTAGCACTTTCTAATCCTAAAAGTTATTTTATCCCACATTCATGAGGATGATAGTTTCTCCCTTTTGTAAAACTATGTAAGGAATCCTACCCCTCCCTTATCATTTTACACCACAACACATTTACACCCCATGTCCTTAGTAAGACATTAGCATAAGATAAGAGCATTTCCCAATTGAAAGGATCATTGATCTAGCAAAAACTCAAACCATCTTCTACTTGGCAAGAGTAGTAAGAGGAGAACCAAAAATGGCCATTAATCCATATTGGTGAGACCTCTTCCTCTTCCTTTGAGAAATACTTTTGATTGCACGTGGCTACGTATAACTCACCAAAGGAGGTGTCTACAATCCAAAGCCCATCAAAAACATCAAAGGATGGCTTAGAATTTTATGTTCTTAATGTTAGATGCATTAAATTAGCTTCCCCTTTTAATGGCTTTATCTTGATGTTAATGATTAATTAGCTTAGTTATTAGATCTACTTGGTGTTAGGTCTTGTTAATTAACTTAGTTTCTTTATCATATGAATACAACTAAAACTTGAAAACGTAAGGGAATGAGTGCACTTAGTTGATCTCGCATATGATTATTAGAAGTTTTTGTTGTGAATATTATTGAAACTAGGATATTTAAACCTAATAATGATATGTTCCTAGAAAGGACCATACAACTCTATTAGTATCCTCCATACATTCTTAAACCTAGTGAATGGTCTTGGAGCTACTTGGATTATGGATCAACAACTTTCTTGGAGTGATTCTTTCTTGTAGAGATGTATGTCACTATCAAACTCTACTTTTGGGTCATGATACAAAGCATTTGAACATTATGAATAACGTCTCAAATCCTAGCTATAGGTCGGAGATCCTAACAAAAAAATTAGTTTTATTTTGTGAACCCCCATACACCATTGATGGTGGCACTACTCCAAAGAGACATCAAACCGTATGTCACTTTATACATAGCATGTTCTATTTGAATGAATGCAACTATGATTTAGAAAATTCTTTGGAAATTCTTGATCCGAGTTTGGATCTTGCTAAAATCCTTGCGAAGGGATGTTTGAGTTCTTGCAAGTGAGATGAATATACTTCTTGACCTAGCATGATCCTTTAAACTTGTAGTGATTTCTTCCTAATGATTGGGTATGTTTTTTTATATTTAGGGATCTTTGCATGCCTTTTGTACGAGTAGGAAGTGATTGTATCACCTTTGTAGTGCCATATGGTTTCAATTTGTGTAAATGAGATAGTATATACATTCTTATAAATCGGGTTCCAAAGGTAAATTAAAAAGAAAGGTCAACCCAAGTAGGAATAAAGGACCCATCAAAGAATGTGAAAATAAATTAAAATATCAAAGATATATGTAGGTGTAAAAATATGCAAATAGTTCAAGGCTAGATATAAGCTCCTAACCAAAATATACGATCTTTCCTAGAGATTAGAAACATGAAAACTGGAGTTTGCACTTTGTCGGTTGGGATTTTTCTATGGATTTTATGTATTGAACTATGAGATTCTATTGGAATATTAGTATGTATGACTAAGAAATATAGACTAGAGATCTCGGGATGTACTAAGTGGGTATAGAAATATTGTGCTTATCTTAGTAAGAGTTCATTGTCAAAACATGCAAATGTCATAAAGTAAATAGCCAAATTTTGAGTTTCTATAGGTGTACACTATGATCCTATTTCACTAATTATTTCTCTTGGACAATTTTGAGATGATATGTTGTATTCATTTTAGTGGCTACGACTTCTGAAATATTTTTGGAATATGTACCACCCATGTTACAATTACAATATAAAGGGGTTATCTTAATAATTAAACTTTAATCAATGTGTTGTGAATTGTAGTTTTGTTGGTATTCTTGCGAGACAAAGAGATTATACATTTCAATATATTTTAGGAAATAATAAGAAAAAATTATTAAATTTTTTAGGAACAATAAGATGGATTTTAAGAAATATTTATAAGGATAATATAAAAAATAAGATAAAAATAAATAAGATTCACTCAAAGGATGGAGTAAGATTCATGTTGGGGTGACCAAAATGTATGCAAGTTGAGAATGTTCTAATAGAATATCTTATTTCTCTTCTTGATAATATAGACTAGGATAAGAAGGGGACCATTCTAAGGCCACACATAATAGGTTTGTAGGGGAAAAGTCATGAATCTAGAAGGAGATAGTCTAAACTTTTTGAAAGATGCAAGGTTCCTAAGCCTAAATCTAGGTTAGAGATGGTAACATAATAAGATCCTAACTATAGATTCACTGTATAATATTTAAAATATGAGAAAGATACTTATACTAGAGTTGTAAACATAGATTGTAAATCAAACGGGGATTGTAAGCTAAGGGTTGTAGATAATAATCCAATAGATTAGGAATGTAATAATCTATTCTAACATATGCATGATTAATCAAATAATAAACCACATATGAAATACACATAAAGGAAATAATATGTTAGAAATGGTTACTTTTGTGAAGACACTATTGTTGCAATAACTTCCCCAATGGTTAACAACACCATATGAGAGAATTAGTGTTAGAGGTCACAAGTGAATGTAATTAGACCTAGGAAAACTTCATGTTGGTGACTTAAATGGTCCTCCAAATGCTAGGTATACCATAGAAAGTATATATTTTATCCCTAAGAATCATAAGTCCACTCAATTCTCTATGCGTATTCTCATAAATACTAGCATGCATATCTTTAAAATATATATGTAAAATATGTCGAGAGGTATCATTCTCGAGGTGCATATTCTACTTATGTCTTATTTTTAATATAGGCGCCTCGAGAATGATACCTCTAAGCATATTTTACATAGATTTTTTTAAGATATGTATGCTAGTTAATTAATATATCACTATATATTAAATATTCAAAAAATGTGTTCATACAAATACTAATATCACTTACAAATTTAAAAATAATAATATTAATTATATGAGGATACTAATAAAATCAAACAATACCAAAAATATATAAAATAGAAAGTATTTATATAAATAATTCATTTACATAAATATTCATTCTCTCAAACATAATATATAAAACATTTAATATAATAAATACTAAAAATGTTACTGCACTTAATTTTGAAAATGAAAAAAAGTTACCCCACTTAATTTTCAAAATGAAAATCCTAACAAATATAAAATAGTTCATTTACATATACATTAAAAACATTTACCACATTTAATTTCCAAAATAAAAACCTTTTCACTTGACTCATAATATGTAATTAATGTAATAAATAGTAATAAAAAATTTACCATTACCATAAAACATTTAATGTAATAAATAGTAATATTTTTTTACCAAAAAGTAAATAGTTCATTTCATAAACATTAACAACACTTACAACATCAAAATCAAGGTCTTGGGTTATTGGTGAGTTATAAGTAGTTTGTAATTATCAACCCAAGTTTCATTCCCACCGAGTTCTTTAGATACTTTCGATAATTGGCCATGAGAACACCTTTAGGTAGGGGTCAAGCTTCTCCATACATCTGAGACCAAGTAGAACATAAAGGGGCATTCTGAATTTGGATCACTCAACGGACATTAAGGACCGAGTAGAACATAAAGGGGCATTGTAAATTGAACTTCGATGAGGCTTCCAAGGAAACCAAAGCTTTGAGGGGTGGGGTGCATCATTCACAACGAATCGGGTGAATTAATTAGTGTTGGATCATTTCACCTCCAAGATGGTACATGCAACCAACCCGAGGCACAAGCCCTCCTTCTAGGTATCAAAAGGGCGGTGGATTGTGGTTGCACCCGCCTACTCATTCAGGGGAGACTCATAGATAATAACTCAAGCTATCATTTCAAGGAAGGCCTCTATTAGAATTTAGAATTCTATATCTCAAATGCCCTCTTCTGGCTTGCCAAATTGGATACTTGGAAAATTGGGCATGTATACCGTGAAGCCAACTCAACAGCGGATCTCTTAGCAAATTATGGGGTGGTACAGGTGAATGATGCCACAACATTTAATGATCACTCTAGTTGACTGGATTGGACGCCATCTTGGGAAGGGACGCCAACCCAAGGCATGAGTAATTCATTAAGGGCTAACACGTGGGAAAGTCCTTTTTTTGAGCCCTCGAGCCTTTCATTCTCAAGCCTATTTTCATTCTCTGCTCTAGCTTTTCGAAGGTTGCTTTTTCTATCTTTTAATGGCTCTTGTGCCCTCTCCTTGTTTATATCTCAGAGGTGAAACTCAAGAAATGGCCTTATATGGCCCGTTTCCCCGCTTAGTTGAAGGTCTTCAGAATCCCCTCGGGTTCTATGGGTAAGGAAATTGAATACGTGGTAGGGGACAACTACTTGTAGGGTCATGGTCACCCAAGGGTGAATGCGGAGATTGCGTCAATCTTCATGACAAACCTGCTGCTAATTGGTGGAGATAAGGCTGAAACAATGTTAATAGCTCGACATTTCATCTTCCTTCGTCATGTGATAGGATTGGAGGAAGTCATGTGGGATTTTTGTATGCCAACTAGTTCCATGGTGGTTCGAGCATGGTGGCGAAAGAATACATGGATGAATTGGAAAACCATTACAAAGTCCTATGGCATTTTGCGGATTGTTCATCAAAAGTGCAAGATGAAAGGAGCTGAGCCAGCCTATATTTCTCCTTTGGCATTTAACGAACTTGCAGAGCCTATTGGTCATGTGTCCCCCAGTGTTCAACTCGGAAGCCAAGGCAGATCCTCCTATGATTTTCTTTGAAGGAAGGAAGGGTTGGCGAGGTGGTTCGGCGCTTCGAGCACTCGTAGAAAAGGGCTTGAGGTAGCTGCAGAGGACAACAAACGCATGAAGGAGGAGGCAATTGAAATCGGACTAAATGTTTTCCAAGTAGTTCGATAAGTATATTATGGTTTTTCCGTAATTTTATACCAAAGCGTGCTCTTCCATTTGCTATCATGTAAATCACCATGTTTCTATACTTATGGATATCATATATTATGTAAGGGAGGGGACACAAGAACCCCCCGGTTCATAGCTCCGATCAAAAGCATTGTCTTATAAAAAAATAACACTAACAATATTTTATTTTGAAAGTAAAAACCTTTTTACTTGACACATAATATATAAAACATTTAATGTAATAAATAGTAATAAAAATTTACCATATTTAATTTCGAAAATAAAAACCTATACAAATATCAAATCTATTTATATGAATTTGAAAACCCTAAAGCTCTTATATATTATTATTTAATCTTTACTTTTTATAAGTCAGACAATTGTAATGTTAATGTTTAAATTTTTATACTCACGCAATTACAGCCTTAACCATCAATGTAGGATGCATCTCAACATAATAAGCAATACTAATCTCAAAACCTTTAAGAGAAAATTTGAAAGTCTAGTTACATCATCTTTTAACTATCTAATATTCATACACATGTATCTCTACATTATGTCACTCGGACAACACAAACCAACAAGTAATAATTTTCTCTTCTAATTATAGGATCTTTTATTTCTAGCTAAGTATTGAATCTTGTACATATATGTACAATTCCCAATTTTGCATATTGAATAAAAGTTGCATTATTATACACACCAAAGTTCCACTTTCAAATGCAGTATTTATTTTTCCATTAGTAAAGAATAACTTCACATGCTATATAAAATCTGCCATGTTTGGTTGCATTATCCACCGCACTATCAATCTTTTCCAAGAAATAAAACATTCTCCTTTAAAACAAGAAATATATCTCTGCGACGATGTACAAGAAGGGTTTTTCTAAATATGAAATCCTACGATGTGCAAGTTAGTTAGAGGTTTCCATTTATTTTATGGATAAAAATAAGTCTACCTCAAACAAACAATTTGAAAATAAGGAAAATGTAATAAATAATTCCTAATTAATAATATAATTAAACATAAGCGTCAATGGATGTTAGCTTTTTAAAATGTCATGACTATTGTGAACAATCTTTATTGAGTTGTTTCCAACCTTATTAGCACAATCTGAATTATCTGCGTTAATTTACAAATGTATGAATTTATTTTTTTGGACTTAATTTAGGTTAAATGTGGGAGTCTGTAAGGAACTTACTAATTATCTTGGTCACTTTTAGAAATGGAAAAATAATCTTTGGTTATGTTGAAAGTAACATCAACATTGCACGTTAGGAAATGCAAATTTCAATTGTAATTTTTAATCATGTTTTCTTGCATCTAATTCGTCTCCTTTTTATGAATTTGAACACGTTGAATTTCAATTCTATGAAAGAATTAAATCTTAATAGGTAAATTTGGGAAGGTTTTGGTTGTGGCCTTTGCATAGATAAATTTGGCATCTTCTTTTTGATTTCTTAAACCCTTTAACATGTATACATGAATTGCAAGTTGTAGAATATAAAATGCATAATAGTAATATTGTTAATGAAGTGCTCAAAAATATTTCTTATTATGTACTTGGTAAAAGCATGATACTAAATGAGCTCAATCACTTGTTTATGTATAGATGGAAAAACAAATTTTGGTGAAATTGTTGCACCTCACCGATCTTTGATGACTAAAAATAGAAAAGGTGAATGGGAAAGCTTGATTTTAAGTGTCTAGGCAATTGTGTGAAGACCATATGAATGGCCCCGATCATTGATTATGTTATGTATGGCATGAATTTGCGGGTTGTATAAGATACATGAAAACTATTGTAAGCCTTAAATATCATACTTATAGTTCAATGGTAGATTTATTTTATTCATCCATACATATACGTATTTATGTATACAATGTAAAAAATAATGAAAAATTAATGACAATGAGGATTTTTAATGTAAGATAAAGCTTTAGTACGATTGGTGTTAGTAGTTTGCAAAGGTTATATACACTTGTGAGCTTCACAAAGTTGCCAACATATGACTATTAAATAAAATATTAGTAAATTTAAAAAAACATCAAACATTTTTTTATTAGATCTCATCAATATATAATATTATATAAAAAAATATTAAATATAAAAGTTGCTACAAAAACATCCGATTAACATATACAACAAAGAAAGAAGAAGACCTTTAAAAAAACACGGTAAAATACAAACACATAGAAATGAGGAAACTACAACACAAAAAAATCAACCAGACTTCTTAAAAAAAGACACTATAGATTTATATCTCCCACAATCCCATAAATGAATAGAGAAAACCATAAATAATCTCATAAATGCATAGAACTGAAAAAAAAAAAAAAAAAAACATATTGATATCCCCATAATCAGCCGAGGGCTTCGAACACAAACATCAAGTGAACCAATTTTCTACAACATCAAACATCGAAATAAATGAAAGTTAAAACACATTGCAATATAAATGGGTTGTTGAAAAGCTTTAAATATTTTAAAATATTCAAATTGTTTCTCTTAATAACTCTTTTTTATTTTTTCTCATTGTACTCTTCTCCTGAGGTGGAGCATTCAAGAATCGCTTTCCTCCTTTTTAAGATTTATTTTCTAATATATTTCTTAGAATGCAATTTTGCGCTTCCCTTCAAAATCCCATGAGCCAACCTTAATTATATTTACGGGCCCCAATCTTAAGCATTACCAAACAAATGAAATAAAATAATAACTAGAAATAGATAAAATAAAATAGAATATGTTTCAACAAACTTATAATAGGACAAGAGCACATTAAAATATGAAGATCCATTCATGCATCTAATTGAATTGTCCAAATCAAACACTCCACTGGATTTCATGGGGACAACTTTTTTATCCTTCTTTATTCTTTATTACAAATGTGGATAAGCCACACCACCAACTTTTTTATCCATTTCTTGATTTATTCAAATATAAAGTCAAAAGGAGACATCATCTTCCTTGAAAGAAGGCAACAAACAGATAAAGACAAGTATAAAGTTTGGAGCATCCTCATTTAATATCTTGTAATCTTCACATGATGGGATAATATTATTATTAAGAAAAAGACACATTTTTGCACTTTTTAAAGCAATTTATCTTGTAACCCTCTCCTTTTGTTTTGGACTTGTTGCGGGCCTTACATAAATATGGAAAGTTTGAAATATCAAGCCAAAAAAACCATTGAAAGTCTCATCATGAAAATGTGATTCTTATTCTCTTATCCTTAAAGTCCATATACGGTCTAGTAATTCGTTAATATTTTAATAGGCTTGAAAACAATGTCACATCTCATCAATGATGATAATTTAGAATTTAGAATAAATTCCTGGATAAATATGGAGCTGTTTCGAAATGTGTATATTTAGAGATATTTTACAATGGTATTTTAGTAGATGGGGGTTGTAAATGTAGTGAGTGTGTTCACTTTTAATTACAATTTTAAAATTTGAGGTTCATTTGATTATCATTTAGAAATATCCTTTTCTTACGGATGTCAACTGAAAAATCATAATATATTGGTTACACATTAAGTTTTGGAGCCCTCTTCTTATGTAATATTTTTCTCGAGCCTCACACACTTGATTCACACCATTTATCACTAGTCATGAAAAATATGTTGAAAAAAATAAATGTATTCATAATTATTATATCGGAAAAATCCAAAATAAAAACTTTACGATTGATAAATGTCGAAGTTATATATATATATATATATATATATATATATATATATATATATATATATATATATATATATATATATATATCACACACGCTAGCTTTATTTCCTCTCTATTTTTGGGGGACTAGCAATTAGTTTTGTATAATTAGACTTGACATGTTATTATTACTTCATACTTTCAATTGATGAGAAGCTAGTATCATTATTTGTATGTTAAATTTCTTATATCTTAAAGTTTTCACTTGCACATTTTCATCCAAAAATATTTTAACATGCATTTATCTTTTTCTTTATTGATTAACAAAAAGAAGATTCCTTAAGTCTTGTAGAATATTCCCTTGATTATATATAATAATCAATTTCTAATGTTAATGTTAGTTTTAAATATATGTTTATTCACGTACTAATACTACTAAAAGACACTTTAACATATATTAATAATTATGATGTGGCATATATCATATAATTTCTAAACAATTAATCACAACATGACATATTAACCCCTATATATATCAAATGAGACTTCAATATCTATTAAAAAATATGACGTAATATACAATATTGACCTTTTCTAAAGGATCGAATAGAATGCTACCTTTCTCTTTGTATACACTTTTTTAATAGTTCCTCTCGGAGGGGAACTACCCCTGCCATCTTCATACTTTGTTGAACCATGCTATCATCTATTTGAGTTATCCATACCTAGTCATTGACATCAACCTTATGTGTATAAGCTATATTTATCTATCCCCTAAGTGACTCTAGTTGTTTGGCTACCATTTTCCTTAGATCATATTGCCTTAGAGAGTGTTGGGGAAGATGAAATGAATTTCTATGGGGCATTGCATCTTTTAATCGGGACACCTACTATATACCCTACATCCCATAATGAATGAGAAAGGGGGATGTGTTCTAGAAGCTTCTTCTCTTTGCACTTTCCAACAATACCATTGCACATCTAATATGCCACCTCTTGTTTGGAAAATTTTTATAGCACATAATATGGAAGATAAAAATGAGGTTTAAGGAGTCCCTCAATCATGATAACAGTATAATATGGATACTGAGAATACAACTCCCATTTTTCTTATGGAAGTGAGGATGTTAATAGATATTCTGGGTGTTATTGTTTCATGTATTTTTGGTAGAGAGAGGGATACAAATAAGTGCATATATCTTGAATATGAGATCTGAATCAATGGGCATACAAGTCTAAATATAGTTCATTTATCTACAAAGGGCACGAAGGAAGCCATACTTCACATAATTATAGGTAGTTAAGAACACCTGACTTGTATCCGAGAAGATAGGAAGCCATGTAAACATATTTCCTATTGTCCACTAATTTTTTTCATTATGCCACCAAATTGGAACTAACCACTTTCCCTAAAGAAGGAATCTTGCCTTCATCAATAATCATAGAAAGTAAAGGGATCTAGGATAGATCAACCTTAGAGATAGAAGGTTTTCCATATAGCATGTTCATGAGGGCCATACCAATACAGACTCTTGGTCTAAACCTTTGAATATGGATATCACTCAGATCAGAATCATCCATATTATCTATTGGGTCCACGACCCAATTCTCTATAACAAATATTACTTTCCTTGTGGTCATCCACGAGGCAACTGTAGATGTATTATACATGGTGTCTAGATGTGGTTGTTTGTAATAACCTATATGTGCATACCCAACATAGAAATTTAATATATTTTTTCATGATTTGGAAATTAAGGTCTAATCCTTAGACTTCACATGAGTTAAATAAAAAGCAATCGATTCGAGAAAATGGAAGTACCTTTGGTTAAGCATAAATTAAGTGGAAACCAACTCATTTTAATGCCCTTATGTCTAGGACCTTAGTGTTTGATCTGTCGGGATTCACATTTTGTCTATGACATTAACATCAAGTATCTCATTCGTATTGTGGAAAAGATAGTTGAATAATGCTAAAATTCATGATTTAAGGAATTTGAATTGAAAACGCTATCTCTCATTACTTTGGTCTACATAGGAATATAAAAATGCATCTACATTTGATGGTCATAGTTCTCTATTGTGATTAAGGATTCAAGGTCCACAACCACTTTGCATCCAACTTCATGAAATAAACTATATGAAGACAGAGATTAAACCTTATGTTTTAAATGTGTATAAATATTTTATATCGATATGTATTTTATACATTGTAAAATAAATTTTCAAATATGTATGTGTGTGTGGATAAAGAAAACATAAATATTTTATTTACAACTTTTACGCATTTAGGGTTCTCTTGAAATTTAAATGGAACACATAAAAGCAGGACATATGTTATTCATTAATACTTATTGTAAGGAACAACTTAGTGGTCATTATGTAATTTGAATATAACATTGGAATAAAAAATGTCGATAATGGAGCTTAGTGGATGTTAGGCATTTGGAATAACAAATGTCAGCAATGTGTGTTGTGGACATTTGGAATTCAATGGCCCCATATTCATCTCTGTTGATAATTGTAGTCGCAAATGCCATGGAGAGCTCTGCTTAGTCAAGAAAAACCTAAACTATTAGTAAAGTTCATAGGCTTCTCATACACCATCATGATAATGGTACATGACTTCTAAAATGTGGTCGATGTATATGGTATGCCCTTTATACATGATGTGCATGAGTACCCTACGAACCTTGTTAATCATAAGTTCCTTATTTTCCCTTTTACATAGAGCTCTTATTGGCCTTCATGACAATAATCATCAATGTAAAGCAGAATCTTGAGCAAGGAAGTACTTTGGTTTACAACAACACTCTTTTGTCTCTTACTATGAATATTTGGTTAGATTAGAAAATCATTTAACAAATAAATGTAATATGTTTTGATCCTAGTGGTCACTAAGCTCATCGTAAACAAAATATTTAGAGCTTAGTGATCACTAGCATCATTCACATGACAAATGTTATTGCGATAAACAAAGTGTTACACTACATGCGCTCTTGACGGGTTATGCCTCACATAGTTCTCATTAGTTTTTATTGATATTTTTATTATTATTGATAAATAGTTTTTTGAAAGGGACTATACCCTTGTATACAAAAAGGGGCCTAGAAGCCAAAATAGGAGTGAAAAACAATATAAGAAGGATCAAGATCCAGATAATACATAAGAATCCAGTGCATCCAAAGAGTAAGTTACCCCAAAACAACTAACCAGTTCAAACACTGTAGAAGAGCAGCCAAAAACAACAACAAAACAACAAAAACCACGACAGAAGTCAGCAAGAACATCGCAGATCCACAATTACTTCTTGGCGGCTTTGGAAATTCTGGAATTGATAGTCTACCAGGAGGTGAACATAGCCAATGTTGTCATGTGAGAAGGGTCAGTAGTGTCCAGTTGTTGAATGGTTTGTTTGCTTTCTTTTTCCGTGCCCCAAAGAGTAGTTGGTATGCCGCTAAGATTAGAGACACAATGAGACATGTTGCTCAATAAACTCCTCAATTGCACTAAAAATAGCCATATTATGATCATGGCGAGTCTTGGTATTTCCAATTTGGTTGTCCAGGGAGTAAAGTTTTTTGTAAATATCCTCAACCTGATTGTTGTCAATATCAACCTCCTCCTCCTTCATTCTCTTACCTTTTTACTTAGACAAGTTTTTACTTCTTCTTTCAGTAGCAACATGTCAGTTTCTAAAGCTTCCAGCCTTTTAGTGGAGCTCTCAGCATGTGTCTCCTAAGAACCCATGCTACTAATGTGTAGGAGATTATGAGCAACCTCCAAATCCTGAGGCGCGTTCCCTAAAACAGGGGTATCAAGGTTCAACCTTTTAGAAGATCTAGTGATAGGTCTTTTCGAGGTGGAGGCGAAAGGGGTGGGAGCAGAGGTGGGGGGGATGATAGGGGAGCCGAGAAGGAAGTCAAAGGGGTAGCAGCTGCAGTGATGGGGATAGAAGGAGTGGTAGCGGCAGTGGTGGTGGGAAAAGAAGGGACAAAGATGGGGGATGTCGGGATGCCGGGAAGCTTAAGAAGACATAGTTTATGCAACAAGAAAATGAGACCTTGATGTAAAGGGACCGCAGGAGCATGTTTTTGAAACTCCAAGATGGAACGCTCAAGAGAATTAAGTAAATATTGAGGGAATCATACCGTGTAATTTATGCGGAAGTGATTGAGGAACACAAGATGCTTTAAGGGCACTGTGACAAATCTCCCCTCAAGAGAAATGTATCTCACCATCAAACGGGTGACCTCGTCAAAAGGCGAAGGGATAGAACTGACTTGTAGACCCGCCGTGAAAAAAACCAGTTTCTCATTGCCCTCCACAAATTTCCTCTCCTCAGCCGGCCTGTCAATCCTTTTATTGAAGAATCGGTATCCATCCATTCCAAGGCCAGTAGCTTCAGCGATTAACTCTTCGTTGATCAAAATTTTCTGTCCTCCATATTCAACTTTGCGGTCTTTCCAGTCCTTCGCAAATTACATGAGAGATGCTTTGGTCATGACCCTATATCTTCTCAATGAAATTAGTGATGCCTCCCTGGTTGAGGAGATTCCAAAGTTCTGCATTATTTTTCCACTCCGGGTCCACGCTGGGCTCGATCTGACAAGGGGCTCCTCCCATTTTCACTGGGCTTAAGTGATTGACTAGTGTAAGCTTCACAATCCCTATGGGTGATTCGACAGTAGCCACAGTTCCCAACCCGCCTTTCTCTATTTTGTCTCACGCTATGGTAATAATGAATAGTGTATCTCATTCGTTGTTATAGCGCTTCCCACGAATGCCTGCTTTATTGTTGCTCTGTACCTGTGAGATCCCGCATGCGTGAGCATCAGTCCCCTTTGAAATCCATTCCAGATCATCATCAGCCTTACCACGGACTTGAAAATCCGTAAAAAATTGTTTAACAACTGTTATAGGCATAGAATTTCCCGCATGTGTGGCTTTAATTTTTAGATGAATCCATTTTATATCATCATTATACTTTATATAACTTTGATTGCCCATCAATATCTGTTTAAGCGTTGCTTTAAACTTATCCATGTGTGTGAAAGTCTTATTCATAAAGACCCACTCCAAATACTTATTAATCTTATCCCAAATTTGTATGCCCATAAGTCTCCGCTTGTATGTTGTTTTGAATCTGCTCAGGAATGTGGTCACTATTATCCCAAATAATGTGATTAACATTTATGCCATAGTTAGCCAATGCATCTACCACCTTGTTACCCTCCTGGTAAGTATGCTTGATCTGGATATTATTGAAGGTTTGGCAAATACTTATGGACTCCAAGATGAAGTCTTTGATGTTCCAACTTGGGGGCGAACACTGATTAAGATGATTGATTATATTGAGCGAGTCTCCTTCCAGAATGAGATTTTGGATATTATGAGTCTGAGCAATTCTAAGGCCCCATAAAGCAGATAATGCTTCAGCAAAATGATTAGTTTGAATTCCCATTTTACCGGCATAAGTAGTCACCAAACTGCCTTTATGATCCCTGATCACTCCTCCCCCCGCTGCAATTCCAGGGTTACCCTTAGAGGCCCCATCAAAGTTCAACTTATACCAGTTAAGATCAGGAGGATGCCAGTGTATCAAAGATCTATCAATATTATTACCTGAATTATTTCGAGATATTGTCAGCTCTAATCTGCCATTGGGACAAGATATGCTCTTCATTTTCTGGATAGCTCTTGTTCTTGGGGGGTTTAAATCTAGCAATATTCTCTTTAATAGCATTAGAAATTTTCCCAATACTGAGCTTATAATTCTGTTTACTTTTTCTAAAGATGATATCATTTCTATCTTTCCATATCCTCCAAATAATATGAGGCATTACCAAATTCCATAGCCTTCTCACAACACAATGTTTGTATGGTGGGCTCCATTGTATCCAGAGCTGACTGAAATCCCTCGGAACCACCTAGGAAGCTTTAAAATTAGAAAGGGAAAAACTCCACATTTTGGTAGCATATTCACAATGGATAAGCAAATGACTGATATCCTCAGAGTCTTTTTACATAGATGACACCTATTAGGCATTATAAAACCTTTTCTTATCAGTTGTCAGTGGTAAGAATTCTACCCCTGAGAGCAAGCCAAAAGAAGAAGTTAATTTTAGGTGTTAGCTCCTTCATCCAAATTCTATTCCAATTAAACTCAGTTTGACTATTGTCAAAGAAAGTATTATAGCCAGTTTTAACAGTGTAGTTCCCATCAATAGAACTGCTCCAGACCAACTCATCCTTAACTTTGAGTTGACTTAAGGGGATAAGGTCCAACTGATCTTGCAGAGAGGAAATAGTTTGGGTCAGATCATCTCTATCCACAGTAAGTTTTTTCCATTTCTTCTTGTTGCCATTTCTTACAATATAATCTTTGATTCTAGTGCCATACTTGCTTTCAAGGCTATCTTTGACTGTTCCAAATCTGTCCATGAGGCTGCCATTAAACCAGTTATCGTCCCAAAATTTTATATCACAACCATCTCCCACTTTCCACTTACTTCCTTGTTTTATGAAATTTTTGTTGTTGACTAAGTTATTCCAAAAAATGGAACCATAAGGAAGATGCTCATCTTGAAGAAAAGAAGAGACAACTTGTTGATTAAGGTATTTAGCCTTAATTAATTCTATCCAGGGTTGCTTCTCAGTTAGCATTCTCCAGCCCATTTTCACAATAAGAGCCTCATTCATTTTCTTGATGTCTTTTATGCCCAGACCTCCTATAGATTTTGGAGTACAAACCTTATCCCAAGCAACTAAGTGATATTTAAATTTCTCCTCCATGCCCTGCCATAAGAAGTTTTTTTGAATCCTCTCAATTTTATCCCTGAAGGCAGCAGGGATCTTATAAAGAGACATTATATAGATAGGCAGGTTTTGAAGAGTGCTTTTAATGAGCAGGAATTTACCAGCACTAGAAAGAATGGCTCCTTTCCAGCTAGCCAATTTTTTTGAAATCTCTCCAACAGATCATACCACACCTTGGTAGCAACTTTTTTAGTACCCAGAGGAAGTCCTAAGTAAGTGGCTGGAAGTGCACTTATTTTACATCCCAGAATTTTTGCAATTTTAAGTTGTCTTTCCTCAAGCGTATTGAAGAAGAAAATGGAGCTTTTTTCATAATTGATCTCTTGCCCAGAAGCAGCTTCATAGAGTTGTAGAATAGCTTTGGTAGCCTTAGCTTCAAGGACGGATGCCATTAATAGAAGAATTGTATCATCCGCAAATTGTTGATGAGAAGCTGCGTGGCTAATGGAAGTGGGCTTAGAACCTTTCAGAAGACCATCAATAATTGCTTGACCAATTGATCTACTAAGACTGTCTGCCATAAGAATGAAGAGCAGGGGGGATATGGGGTCCCCTTGTCTTAGCCCTCTGCTGCTTGTAAAAAATCCCACCGGCTCACCATTAACCACTACTGAGAATCTGACCGTAGTGATGCAAGCCTTAATAATTTTTCTAAATTTAGCAGGGAAGCCAAATTTAATTAGAACTTTGTCTAAAAAAACCCAAGAGACCTTATCAAAGGCTTTATTCATATCAAGCTTAAGGACCATATTCACTTTTTGTTATTTTCCATAGAGTGTATGGTTTCATGAACCATTATCACTCCATCTTGGATAATCCTGCCTTTAATGAATCCACTTTGCTGCCTTGAGATTAAATCATTCATAATAAATTGAAGCCTGGTAGCAATGATTTTGGTAAAAATTCTATAGATAACATTCACAAGGCTGATGGGTCTGAAATCTTTGAAGTCCTTAGCATCCATTTTTTGGGAGCAAGCACAATGTGGGTGTTATTCAGCTCTTTCATAAGGTTCCAGTTCTATAGAATTCATTCACCGCTCTGAGAAGATCATCGAGCATATTTCCCAAAATTTCTGAAAAAAGTTAATAGAAAATCCATCCGGGCCCGGGGCCTTGTCACCTTCTAAAGTAAACACAAATTTTGCAGTTCTTCAAGTGTGACAACTTTAGTGATATCTTTAAATCTCTACTCCTTAATTTTGTTTTGGAGAATCGTAATGATACTCCTCTCATTGAGAAGTTTTTTATAGAAATTGAGAGCTTCCTCTTTAATGTTGTTGGGATCTTTTATAATAGTGTCGTTACTTTTAGTGACTTCCATAATCCTATTACAAGCTCTGTGCTTCAAAGTGGTCATATGAAAAAACTTTGTATTTCTATCTCCTTCTTTTAGCCAGATAGCCCTAGATTTTAGTCTCCATAAGGATTCTTCTCTACTACAAATCGTATGCAGCTCTGCAAGAATGTTCTTTTCCTCAGTTTGGTCTTCAAAAGATCTCCCCATTGTATTCATTTTAATTTCCAGATCTTGGAGCTTTTGTTTTAACTTCTTTTTTTTTTCAAATACATTACCAAAAACTCTTTTAACATTTTTGAGCTTCTGAATCAATCTATATTGAGCAGTACCTTCACCATTCCAAACCCACCATTCTTTAATTTTGTCATAAATGTCATCATGCTCCATCCACATCTTTTCAAATTTGAATGAGCTTCTGATGGGCTTAGTCCAATTGAGAAGATTTAAGGCAATCGGATTGTGGTCCGATCCAATTCTAGGTAGTGAAGAGAGATGGAAGTCCTGACTGAGAATCCAACTAGCAGAAATCAGGGCTCTATCTAGTCTAACTTGGATAAGATCTTTTCCCAACCTTTTATTGTTCAGGTGTATTTATTCCCATGGAGATCCACATCCAAGAGATTGAGATCAGCAACAAAATCAGCAAATTCCTCCATACCTATGGAAAAGCTGGAGATTCCTCCATATTTTTCACTTGGGTTTAAAGGAGAATTAAAATCACCCATAATAAGCCAATTAGCTGTAGTATGTTGGGTTCTAAAGATCTTAAGATCAGTCCATAGTTTACGTCTCCCACTAACCGTATTAGGGGCATAGATATTAGAAAGGATCCATTCACTATTGTTCTCAATAGCATGAAATTTAATAGCAAGATGATTAGTGCTAGCATTAAGAATCATACCAGTACAGTGTATTTTATTCCAAAGAGTAGCTAGACCTCCAGATGCTCCCTGAGAGTCCACATCACCATGTCAGAGTTTTCCCAGAAATTATTTTTACTAATTTCAAGGATCTTAGCTTTCATCTTAATTTCTGCAAAATAAAAATACTAGGACTACTAGATTCCCGTAACTCCTTAATGATTTTCTGTTTGGAATTTCCATTTAGACATCGGATGTTCAAGAGATAATCTTCATTAAATAGGAATGGGAGTTGGTATTGCCTAATGGCTCAATTGATGTTGAGTTCCATTTGCAATGTCTCTCTCTATTCTCTTGGATCTAAGAGTCTTCTTTGAGGGTCTTCCTCTTTTAGAGCTACTTCCAAAATCTACCAGTCTTCTAGCAGAAGATCTAGTAGTTCTGGATGTTGAAGTTTCCCAATTGTCAAGTTTCTTTTTCTTCTCACTGTATAGCGATTAGGGATCATTTCAAATCCTTTCATTCTCTTTTTTTTTTTGAAATGACCTCTCTGAATCCAGAAGTTAGTTCCTCATCTTCTTTAACTGGCGTTACTTCTCCCTCCTCTTTCTCTTTCTGTTTTGTCAATTAAGTGTGTATCTGCTGATCTGTTGCTGAAGCAAGGAGGTAGATCTACAGATCTGTTGCTGAAATAAGAGTTTCCCTTTGTGGTTGATATTTTACTTTCGCCCCTTGGAGTGTGTAATGTTTCTTCTGAACTCATGTTGTTCTTTTCCAACATTTCCTCAATGAAGCCCAGAGAATTATCTATCTCAGCCTCCTTAGTGTCATTTGGGGTCTTAACTAGATCCGTAGGAATGATATTCACCTTTACAGTTTCTTTTTGTTCGTCCACCTCCAAAGTCACCTTTACTGGATTTTGCATTTCTAAATCTTCTTTGTTTCTGATTGTTGCTCCATGCAACGCTGTTCGTTGGGGTTTTAGGACGCCAGACTAGGTGTTTCCTTATTGAAGTTCTGAACCCCCTTTTTTTCCCTTTTCAGCTCAGGCTGGTTAGGGGCTTTTTCTTCACTGTCTAGAACCCTGCTTTCCTTTGTCATTTCTAAATCCCCCTCATGTTGTTCTTTCTTTTTGTGTTTATCTTCCTCTGTGGAGATCTCCTTATTAGGACATTTTTTGGTGAAATGTCCTATACGATGACATTGCTTACATCTTAAATGGAAGGTTTCAAATTCAATTTTTTGGGTCCACATTCCATACTTAGATTTTAAGATGATGTGCTCTAGTAACTCCTGCTCCATTTCAGAAGAGATGCAGAATCGAGAAAAAGCAAGTCTGGATCTATTTCTCGTGGGTCCGTCCAGCCCGATCGGAGCACCTATGGATTTAGCAATGTTTAGCAAGATTTCATCATCCCAGAATTGCAATGGTAGCCCAGGGAGTCTACACCAGATTGGAATGGTGTTTATATTTTCAATGTTCGGGTCGAACCCTGGATACCATTTTTTCAAAAATAGGCCCATATTACCCAGCCACCACGGTCCTCCCGAAGCTCAGATTCTAAATTAGTTTTCGATTAAATTTTTCCAGAAAAAAACCCGTGGCATGATGGTAATACTCAGATCCCCCTTAGGTTTCCACTTTCTAATAGCCCATTTTCTAATAAAATCAAAATTAGGTCTGGAGCCTAGAAACTTACCAACAAGAGACAGATTCACTTTATCTAAAGCCCTATTCACGCATCCATTTGGGACCATTAGATAGGTAGCTCCTTCATTGTCCTTTTCCCACGTGAACTTTCCTCTTACAGCCGACTATGGACCCACTTTACTGTTAGGGTTTTGGAGAATCTTATTCCAGGCCAAAGGTGTGGATCCCAGCGTGTCCACCTTTTCAGTTCATATCTTTTCCTCCATCCGATTCTTGTCGTGAAGCATGCCAGCCCCTTCGGTGATTATTGGCCTAGAACACAAACACTCTGCGGCCCAAAACAGTGGAAATCACCTGGCATTTGTACCTCCGTCACTATCTCCATCATTTTTATTGATATTATTACATTTTGGTCCATGAAAATTACATGTTATCCATTAATAATTATTGTAAGGAATGGATTAGTGGCAAATAGGTAATTTAAATATAATGTTCAACTAAAAATCATTGTAATGGAGCTTAGCGATCACTAGGAATTTTCAAGTATAAATGTCGATGCATTACATGTGTGTTATGGACATTTGGAATTTTACAACATTACTTGTCTTTAACAAATAAAAGGACAAAATTTTGATCTTAGCGATCCCTAGGTAATGCTTGGAGATGATATTAAATACAAATGTTGATCTTATTGATCACTAGGTGATGTTTAGTTAGGTAAACATCAACAAAACTCTATACTCGAAATATGATGATTGGCCTTGAGGAAATTATCATCAATAGAAAAGATCTTGAGCCAAATGAGCGTACTTACATTTACAAAAATAATTTTATCCCTCTTACAATGAATATTTGGTTAGATTAACAAATCCTTTAACAAATCAATGTAACAATTATCAATAGAAACATCACGAAACCAATCTTGAGCGAAAGGACGTACTTTGGGTTACATTAACAAATCATTTAATAAATCAATCTATGAAATTTTGATCTTACCAATCACTAATCTTGGCCACTACAAAATATTTAGAGCTTAGTGGTTGCTAGGAATCATTCACGGGACAACTATTATTACAGAGTTAAATGTTGCACACTACATACACTCTTAAGAGTCAAACATGGTTTTCATTTGTTTGTTGTCGATATTATTACATTGTGGTATATGAAAATTATCATTTATATATTTATATTTATTGTAAGGAATGGATTAGCACTCTTTAGATAATTTGAATATAGCATTCGATTAATAAATCATTTTAAATGAGCTTAATGATGGTTAGGAATTTTCAAATATAAAATCCAATGTGAAATATGTGTGTTGCGAACATTTGGAATTCTACACGATTATATGTCTTTAACAAATCTTAGTGGGAAATTTTGATCGTAGAAACCCTAGGTAATTCCTAGAGAGGATATAAAATACAAATTTTGATGTTAGCGATCGTTAGATAATGCTTAGTTTGGTAAACATAAACAAAATATCTCTACTTAGACATATAATGATTGAACCTCAAGACGATATTATAGATCCAAAGGACATACTTACATTTACATCATCACTCTTATGCCTCTTAGTCTGAATATTTGGTTAGATTAACAAATCAATGTAAGATATTTTGAGCTTAGTGGTCATTGAGCTCAACCTCTACAAAATATTTAGAGGTTAACAATTATTAAGAATCATTCGGTGGACAACTATTATTGACCTTTGAGAGAAGTGTTACATGACATGATTTATTAAGGGGCCAAGACTTATGTATCTCTCATTAGTTTTTGCCAAGATCTTTATACTTCTCTTTCATTGTTTATAATTATGTCATATTGGCTAGAATATCCCTAATAGAGCCAAGTGTTGCACTACATACTTAGAGAGGATCTAACCTTATGTATTTCATATATATATATATATATATATATATATATATATATATATATATATATATATATATGTATATATATATATATATATATATATATATATATATATATATATATATATATATATATATATATATATATATATATATATATATATATCTATATATGTATATATATATATATGTAGATATATATATATATACATATATATATATATATATATATATATATATATATATCTATCTATTTATATATATGTATATATATGTATATATATATATGTAGATATGTATATATATACATATATATATATATATATATATATATATATATATATATATATGTATATATATATATATATATGTATATATATATGTATATATATATATATACATATATATATATATATATATATATATATATATATGTATATATATGTATACATATATATACATATATATACATATCTACATATATATATATATATATATGTATATATATACATATATATATATATATATATGTATATATATACATATATATATATATATACATATATATACATATATATACATATATATATATATATACATATCTATATATATATATATATATATATATATATATATATATATTATGCATATTTTTATTGATATATGTATAGAAAAATATAATGAATTTATTTAGAGCTTAGCAGATGTTAGGCTTCTCAAAGCGTATAAATGGACAACATACAACACTCATTGTTATTCGTTACTATTTATTGAAGGGAATGCCTTAACGGGTGCTAATATTCATTACTACATTTTGTTAGTCAACCGTTGTATTCAAATTAAGAAACAATGTTAAATATGTGTGTATTAGACATTTTGTAGTCCAAAATATTCTCTTGTTTTAATTGAAATGATTAATAATTTCATTTCATTAAAAAGGAACATTTGAAACTAGCTAAAACCCATTTTAGTAATAGATTTATATACCTTAGTGTTTATTAGTCTCGAGAATAGTAGAATTTATCTTTGAAAGCCAACTATTTTTAAGGTATCGCATCCATGATCCTTTAAACATTAGATCTTATCATTGGAAAAGACATTTGTATTTTTGAGTGGCATCTTTGTTTAAAATATTTTCAATCCATTATCATTACATAAGACTACTTTAAACTAGATAAAATCCTCTTTTGTAATATAGTTTCCATATCAATCTAAATGTTTTCTCCCACATTAGATATTTTTAAGGGATTTATTTTGTATGCATACATATCTCACTTGGTAGTGAAGGTAATCTTGAATTTTGACTCCTATTTGACCATTATATTTTTATAACTATAGAAATTGTAAAGATGAGGAAACCTCTTTGATCCTTATACTCTTTGTTTCATTTCATCCATATAAAACATGTATGATGACCTTAAATAAAACCATGGTTTAATGACCTTATCTATATAAAACATGGTATAATGACCTTAAATAAAACCATGTTTTAATGACCTTATCAATATAAAACATGCTATAATGATATTAAATAAAATTACCATACTTTTTGTAGAGTTATTATGAACCTACATACACTGAAACCTTTGTATAATCTCCTTGGTTATTGTATATATGTATTCCCAAGATTGTAAATCTCAAAATTTCATCAAGTAATATACATAAGACATCATGAGGTTGAGCATTAGGTAAAAAAAAACACGAGAGGTTCACTGATGAGGTGAATTAGTAGTAGTTATTAGTCGCGGGGTTGGAGAGACATGTGTAGGAGGTGGAGGAGGAGAATGAGGTTATTTCCTTTGCACTTTGGGTTGAGATAAAGGATTCTTTGGATTTTTACTAGGAGGTCGAGTAGGAGGAGCACATTTTGTTTCATTTTTAGCCCAAGGGTGGAGGTTGTTGAGGAAGTACAACTAGAGGTGTAGGTGGAACAATAGAGGACATAGTAATTGGAGAAATGTGGGAAGGCTCTAGTAGAGGAGAAGCACGAAGGTCCTATTCTAAATCAATAACCTTTTAAGACACAAGTATAAAGGAATCATAAGTATCATATTGTAAGTGTTTTTGTAGAGGAGGAATAAGACCACGAAAAAGATGAACTATTTTTCCAAATTCTTAGGATGAAATATAAGTTGATGTATACATGTATTGAAGTGTAAGATGTAATCCTAAATAGGTTCGAAGAGCCACGATGTAGAGTAGGAGTGTGATCTTATGTGACCCTAGGACCATTATTAATAACAAACCTATGAAGGAAGGCATCCTCCATGTCATAAAAAGTGTTAATAGAACCGAGAAGGGGATGGGTATACCATGGAAGGGCATCGTAAACCAGACTAAACCGAAAGGCCTTAAGCAAAAGTCTATCATTGAAATAAGAGGCCATAAGAGTGTGATAATGTGTAATATGACCATGAGGGTCACTGGTACCATCAAATCATGTAAACGTGGGCATTATAAAATCCTTAGGAAAGGCCGAGTTATGGTTTTTTTGGGAACTAGACTACCATACGAGGAATTTTTGTCTATATACATATAGTAATCCCTAATCTCTAAGGTAAGGGTGTGGACACGAGGCTGAAGTTGACTCTACAACATACATGAGAGATAGAATTTCTGTGATGGAAAAGAAGAAGATGGAAAAAGATATTAAGAGGTTCAAACTTTCCATTGTGTATGATCATGGGTATATCAAGAGGTGAGATAGTAGGATCTGATGCTAAAGATGCATGGGGAGTGTGTGTCGAAGGAGCTACATGAGAAGATGAAGGGGAAGTTTCACTAACAATATTATAAGGAACATGTAGTATGGGTGAAGTGGAAGAAGGAAGTGTAGATAAAGTAGGAGTAGAATGAGAAGAAACAATGGAAGGCAGAGACTCGTGGATTATTCTAGAAGAAATCACAGGAGAAGAAGAAGATGGAAGAGGTGAATCACTCTTAGTAGTGTAGAAAGAAGGAGACTCCTTAGGAATGAGATATGAAGTAGTATGGTTAATGTTAGTCGGAACAATACTATTAATAGGATCATCAAGGTAATAAGAATGTGTTGATGAACTAGAATGAGAGGTTGGAGAAAAACAATTAGAAGCGGCAGGAGACAGATGAGTAGTGATAGGAGTGGCCAAGAGAGAGGTAGGAGGAAGAACAAATTGTGAATCAATTCCTAATAAATAATCAATGATAGAAGGATATAAAACATTAGGTGGTATATCAAAAGAAGAATAAGAAGGATCACAGGCAACTAGATGACATGGCATACAATGAGTAAAAGAAATAGGGTCATCAATAAGGCATATGTTTATAGGAGAATTGTCGGGATTAGTTGGCACGTGTTTTTTTACTTCTAATAGGAGTTATTGAGTAGTATTGGGTAAGGTCGGAGGAACACTATATAAATAGGGTGACACTAAAATGAGACATGATGAGAAAATAAGAACTATGCTAATCACTAAGGTATGAAAGAGGATCCAAAAGAAATAATGTTTGTAATGTGGGGTTCACCAAAATGATTAACTAAAAATAGGTAAAATGTTGCTAGCTATGAATAGTTAATCTAAATAGAAACTAAATGCTATATTGGAATGCAAGAATTTGGTTTTTATATTTGTAATATATATCAAAGTAAAAGGAAATAGAAGGATATGTTACTAACATGTAAATAACTTACCTCATTGTGTGTTGGAATATAGTAGACTGGTGTGTGGTGGGAAGGATATGAGAATGACCTCAGGAAGGGAAGAAGTTGACTATTTGACTATACTGAAGCACCTAGAGTGGTACTAGGGAACCCAGGGCCCCTGGTCTATGTTTTGGGCACAGCATGCATGACGGTGAAAATGATCAAAAACTGAAACTAGTAGTGTCATGGTATCTCTGTGTTATCTTCGCTACTGTCCCACAAGTGTTGTAATAATGTCGTATGTATCGTTGCAACTATTTTATGAAGATCTACCTATAAAACCCTATCCAAAACATCAATCCCTAAAAATAAAAATGCATATGAATAGGTTGGAATGACCTCAACTTCCAAACTAGTGGTCTTACGACTGAGTGTTGCACTACATTTCAGACCCAATGTAGTTCTATGTGCGTGTGTGTGTAATTTTGTTCCTAGGATGTCCTAGCACCAATAACGCAGTATTAGGGGGCAATAACTAGATGTAAAATACAAAATGGTGGATGGAATGGAACTAATACAACCCTTTCCCCCTATGCTTGTGTGATGCAGATGTAGAAGAAGCCCAAATACAGTCCCTTGCCTTAGTATATAGTTTCCTTTGATGAGTAAGATGTATGCCTATAATGTAGTGAGTATGCTTCATTTATATAGGGATCTCTTGTTCAAATTTCAACACTAGTGACCCGAAACTATTGACTATGACCTAGGGGAATACACGGGGTAACCGTTAAGACCAACCTCAAATAGAGAAATAAATACCACAAATTACGATGACACGGGCACCTAAAATCACAGATTGGGGTGCCCCGAGGTGCCCTAATGTAGACCTAAAGATGAAAATTGAACAAATTACAACATCTGAGACACCCTGAAAGATGGCCAAAACTATAGAGACAACTAACAACTAAACATGAAAAAACACAATGACGCTTGACTAACTGATAACAAGACCTAGAAATGGATCACTAGTGAATACTTTTATTATGTAAGATCCATATATAAATTAACATACCTGGTGGTATGAATGTAATACAAAGTTGGATGGGTCATTGTATTCTTCCAATCATTTAACCGACATAAAATTTTTCAAAGTGTCATTCTAAACCAGGGCTATGTCCTAGGCAATATGCAATGGAGTCGAGGAGAGCTAGTTATATGTTGAGTCGGTTTGGGGGTTGCTTAGTTTTCACAACTAATCTACTGAAATGTAGTTAAAATCTACGGAAATTAAATACAATATACAGAATTCAACTGTTTGCAGTGAAAGGAATTTTAGCAGCTAATCTTCTCTATGTAAAATAAAATACACACACACTTATTATTAACAAATTAAATCATAACTAAATAAATGGGAATTTTTAGCGAGAAAGAAAGACTATTCATGATCTAGATTTGTATAACAAAAGCACCTATTCTAAGTGAAATCATTAATAGAGAAAGTAGTGATAGTTAATCAAGGCATGCATGTAAAACTTATCAAATGATAATTGCAGTAAGGCTAATTGAAAGAATGTATGCATGAACTCAAAGTAACCTTGTATCTCCTCAGTTTAGTGGGCCCTTGCTCTTCCTCAGGATAGAGTGGTCAACAACTTTTGATTCTCAAAATTCCATGGATTTCATTAACATGAAGTAAGTTCATAATACATCAAAAACAAGAACGAGCAGGTATGCTGAGATAATCTTGTTCAATAATCAAAAAGTGGTACCCGATTCGAAGACAAAGTATTCATATAGATAATGTTGGTTACAAGATCCACCATATCAGGTGGCATTAAACACTGTTTCATCAAATATCAATTAAAACTCATAGATTCCTATGGGCCGTTAGAGTCAAGCCCAAGCTAATAGGTCAATTCAATGGAAACAGTCTTCAGCCGCATGCATCGAACTCGGGCATCTTATCCACCAGTAACCTCCATCATTCCCTACACACATCATCACATTTGATCTCATAAAAATAGTTAGTAGGAGGTCATGTGATAAACGGTTTTCATAAATAATAGCAAGGAAAATGCATCAACCTACTAAGACATGACTACACAAAACATCCCCATATACAAATAAGTCATATCACAAAGAGTATTTCCGGTATGAAGAAATGATATTAATGAGCCAAACTATGCACTCATCATTTTCCCCCTGACTTTACCTGTTGCATGTCCCAATGCAACTCATCTACACCCTACTCACCTTCCAAGTTGTTCAGCCATGTCATACTCCTTGAATTGATCAACGTATTGCTTTGTGGTATTCTGCATTGACCCTGAGTATTGGAGGTAATTTCCACCAGAAGTGAAAGCTGTCATGGGACCGTCTTTGTATTGTTCGCCATGTTGTGAGAGGGATCAAGAGGAGTGGAGGCCATACTTGAAGGCTTTCTCATTCATCAGTGTATTGCTGGCTAGTTTTCTCTATAGTTTGTTTGATAATGGCGATGAGAGCATCGACCTTCGCGCATGCTCCGGCTCAAAGTGGGGAAAGAGAACCTCCCTATGTTTCAAAGGCAGGCTTAAAGTATCCCATCTCCTATCACAAGCTTGCCAAGCAGCCCCAAAATTCTCTTGACTATAATTTTCAAAATCAAGAACACACTGAAGTAAAATCTGAGAAGTATTCACCCCTACCCCTGCCTGATAGTAAAATGATCAAATTTTTCTGCAGGGTGACATCTGTATGATGAGTTGGGTGAATGTAAAATCGATGGGTGAGCAAAGTGTTATTAAAACTGTCACATTTACTCTTTGCAAATTATCGATTAACGCAATATGAGTGAAAGGCTTTAATTTGAAAATCACCCACAAATAGGTTGATCAAGAAATCAGGGACATTGGTCACTATCATATTATGTAGATAAAATTCACAGAGCAAATTTTGAATTTCCAGAGTATTGCACTTGTAAACTGATAAAAAACTAGGGCCATTGGGAATTTCGTGAGGGGCTTGAGAACACAATTGAAATAATTGCCAAGAATAAAATTGCTCTTAGACATACATCTTTGTAGATTGAAGAGGGTTTCCTACGGGATGGTAGTTTGATGGCGAAGGGATGACAGAGTCTAAGATGTTACTTTTGTTTTTCCTCTTCCATAGATTCCTTTTCTTTTTTAAATTTTTGATTTCCCCACCACAATTCCCTTTCCTGAAGGGACAACTGTTGGAAACTATTCAAGAGGGTAAGGCTCTTATCACGCTATCATTTTAAACAACTTACTTCAAGTTGCAGGGCAACAATCTCCTGATCTTTTTCTCTTGTCTTTTACATAAATTCAGCTTGTAATAAAAGGGTGGTCTCTTCCATACCTTGTAACTAAGATTTTAGCAGTGTGATTTCCTCCAAATAGCTGTGAGAAGGCTCCACTTGGGTGTCAAGCATTTTGAGTTCCAGTGTGAATTTCCGTAGATGATGAGAACAATGAGATGATGGAGCGGCAAATTGGGTCATCCTCCGTGTATGAGTTCCTCCCGAATGTTTATGGTATCATTAGACAAGGACTCGATCGAAAACCTCATGTCTAAAAAAATGAGCTAAGCCACCAGGACCGTGGTTTCTTGGAAGAAGATGGGGCTATGGGACACTTGCCTTTTGAATCGAAATGGGCGGGGATGGTCCCTCGGGAGTACAATTGTGTCATCATGCTCGGGATCACAGACTACCTCGGCTTGGCTATGTGAAGGGAAAGGGCCCAATGCAAGGGTAGACCGAGGTGTAGAAGAGAGACTAGATTTTAATTACTTTGGCCTGGACCCTTCACCACCAAAGCATGTTCGTAGAGCCTCTGTTTTGGTGAAAGAAGATTTGGTGTGAACACAATGTGAGATGAATCAACCCGGGGTTCTTAATCATGGACTTATCTCCATTGGACCAATGTTTCTGGCATACTTTAATGATAGAGTCTATGAGGTACTCTGGCAGATTCACCTGAAGGGCCTAGTTGACATGTCCCTTTTTAAGGTGAATGAGTATTTTGAGTGCATCACCACCCAGAATAGAGGCCTGGCTGTCGCATATGAAATACCTGTTGACCCATTTCGTAATCTCACCCTAGATTCCCGGTAAACTTGTCCACTTAACACCCTTCTGGACACCCAATGGAGTCAGGATGACCTCGAGAGTGCCTCTCCTTTGTCGTGGAACTGAGCAATCAGAATTTGCAAAGGGGCATTCATCATAACCTTTAAACCAAAATTTGGCAAGCCAGACAGGTCAGAAATGACCTGACTAGTAATTTCAACTCTCCGTCCACCAACTTGTGAGCAAGTGGACTCAAAATTATTCAAGAACTCTTCCACAATGCCCTCATCAAAACCTTCAAATTGCCGAATGAAATCCAACCATCCAAAATCATGAAATACCTATGAAAGGATGACATTCGGAGAAGCAAGGCATCAAAGCGAAGCAGGTTACGATGTCTTTTTTGCGGTCCCATGCTAAGCCAAAAAGTGAGAAATACATGAGCGGGAAAAAACCAGAGCTGAGCATCCCTTCCACTTCCTGTCTAGTGTCCGATAAAACCAGTCGTGACTGATGGGCATACCACAATGGAAAGAAGCGGTTGCAGAGCATTAAATTTCAAATGACACCAAATTCCTTGGGTAGCGCAATCATCAAGCGAGGGTGACGGTGGAAAAATAGTGATGAGACCGGCCACCCGTGTGAGATTAATATTTTTGCGGGCACATATCCCATGGTTAAGGAGCATGCGCCACCTGTCCTAACATTGGAGAGTGTGACACATCAAAGCATGTGGTGATTTATGAGCCATTACTCCTATTATGCCGTCATTCATAAAGCCAAGCTGGATTTGGAAGGAGATCCAAGATGACCATAGTAATCATTTGATGACGGCGTCATAATGAAAAATGGATACATGGGGAAATGTTCACATAGAAATATCATTAGCAGGTTAAAATGCACTTACCCATGCCACATTTAATTAGTCGATATCCATAGATTCCTATGCCCTGCAATTTTGGGATGAAACATGATCAGCGGCAGTAGAAATAATGAAAATTCCTATATTTATTGGAAATTACAATAAAAACGCTAACTAAGGGAAGAAGATCGATTGAAGAATCATCTTCCTTTATTGAATTTGTAAAAGATTAATTACTCCATGCATGAGAGGTAAAGAGCCTCCTTAACATGCATATTTGTTAACAGAATTTCGTCGGTGAAGGTCTGCTTATCCAGTGGTTGGTGATAAACTCGGAGCCTATGCCCATTCACCAGAAGAGTTCGTTTATCTCCATCAATCGGTATCAATCGAACAGAGCCATTATCAAACACTTGATTTACTTGATAGGGACCTAACCAATGCATACGTAACTTTCCTTTAAACTACTGATAGCGGGAATCAAAGAGTAAAACCCACTATCCTTCATGAAATATCCTTTTTTTATGTGAGCATCATGCCAAGTTTTCACGTCTTTGTAGAATTTCAGTCTGTTGTTGTGCCTCCATCCACATTTCATCTAGTTCATTCAACTGCAACACTCATTCACGTTGTGCTTCATCCAAATCAATCCCAACTTCCAACGTTGTTCGCCAGGTGTGCAACTCAAACTCAACAGGTAATAGTGGCTTCTTCCCAAAGACCAGCTCATAGGGAGAGAAACCAGTAGTTATTTTCTAGGTTGTGTTGTAGGCCCAGACGGCCTCAGGAAGCTTTGGTACCCAATTCTTTCTATCGGCATTGACCACCTTAGTTAGAATATTCTCAAGTTCTCGATTGGTTACCTCCACTTGCCCATTGGATTGAGGGTGGTTTGGTGATGATTTCGGTGCTTGATTCTGTAGATTCCTAAGAAAGATTCAATCATATTTGAAACAAATTGAGGACCTTGATCAGATATAATGGCCCTAGGTGCTCCAAATCATAGCAATATCTAGTTGTAGAGAAAATCAGCAACAACATCTTCATTGGCAAATGCCAATGCTTGAACTTCAGCCCATTTGGTGACATAGTCTATGCATACCAAGAGATACTCCTTCCCGAAAGATGGAGGATCAAATGGTCCAACAAAATCAATACCCCATTTCTCAAATGGTCCTAGAACCAACTGAGGGTTTAGAGGCATTTCTATAGAAAGTGTAGGTTTTCCCATTCATTGGCATGCATCACACTGCCACACATACTTTTTGATAGTCTTATGGAGGGAAGGCCAATAGTACCCTACTCCAAGGATCTTGTGAATTGTTCATTTCACTGAGTAATGTCCACCTCCTGGATCTTCATGACATGCTCACAGTATGTCATGTACCTCATCCTCTCGAATACACTGTGAAGAACCATGTCAGGACAACATTTAAATAAGAATCCATTACACCATTTATATGTTGCACTATTTCTAACCAATTGCCTTCTTTCCTTATGAGTAAAATAGGTAGGAAACTTCCCTGTTAAATAATTTTCAAGATCAGCGAACTAGGGAGTCTTAGTAGAGATAAAAAACAAGTGTTCATAAGGAAATTGGTCTTGGACTACTTTTTCATCACCTGAAACATTTATTCTAGAAAGAAAGTTAGCAACAACGTTAGATTTCCCAGGCTTATCTATAATAGTGAGATTGAATTCTTGCAACAAGAGTAACCAGTGAATGAGCCTTCCACCAACCACTGGTTTGTTCATAAAATATTGAATGGTGAGTGGTTAGTGTAAACAAATTTTTATATCCAGTGATGTAATGACAAAATTTATTCAAAGCATATACAACAGCCAAAAACTCTTTTTCCATAGTAGTGTAATTCTTTTCCGTAGGAGTCAGATTTTTGCTGATAAAATAAATTGCATACATATGATCTTCTGAGTCTTTTTGTCCAAGGACAATGCCCATGGCTGTATTAGAAGCATCAGTGTGGATATGGAAAGGTTGTCCCCAGTCAGGGCCATGTAAGATAGGGGCTGTTGTCAGCTTTTCTTTGATAGAATCAAATGCCTATTGACACTGAGAAGACCATTCAAAAACACAATCTTTGGTTAGCAATGAAAACATTGGGGTGGTAATTTTGCTAAAATATTTTATGAATCAGCGGTAATAACCTGCATGGCCAAGGAAACTTTTGATGTCAGTCTGATTAGCTAGTGTAGGTAATTGGGTGATGATTGATATCTTTTTGGGATCCACTTGTATACCTTGGGCTGAAACATGGTGACCTAAGACAATTCCTTGATCAACCATCATTAGACATTTTTCATGACTCAGAGATAGTTGGTGTTGTTCACATCGACTGAGTACTTTCTCAAGATTATTCAAATATTCTTCAAAAGTGGATCCATGGACAGTGAAATCATCCATGTAAACCTCAACACAATCGTTAGCAAGATCTGTAAAAATGGCCAAGACTACCCGTTGGAATATAGTAGGGGCATTACAAAGCCCAAAAGGTAAGACTCTGTAAGTAAATGTACCCCAAGGGCACGTAAAAGTAGTCTTATCCTGATTAGCAGGGGCAATACTAATTTGATTATACCCACTAAACCCATCCAAGAAAGAGAAATATTTCTTACTAGCCAAATTGTCCAGGACTTGGTCAATGAAAGGCAGGATAAAATAATCTTTCTTGGTGGCTTTGTTAAGTTCTCTTTAATCAACACATATTCGCCACTTACCATTCTTCTTAGGAACAATAACTAATGGGGAAACCCACTGACTATCAGATATAGGATAAATGAAACCTACCTTTAGGATATTTTTGATCTCAGTTTTGACTATGTCTCTCAATGCTGGATTGATTCTTCGTTGCGGCTGCCTTATAGGTTTGACGTCATCGGTGTAAATATGATGTGTACAGATGTTAGGATGAATTCCTTTCATATCAGTGTAATCCCAAGAAAAACATGAGAATGTTTCTTTAGAACCTCAAGCACCCTAACTTCTTGATTGACCTCTAAGTCACTTCCTATAGTCGACTCTCTCTACCCATACCGACAAGTACCGCTTAGTATCATTTGCAAGAGCAAGCTCTGTACTAGTGATAAAAGAATTCAATGGGCAAACATGGGGCTGAAGCATGTGTAGGATGGATATGTTATCAAAAGATAGAACCTTGGTTAAAGGACAATAGAAATTAGGAACTAAATGTTTAGAATTATAAGCATAGAGTTTCCTACCAGACTCAGCAGAGGTAATGTCTAATGTCGGTATTCGACTGTAGCAGTAGTTCTGATTTCCGTAGTAGTGCTGATTTCCGTAGTTGCAGAGTCCGTAGAATCAGCCACCGCATATGACTCTGCAGCTTCCGTCATATGATTGTGTACTGCAATAGTGGCCAAAAAAGAAGAACTCAAAGAGTTAGCATCCAAAGAATCCACCCATACCTGGTCACAATTGTTCATATAAGGTTAGGCAGGAGGATATAATGAAATGTGTTTGGATTTTATGCCCATTTAGAATTGTCATGTTTCTTGACCTACAATCAATGTACACAACAACCTGTAGACCAAGACCTTTCCAAGATGACTAGGTATCCCAACTTCTGTGCTTTAGGCTGCAAAATCATGAAATCAACTGGGTACTCCCATGATTCAACAGTGACCATTATATCTTCAACCACACCATCAGGTACAATAATGGATTGATCTACTAACTACAAAACAATGTTGGTTGGTTAAAGTCCTATCAAGGATAGTAGGTTAAACATTTATGTTGTGATGACATTAATAGTAGCACCAAGATCCACCAAAACATTAGATATTGACTGATTGTTTATACAAATAGTAATGGTAGGGCTCCCAGGATCCCCATATTTTGGTGAGATAAGGGTGCCAACAACTAAATCAGCCAAATTCCCTTCAACTTTGATAGTCTTTGGGTATTTCTTTTTCTTCCTGGTGTCTTTATACACTCATTTCTAATGGTTTGGTTTAGTTTAGGGATGTCCCTTATTGCACACAACAGTAGAACCTCAATATGTACTTTTTCAATTCTTGAACTAATTTTGGTTCATCTACGATTCAAGTGTCCATGTCGCTCGAGAAAAAAAAATTTGTATTCTATTTGGGTATTTGATCATCCTACTTATCTGGCATTGGTGAAGAACCAGTGTTACCCTCAAGTTTTTCTTCCTTATTGGCATCATCAGGAAAGTTTCTGTGATAACAACAGGAGGGTTCAATATTTTGCAGATCGTAATCATAAATTACCAATAGTGTTGACCTACATGGTGTTACCTACGTGTCTGTGTCATCAATCGAAGTTGTTTGTTGATTTTTAGGATTGGATACTGGCTGAGCTGGAAGTTGTGTTTGTGTTGCTTGTCCTTGATTTTGGTAGGCTTGAGGTGGAGGCATTAAAGCTTATTGTGGCTGCTTTGGGCCGGCATTGTTGATTGCCATTTTGTGGTGGTGCCAGGACTGATTTTGGCTAAAATTTTGTTGAGGACCCCACTGCTGATTGTGCCAAGGATTGGTTGTAGGTGGTGGAGCCCAACCCGGCTGAGTGTAGGGATTTTTCCAAGGTGGTGGATATGGATAAGTCATCCAATTTGAGTTTACCCACTCAGTTGTCCCAAAGAAGCACCGAGAGGCTGATTTGGCCATGGCATTCTCCAAGGATTTTGAGTTGGCCTAGATGGGAACGCACCCTAATTGTTTGGTCTTTGGACAAAATTTAATTTAGCACTTATTTAAGAGATGGCATTCAAACCTCCCTTCAATTGTGGTAGAATTGTGTAATGCTTAGTGTCATGGTCAGTAACTTTGCATATTAAGCACATATCTGTGACATCTAAAGGACATTCTCTCAAGGGGTGTCTCTTCCGACATTTAGGGCAATACATGTCCAATGGTTCTTTAGTAGGGGTTGCTTTTGCCTTGAATCCATCTATGGTGGATGTTAATTTAGTCAGAATGTTTGTTTTCATGTTGGCCATTTCTTCTAGAAGTTTAGAGGTATCTAAAGACTTGGATGTTTGTTTCCTTCGTATTCCTGCCCGTGTTCTAGAATATCTTCTACATAGCTCAGTAATTTGTTCCATGGTGATATTATGCACATCTCCACCTCCCATAAGATGGAGAGAGTCCTTGGTTTCCTCATCCAGTACTTTTAGAAAGACCATTTTAGTGATGTCTGCATGTAACTCATACCCACTACGTTTATGGAGAAAGAGGAATCTATCCAGATAATCCTCTAGATTCTCATCTTCCTTTTTCCATATTTGGAAGAACTCTTCCTTCCTATCCCTTCCTCTACAATAGTCTTGGTATTTATCTAGGAAGGTTGTTTCCATGGCTTCCCAGGAATTAATGGAGTTAGATGGTAACCCCATAAACCATCTCATAGCTAGAATCTTTGAGAGTGGAGGGAAATAGTTTGAGTTTTTGATTGTCAGTTTGGTAGTCATATGTCTGGCACAGGATTTTAAATTCAAACAGAAACTGATCAAGGTCTTCTTTGGTCATTCCTCGAAAGAGGGGTAGGATGGATGGTGAGATGTTTTTCATGGGTGCATCCTCATCTGCATTGAGGATGATGGGTTATGTAAAGGTTTGTCCTAAAGGTTGGTCTTTAGCATTCCCAAGATCCCCCATTGCAGAATGATGTGAAGAGGATACAAAATGCTCAGAAAAGGTTCTAGGCATTGAATTGGAATCTGTATCACTCTCAGTGTTTCTCTCTTGTGAAGTGTCTAAAGAGATTTATTGAATATTGCATGCTATAAATCTCCCTTAGTTATCTCGTGCCTTATGCATCCGGGTTGGTTGGTTTAAATCAAGGTTCGAGAGAACTACTGGTTTCCTTTATGAACTCCATTAACACCCATAACAGATAGAATAAAGTAATGGATCTTATGGTTATGGTCCCCAGAAATGGCGCCAAAAATGATGGGTCGTTGTATTCTTCCAATCATTTAACTGACATAATATTTGTCAGTGTCATTCTAAACCAGGGCTATGTCCTAGGCAATATGCAATGGAGTCAAGGGGAACTAGTTATACGTTGAGTCGGTTTGGGGGTTGCTTAGTTTTCGTGACTAATCTATAGAAATGCAGTTAAAATCTATGAAAATTAAATACAATCTACGAAATGCGGTTTGCGGTGAATGAAAGGAATTTTAGCGGCTAGTCTTCTCTTGTAAAATAAAATACACACACACACTTATTCTTAACAAATTAAATCACAACTAAATAAATGGAATTTTTAGCAAAAAGCAAGACTATTCATGATCTAGATTTGTATAACAAAAGCATCTATTCTAAGTGAAAGCAGTAATAGAGAAAGTAGTGATAGTTAATCAAGGCATGCATGTAAAACTTATCAAATGATAATTACAGTAAGGCTAATTGAAATACTGTATGCATGAACTCAAAGTAACCTCGTATCTCCTCGGTTGAGTGGGGCCTTGCTCTTCCTTGGGATATGGTGATCAATAACCGATTCTCAAAATGTTGTGGATTTCATTAACTTTGAAATAAGTTCATAATACATCAAAAACAAGAACATAATAGTATGTAGATAATCTTGTCAATAATAAAAAAGTGGTACCCCAATTTTGAAGACAAAGTCTTCATATAGATAATGTTGGTTATAAGATCTACCATATCAGGAGGCATTAAACACTGTTTCATCAAATATCAATTAAAACTCATAGATTCCTATGGGACATTAGAGTCAAGCCCAAGCTAATAGGTCAATTCGATGGAAACAGTCTTCAGCTGCATGCATCAAACTCGGGCATCTTATCCACCAGTAACCTCCATCATTCCCTGCACACATCATCACATTTGATCTCATAAAAATAGTTAGTAGGAGGTCATGTGATAAACGGTTTTCATAAATAATAGCAAGGGAAAATGCATCAACCTACTAAGACATGACTACACAAAACATCCCCATATACAAATAATTCATATCACGAAGAGTATTTCCGGTCTGAAGAAATGATATTAATGAGCCAAACTATGCACTCATCAAAGTGCATGATTTTGTGACTACAAGAGTAAGGAAAAGACTCAAATTTTTGATGAAGAATGTCACATAGAGTCATAGATCTGGAAATTAAATGCGAGTTGCAGATGAACCCTCAGATACCCTACAAAGGGCAGATCTAGACTGTCTAAGATGACACAGGTGCCTAAGAATGTACAAGGGCACCTTAGGACACCATGGCCTTCAATCAGGTGCTCGAAATAACATAAATGATCAAAACCTCAATTTGATATGGTTATTAAATGCCTTTGAGTACTTCCCGTCATCACGCTAGATTTGTCGAGATGAATTGGATAATGAATCGTAATGCAAGGAGAAGTATCAAACCCTAGAAAAATGAAATATTCATATGAATGGGTCGACTGACCTCATCCACCAAGCTAGTGGACTTATCATTGAGTGTTGCACTACATTACAAACCTTGATGTAGTTCTGGTGTGTGTGTGTGTGCATGTTTTCTCTCGTGTCGAGTCACACTTTGTGAAGTAGTGAGTAATAGTAGCTATAGAAATGTAAGTAGCATGTGTGCATGAAATAAAATGGAATCCCTCCCCTATGAAGTGTGTGTGATACATATCTCCTATCTTGAATGCATGGAACTATATGGATGTAGTCCTAGATGGAGTGATAGTAGTGATAATATGTAATGACCTATGACCCTCATTATGGTCTTATAAATTTATATTTATAGGACTCTCGAGCTTAATTTCATAATTAATCCCAACAAGGTCAACCGACAAGAAGATAGGGATGATCAACAACTAGAAGTGACCCAAAAAGAAGCGAAAGAGGTTGTGTATAGAATGGAGCACCGAGAATGGGACCGGGGCACCTCGAGGTGCCCTAGTACGAGATGGGGTGCCACGATTTCAGAGTTATAATGTTGGAAAGGTCATGAAATGGGATGATAGATATCAGGAAATATGCGGGAAAGAAGAAACAAAAGATGATAAAAAGGTGGCTAAAAGGTGGGATTAATTAGTACTTTGTACACTTGAGAACCTTTTAAATAGTAGTATAAGTCGAGCGAAATATTGCGTAATGTGCAATATTTGTGCCTACATTTTCCCCCACTTTATGTTGGTGAGAGAAAGCTCAGTAACATAAAGTAGATAAAGATGCATACCTTTTAGCCATGTAGAGTAGAGAAGAAGACGTGCCGATGGAATAGACTCAAGCGTGGAATGATAAAAAGAAAAATTTAGAGGAGCATGGATTCTAAAGATGAAAATTGTGTATAAAAAGTAATGAGAGTGAACCTAGGCTGAAACGCGTGTGTAGCTGCTGCTTGTGTGTAGTGTACCTACATGGTTAGTATGGAAAGTACGCCACGGTGTGTTTTTGTTATCATTTTTTCTTTTGTTGTTGCCCCTAATTTTACATTTTGTTTCTCATACGACAGATCTGTAAGGAGAAAATGATCAAGTATTCAAATATGTATGTATGTAAAAATGTTGTGTAAAAATACACAAATGTAAAATACACTAGAATAGAAAGTGTAGATGGAAAAATGGAACATGTGTACCTGATCCATGTTGAGAAAAAGGGTGTAGAAGGATATCTTGTAGTGTCACGATTTTTTCAGGTGATCTCACGCCACCCTGGCTGAAGAAGTATAGGGAGGAACCATGTTGTATCCTCCAACCTTTAACCGCTTCTGCTGAAATGTTGGAAGAGATATTTTTATTGTCCTAATTTTTGGGGTAATCAACGCTAGTGGATGGAGAAATGTAGAGAGGCACACCTAATGTAACCCCGATCCTGTAACCTCTCTATAGAATTTCCAAAGGACACCATGTCCTCGCTAACGCCACTTGTGTATGGAGTTCATAGATTGGTTTGAACTCACTCGTTGTGTGTGAACCGATGTAGATATGCTGTGTTATTAGAAACCCTCAATGATGCCCCCCTCTTTAGGGGCACATGTGATGACCTTGGAAGGAGAATGCGTCCCAAAAAGAGGATCAATCATACTCGACTTGTAGAACTCTACCTTGCAGGGGAAAGGGAAATGTTTGGTAGATACCAAGGTGTGCACAAAAGGGGATGGCTAGCCAATACAAGTGTTAGTCCGAACACATGCATGCAAAATAAGACAAGTGTAAAATATGCAGACAATGTAAAAATACTAAGCAAAGTAGTGTAAACACACAAGAAAACAAGAAGACCACACAAAGCGGGTTTCAAACATGGGACATCACTCATGATGTCACAAGACACGCAAGGCCATCATGGCTACAAACAACAATCAAGTGTGCACACAAGCAAAGGGTAAAGCCCTCAAATGTCATTTCCACCAATGTAGGTAAGCCAAGAATCTCCTAATGTGAGTGGAAAGGAACAAGGTGTACATGGTAAGTAGACAAGGAGATGGAAGATACGTAAGTTATAAGCAATTGTAACAATGATAAAGCCATAGTATAAGTGTGGAGCATGGGTGGAAGGCTGAAGGTCCTCAAAATTGAAACCAAGATGAGTGAGGCCAATAGGGGAACATATGGTTTCATCATGGGTGGGATCAAATGGAACATGGTCCCAAAATGAGTTACGGATAAAGAGTGTACATGTGAAGGGTGGGTGCGTGGGTGATAATGGAAAAGAGGGGATGATAGTGTTCATGGAGGGAGGGGTGGCTGATATGGAACTATGGCAATAGGAATGGGTGATGGAGGGGGAATTGCATCTAGTAAACAAATAGCTCCCTCAAATGGCATTAAATGTGGCTGATCATCCAAAGGATGAGGTTCATTAGTAGTGTTAATGCAAGGAATAGGAATGCTAGTATGAGGGTCATGGACACAATATTGGAATGGATCATGATCTCGGAAGATGGTATACTCAACATGCTCATGTAAGAATTTGACGCAATGATGGATGGTAGAAGTAACAACTTGCATGGTGTGGAGCCATGGTCTACTTAACAAGAAATTATATAAGACAGGAAATCATTGAAAAACAATAGTAGGGAGGGTCTTAGGACCTACAATTAAAGGCAAGGTAACATGGCCTAGACATGGACGAATAGAACCATCATAAGCACTTGAGTGAAATGGAAGAAGGGCTAATGTCACGAGTAGACAAACCTATGGCTTGGAGAAAGGACATAGGGCATAGATTAAGCTTAGAGCCATTATCGATAAGAGTACACTTGACAACAACATTGTAGATATGAGACATGATGTAAAGTGGTGGGTCATTGTCAAAAGGGTGAATGTCAGTGGGAGAATTTCCTAGAATGCTATATGTTGAGAAAATGCCTTGGAAAATGTGTCATACAAGGAATCCAGATGCATGTCGGTAGAAACATTGGTAGTAGAAAAGAGGGTTTGAACATGATGAAGCAAATCAGGGTGGGTAAAGGTATTCAGTGATAGAGATATTCATGATGGTGGAATGAAAAATCCCTAGAAGGTAGTAGAAAGAGATGTCAAGTTCACCAAAATGATTAACAAAAATAATGATTTCCTAGATGGCCTAAAGGGATATCTAGGGTATTAATGTTAATCTAGTTAGGAGGACTAAAATGTTGTAAATGAACTAAAGCAATATGAAATAAATGTAAATAAACTACTCTAGATGAAATGAAACCCTAATGTGCAAGAGAAGAGTAAGGAAAAGACTCAAGCTGATAATAGAAGATTGTTGCACAATGTCATAGATCTGGAAATAAAATCTAGAAGTGCATATGAACCCTTAGAGACCCTATGAAGGATAGATCTAGACTTTCTTAGATGACACAAGCACCGAGAGTGTCTTTGGGGCACCCTAGTCTACAATCTGGGTGCTTAGAACATCATAAATGCTCAAAACCTCAATCTGGTATGGTCATTAAATGTCTCTGAGTATTTCATGTTTGGCACATTGGATTCATTGGATGAATTGGAGAATGACCCATAATGTAAGGAGAAGTATCAAACCCTAGAAAAATGAAAGATGCATATGAATGGGTCGAATGTACCTCAGCCACCAAGCTAGTGGACTTATCATTGAGCATTGCACTACATTATAGACCCTGATGTAGTTTTGGTGTGTGTGTGTGTGTGTGTGTGTGTGTGTGTGTGTGTGTGTCGTGTTATGCCCTAGGTTATCTCATGCTAGTCGAACTTGTGAAGTAGCAAGTAATAGTAGCTATAGAAGTGTAAGTAGCATGTGTACATGGAATAGAATGGAATATTTCCCCTATGAAGTGTGCGTGATGCATATATCCTAGCTTGAATGCATGGCACTATGTAGATGCAAGTGATGTAATGGATGTAGCCCTAGATGGTGTGATACTAGTGATAAGATGCAATGACCTAGGACCCTCATTATGCTCTTATAACTTTAAATTTATATGCCTATCAAGATTAATTTCGTAATTAATCTCAACAAGGCCAAATGAGAAGAAGATAAGGATGATCAATAGCTAGAAGTGGCCCAAAATTAAGTGGAAGAGGTTGTGCATATAAAGGGGCACCGGGAATGGGACTTGGGCACCTCGAGGTGCCCAAGATCAGCCGGGCACCACGATTTTAGGCTAGAATTTCAGAAAGGTCATGAAATGGGCTGAAAGCTATTGGGAAATACGGGAAAGACGAAACAAAAGATAATAAAAGGTGGAAAAAAGGTGGGATTCATTAGTACTTTGTACACTTGAGAACCTTTTAAATAGTAGTATAAGACCAAGCTAAATATTGTCTAATGTGTAATAATTTTGTCTACGGTTTCCAGTATTCAATTTGGACCGTATGTTTTTAGCCCACTTTGTCAATGGATGTTTGGTCAATACAAAGTGCACCTTCTAATGCTTCCTCAGAATGTGAAAGGGAATTTATACACTTAATCCCTCGTTTCTTGATTGAGTGAGTGGAGAAAGAGGTCATAGAGTAACCTTTGGTCCATGTTAGGTGCACTTGTATAATAATAAAGAACTTTACACCATCTCTATATGAAATGAGTGGTGGATTCATTTTGTTCTTGTTTAATATTCATGATTTCCCTAATTCTAGTTGACAAAAAAATTTGCATGTGCAAAGGATTTGATGAACTTGGAAATATTTTTTTTGAAAGAGTGTATGGAAGTGGTGGGATTCAATAATACCAATCTAATACAACCCCTTCAAGGGTATTTGGAAATGTTTCGCCACTACCACATCCCATGGAAGAATCTCTCTAATTGTACTAGCATAGGCTTTCACGTGAACATTAGGATCCCCCTCTCCGTAAAATTAGGGAGATCGGGAAATGGGTGTAGAAACATGACACCCCACATAGTGAATTTTAAGGGATCCTTCAAATATTTGGCATAAGTTCCCATTATGTATGAGTCCACCATTGAAGTTCCTTGATGAAAGGGTGAGGAGGAGGAGTTTGATAGGATATTGTATAAGCATTAGCTAGGGCATATAAAGTCCATTTATACTATGTGAATGGATTAGGGAGTCGAATCTAGTTACGGTAGTTTCAAATATATGTGAATGTAAGTAGGGGTAGCAATAGGGAATGCATTCATGGGTATCGAGTTATGGGAAGTTTCATTTCTAGGAGTAGCGATTAGAAATGTATTTCTAACTAACCCTTGTGTAGGGTAAGCATAAGATGGGTGAGGGTCATCCTTAGTGTACCTAATCCTATTAAAAGATCACCTAGGTTAGAATTGGTTGAATAACCTTATTGTGGTGGTCATTGCATTAGATGAGTAATGGTAACAAGGATGCAATTTTGATTACTAGCATGATCATTAGCATTATACCCAATCACGTGCATTGGTTGTGAGGATTACGCATTCTCTAATTCTCTAATAATTCCTACTAATGTAGAAATAATGTCACTTGGTGAAATTTGAGGCTCTTGTTTGGGTATACGTTACATGTTGTTTGGTTGAGAGGGTGTGTGCTACCCCTTTATAAATTTCTTTCTCATTTCATCTTTATTTTTGGAATGTTTTCTATCTTTGGAGATGAAGAGGAGACATCTAAAAAATCGAGAGAGTTGAACACATTTACAAAATAATAATGTATTATCTATTTTGCTACACAATACATTTGGCTAATATATAGCTAGTATGATAGGATAACTACTTCCTAGAAAATAGTAAGTGAAACAAACAACTTACCCGTTTATATAATTTACTGAGATATTAAAAAACAATACAATATATTGTTTATTATAACAATATACTAAAAATAATTGTAGTAAGTAATAATTTACTATACGGTAAAAACCATAAGCTCATGTAAACAATAATTTTCCTAACATTCCCCCCTTAATGTTTACATGGTAACAAACAATTGTCACACATATTTTGCACCTTCCCACCCGTGTTTGCTCATGATTTCGGTATAACACTCGAACTAAAAGTAGAAGAAGGAACACATCAAATTGTTATCAACGATGTGCTATCGAAACACATCTAAGCTCAGAAAAGGATGGGAACACTCTCGGGAATCATCTCGCTTATCAACCGAGACACCCTAGGGAACACATCGACATAGTAGTGTGGGAACTCAAGTAGAAACACATCCGAACAACCATTTTTTTTTCCGAGAGGCTAACCACAAACCTAGGAATGAACAGGAATACATCGACTATTCTACCTCTTCTCAAGACTCATGATGATGCATTTCTCAGTGTTTCGTCACTCCACTATACGTTTATATTAGGGGAATACATTAGGAATACTCACATACACAAGTGAACAGGAACATACCACACATGTTCTTATTTTTCACACCACGCTGAAATCCACACCAAACTAAAATTCTGAAATCAAACACACTGCATGCTAAAATAAGGCACACCAATCTACATAAATAGCTCACACTTTTCACCAAATCAATGAAGCGGGCCCATCGTTGGCATCGACGAGAGATCATTGATTTTCCTCCGTAACTTCGATGCCTCGAGTCCTCCATTGTCATTTTTCTAACTCAAAGCAAATGTATTGATGAAGCTTAGTTTTATGAATTTTCTAAGGAGAAACCTCCCCACAAGTTTTGACTTCAAAATCGCATACAAGAGATAATTTTTCCTGTACATTTAATACTTTTGACTATAACTATAATTCTCAACTTTCACACTTTTAAGATTATTTGACGAATTTTTGACACAAGACTCTTGATCACTATATTGACATTGGATTTTACAAAGTATAGGATTAAAGATCACTTAATAATACTTTATAAAGGACACGACCAAAAAAACTTACCTAAAACTGACTTTAATTTATAAAAGACTTTTCAATTAACATAAAAGACACTATGGAATACTATTTATCTTCGTTGCGAGTCCTTTTACAATTCTTCTCTATCTAAATTTCTAATAATATAAAAAAAATGACAATTTAACTAAGACTACCACTTAATTTAACTATGACAAACAATAAACTATCAATTTGACCTTTTGCACAAAATTTATACTATGACTCTTCAAAACATAGCACATAAACAGTGACACTAATTAAGTGTATAAATATCATGTATTTGTTTTTTGAAACCATGGGATTTGCGGCTTTACATGTTATGGAATAAATAACAATGCGAATCTCTGTGAGGTAAGGAGTTGTGATGGAGACCAAGAGCTAGCAGGAAAGAATCCACGTAAAATCTGTCTGAGAAACTCGCCACATAATCCACGCAAAATCTTGAATCTTTACATTCATAAAGGTGGCAGATAATTGAGGTGAGCACATATAACTTTGTTTCATACAAATCTGTTGCAAAACATTGACTGCCAACGTATATGTGAAACAAAACACGTGGAATATCTTTGTGAATTCAAAACCACATAACCACCATAGACGGCTTGTGAAAACTGACTGGAGGATGTTTAATAGTGAATCTAATAGTGTTAGCTTGCGTGAGTTGTTGCAAAGAGAAAACTCAGAACCTACGTGACACTTACAGATTTCTTGGTTTGCACAAAGTTACAGGAATACACTGGCTCAAATCCGCATCAGAAAAATCTGCCACAACCTTCATTGATACGCACTGAATAGGAGGATGATCAGTCCTTGCGCCACCACTTCTTTTTAGATCTAAACGCGTACTGCAGCTAAACTTGGCCCGGATATATGTCAATATGGCAGTGAATAAAGGCACGCTACAAAATATAGATTCAATGTGACTGCTAGAATAAACAGATATGTGGACTATTGCAAGCTCGAAATCAGGACTTTGATTCTTTAATGAGCTATCATGGCATTTTGACGTTGAGGTTGAACTCAGACGTGATTGGAGACTGCAGAAATCTCCAAAGTAGATCCAGATCTACAGAAAAATACATAGTGTTCGGGGGCATGAAGATAAGTATAATCTGATTGTGCAGATATAAAAATGAAACTCATACATAAGACCCCAAGACTCTCATTTGAGAAAACCTTACTCTGGTACCAAATAGAAAAAATCAGAGATCCAAACACATTCACAAAATAATAATGTATTCTCTATATTGCTGCACAATACATTTGGCTAATATATAGCCAGTACAATAGGAGAACTACTTCCTAGAAAATAGGAAGTCAAACAAACAACTTACCCATTTATATAATTTACGGGTATAAACAAACAATAGAATATATTGTTTGTTACAACAATATATTACAAAATAACTGTAGTAAGTAATAATTTACTATACGGTAAAAAACCATAAGCTCATGTAAACAATAATTTTCCTCACAAGACATTGTTTTATAAATGGTTGTCATTATATGTATGCAGTCTATGTAGGGATCCATCTATGTCTTTAAGTTGGTCACCACTTTGGCCAAAACATTCCAAAACCTCCTCATTATGTTTTAAATGGGATGGGGTAAAATCACATTCCATGCTGATTTGTGGCCTTGTCAAGACCCGTGAGTACAAAAGTTTTCTCATGTAAAGCTCATATTGTTGGAGTTAGATAGCTTCAATTGTGAGCCTTGCTAGGAAAAAAATTGATCAATATCTTCAATCCTCACACTAGGGAGGTAATTCGTATTTTGGTTATAAGATATACATGTTGAAAGGAAATTTTGGGAGTAGTTATCATCCCACGGACAATGAGGATGATTGTTGAGCATTCAAGTGAGTGTAATGCTTTGAGGCCAAATATAGGCCTATTATAATCCTAACCCAACATATTCAAGGGGTTTATGAACACCCAAAAAATAGTGGGAGAGGGATATGGTGGAATAAAAGAAAAGAAACTAAGTAAATGAGAAGAAAGTAGTCATTCACGTCAAGTTTACCAGAATTTGTACACGGGAAAAGTGACATAGGATCTCATTATATACTTGAATTCTCGAGGTCATTCCAAGATAGTTAAAATGTGAGAAATGATAAGGGAATGAAATAGTTATAATTTATAAATGTGGAATAGATAGGGATGGTAATGAATTGAGGGTCTAGGGTTGAGTTAAACATAATCAATCAATTTTCAAGCTATGAACCTACTCATCAAGTGTAGTGAATATTCGTCTAACCTCTATGGGAGTAATGCCACGTTAAGGGTAATCATCATGCGTAGTTCTTGATATATCTATTTGAGACTAAAAATACCTCGACATGGTTTTAAAACCTAAGGAAACTATATGTTTGTCTTCAAATAGTCCTTTCTAGATTAGGTCATGAAAGGATGAGAATGAAGGACATGTAATCAAACTAAGGGTTCTGACATCTAACTCAGTTCCCTTGATCAGCCCAAAACTTCTCAGCTCTAGTCAATTTATCATTTAGGGCATCTATCTGCAAACCCAAATGTATCTCTCCTTGGTATCCATCTATGCCCAATGGAGGGACAATTGGCTTAAAGATCCTCCTACGAGGTTAGGATAGGCGAGAATGGTCATGTGGGAACACCAACTAATGAGTAAGGTAAATGAATCCAAAATATAGTCAAAAGGGGTCAACGAAAATGAACTCGTAGTCTAGGATTATAATAACTAAGTTTGTTTAATTTTTTTTAAATATTTACATTGTTCTAAATTTCCAAGTTTAAATAAACAATGTAAAAGGAGCCTAATTTAAATAAAAGATAATTAAAATGATCTTTTCATTAATTAAACTACATTCACTATTGTTTAAATAAAATAAGCACATCAACTACTCTAACTCTTTGTTATATTTTGTGAAGCTTTTCACATAAAATAAAACATTAAAATAATCTTAGTTCATATCATTATTTTTCTTTAAGATTAATTAAAAGTAAATAAGAGAATAATTCTACAAAACAAGAAATTAAAAGAAATAAAATATAGATTATTTCTAAATTAAAATGAATCTACAATTGCTTCTAGAATTAAAATAAATCTAAACATGGGTTAACATGGTGTGGTTTTTCATTTTTACAACTTGATTTAATTTAAATTGAATTAAATCTTATTTTCGAAGTAACCATTATCTTGAATGATATTAAAATGATAAAATACAATAAATAGACAAAAGAAACAAGAATGCAATTATATGAAACCTTAAGAAAGAGAGAGAAAGGGTGACTTAGTTGATTTTGCACAATCTAGAGATGATCTGGGAAGGTGAATAGTTGGAACACACTCAAAGAAATGTCGTCAAGGATCGCTAGAAATCATGGAACTCTTGAATGTGTAGGAAAGAAGTGCCCACGGGAGGAAAATAATACCCAAGCGCTAGTGACCAGATCGGGCGATAGTGTCCACCCAAATGCTCGGGATACGATCTTTTATATGTAGGAGGAGCTTTGTTGTTAATATTTTTAAAAATTTGGATTTGTTCCAATGTATTTATTTGCACCTGTAACCTATAAAATAGATATCTAAATGCACATACCCACAAACCACATCAGATCCTAAAAATAACGATGCATTATGTAGAGTCAGATGACCCCATTGATCACCCAAAGAGTGAACTTATGATTAAGTGTTGCACTACATTTCAAACTCCATGTAGTTCTATGTGTAAGTGTGTGTAATGATGCCCTATGATGCCCTTGTGTAAGTTTCACAATGATAGCGTGCTAGATCCATATTACTCCAAGTATGCAAATTTTTGAGATGGAATAAAACAAACTTCCCCTCTTATGTTGTGTATGTGAAGTGATGCGAGACCTTGTCCCTCGTATGGATGTGCTAGATGCATGCTTTGTAATTCTCTTTGTTATTTTAGATGCAAGCTTAGGTGATATTATGTAATGTTTAGTGTTTGGCCCCTTATTTGAGAGCTATAACTATGTATGTATATGATTCCCTTGTCTGAATTTCGTAATTGATAACTTAAAGGATAACCCAAAATTGTAAAATATGACCCAAAATTAAAAGATTTAGAAAGGGCTAAAGAGGTTCATGAGCACCCATATGGGATAGGAGCACCTACACACTTCTTTCCTAAGTGGGCACTAGTTTCTGAGGCCATAAAAGATAAATCATTCAAATATTGAAAGGTATGTAGAGTGTGTAAGGTCAATAAAGTATAAAAGACAAAAACAGACCCAAAATACATTATCAATTACTAAATTTATTACTTAGGAACCATGTATATATTAGTATGCTTTAGCACCTAGAAATGTACCCAAGTACATAGATTTTGTGTCTATATTTTCCCCCACTTTATGTTGTTGAGTGAATACTTGATAGCATAAATTAGAGAGAAGATGCATACCTTATAGAGAAGAGTATAGGTGATAGCATGCCAAATGGACAAGTGGAGAGTGAAGTGATCATGAGGTGAAGCGTGGAAACTAGGAGAAGGAAGTAGACCCTATGGGTGAAGTGTATGCATAGTAGCATGTTGTTGGAGCTTGTGCTTACTAATGTGAGATACTTCTTATTACATATTAAGGATAGACCTACAAAAGAAGAGTGATAAAGTATTCAAAGTCACATATGTGAAAAATCATAGTAATGCATGTATAAGTAAAGAGTGTAAAAGTGTGTAAAAGGAAAGAGTGCACCTAATGTATAAGAGAGTAAAAGATAGAAAATTGTCCTAATTTTCTTGGAGATGCTTCTGAATTTGTTTCTAAAGAGTGATTTTTGGGCGATCTCACACCAAGAACATGTTTTTGGGCGATCTCATGCCAAGGGAGTTTTTTGGGTGATCTCACACCAAGAGCTAGTTTTTGGAAGATCTCACACCAAGAGAGTTTTTGGGTAATCTCATGCTAAGAGAAGAGTGTTAGGGAGAGAGGTCTATATTTTCTCTCCTTCCATGATGCTTCCCAAATAAGCACCACTATAGATGGTACATCCTTAATTTTTATTGTTATTCCTTTTTTTTTATTGTTCTTATTGGTTTGATTGTTTCGATTGTAACTAATGGACTAAATTATGTAAATGGAGGAAAGTGCTTTCTCTTGGAGAACTAATCTAAAAACTACTATAAGTTTTGTTAGATTGAGAAGATTAATTTATTTTCCCCCACAACATAATATCCCAAGGGTGACACAAGTACCCACCGCTATTGTCCATGTTTGGGCACTCTGGCCCCATCTTTAATTATATTCTTGTGTCATTTATGTATGATTTTTGTATTATGCTCTACTAAACCTTTTACGTATTGTAGGGGTGATTTTTCACCCAATATATGCGCCCTAATTTTGGGTACATGCGACGAATGTAGGAGAATGTGGCCCAAAGGAGAGGACTTGAAGTTGATATGCATATCTGAATGTGGATACCTACAAGGTAAAGGGATGTGCATGGTAGAAACCAAGGCACATACAAACAAGATGGGCTAGTAAACAAGTGTTAGTTGTAACAATAGCTAGCATGTAATGGAAGAAAATGTAACAAACAAGTAGGAAGAAAAGATAGAACATTAAAAGTGGATTTCATACATGGGAAATTACTCACAATGTCACAAGACAATTAGGACTAAATAATCCATAAGAAAACAATAGTCAAACAAGACATAGGGCATAACACGAAAATAATAGCAAATAATTACAATTAAAGAGTGACAGATAACCACGGTTGTATTGATCTTGTAAGACAAATTCTACATATGAAGCACCCATTAGCATGTTAGAAAGATAAGTAGCATGCCAAAGCATACATATAGTAACAAAAATTAAGTGATAATAAAGTAAATGATGTAACAATAGTACTTATGATGAAAGTATCAAAGTTGGATGACCCCAAAAGCCTCGATGGGACTGGTGAAGTGTCTTGTCGAGCATCATGCATCATATATGAATCTTTGAAAGGCCCTGGATTCACCTTAAGATGCAAGTGAATGTGCATGTCTATATAATGACATACTAAGAATTTGTCTAACATAGGAAACAAAATGTAACATGTAAGTAGGATAAGATAAAAATAGTAAATTCAACCAAGATATGAAAATTTTGTGTGGGTGTTATGGCATCTTTGTGGTGTGCGAGGTGTGTAAAGAGGAGGAGACACATTTCCCCTAGAAGATGCATGTGAAATGAGGTTCATTTATAAATTCTTCCTTAATAATCAATAATGAACCATAAAACAAGAGTGTGTCATCAATAAATGAAGGTGATGTGTACTATTGAGAGTATATGATAGAAAAGATGTATGGTGAAGCACATAGCATGAAGTGTAGATGGTTTGAGGTTGATCGATAAAGTGTACCCTCAATAGTCAAGTGTGAACTGTAGCACTAGAGTGTATCATCGGGTAATGAAAGTACAATGTGTGAACCAAAGAGTGTAGGGGAGCTTACAAATATTATCTATGAATCATGGATCGTGAATTTTAATAGTATACACTAGAGAAAATTGATAGGATAGAAGGGGGATAAAGTGTAATTCCTCCCCAAGTGTGTGAGTGATGGAGTTCTATGTGATGATGTAAGAGAGATATTGCGATGGTGACAAATTTTGAATATGTCGTAGGTATTAGTTAGATCATAAGGAGTTAGGAGGATATAAGCTTGTGGCGAGGGAATTGATCATTTTGTAGAGGACTTGATAGGATGAGGTGATGGGGTACGTATTTTTAAATTTGGTTACTTAATTTGCATTGGTATCATTGTAGAGGACTTGATAGGATGAGGCGATGGGGTACATATTTTCAAAGGTGGTTGCTTGATTGGAATTGGTAACGTTATAAAGGACTTGATATGAGGAGGTGATGGGGTATGTATTTTTAAATGTGGTATGACATTGGGTTGAATAGGAATATCTTGAATGAATGGAGAAGGGACATTAATAGTTATGGCATGACGCTTATTAGACTTGGAGGATCGGATTTGAGAGCCCATTAGGATTTAGAAATTGGAGATATAGTTGAATTTTTTTGTAGCAAATGAAATAAAACCCTAATGCTCAAGGTGTTTAATTCTTCATTTTAAAGCATAGCAATCATTTTCATGATGTCCATTGAGTCTATGATAATTATAAAATGGGAGACATTTATATTTGGAAAGTTGATAAGGAGGATAATAATGAGTAGGTGGCAAGTTTATCAACTTGTGATTGAGGAGCTCAAGAAGAATATCATGTTTCTTAGAATTTAGATAAAACTTGAGAGGTGTTGGTAGTGGTAAGACTTGGGCTTCACTTATATGAGCACATGCAATGAGACATAATTCTAGGATGAGGTTTAGAAGAAGACCTATCATAGGCATGGGAATTATCCTTAAGATGTTAAATTTCAGATGTGATAGATGTAATCGTGGTTTCCATAGCTTGAAATTTATCTTGAAATAAATGGCATAAAGATGGAATTGACTCGAAGATGGGCCGATTGGTTGTGGTATTAGGAAGGCTAGGGTCATTTGAGAGATGATAAAAATGGAACTTACTTTTGCAAGTGGCAAATTGCAACAGAGGTAGATAGTGTTTAGGGATTTTCGAAGACCATATTTACAACATGGATACATTGGAAGTAAGTCATGCAAGGAGATTTGAGGAATTTTAGGAGCCATGAAAGAAGATCGATAGAATAGGAAAAGAAGGATCAAAGTGTTTGATCATGAGTGGGGTTCACTAAATGATTTAACTTAAATTGAATTAAATCTTATTTTCAGAGTAACTATTGTAATGAATGATATACAAATTATAAAATACAGTAAATGGAAAAACAAAAAACATGCAATTATATGAAACCCTAATCAAGAGAGAGAAAGGGTAGCTTAAGCGATTTTTCACAATCTGGAGATGATATGGGTAGGTGCATAGCTAGAATAGGACTCTGGAGAAGTAACATTTTCAAAGCTCACTTTGGAAATTATGAAACTCTAACATGCACAGGATATAAGTGCCCACAGGAGGATATGAACTATCGGGCCCTAATGACAATATTTGGGTGTTAGTGTCCACCGAGATGCTCGTGGATTTAATCTTTCTTATGTAGGAGCTTTGTTGTTAATCTCTTTTAATTAGTTTGTATTTGTTCCAATGTCACTATTCACACTTTTAACCTAGGAAATAGATATCTAATTGCACAAACCCCATCAAATCATAAAAATAAAAATGTAGTATGTAGATTCGAACTAGCCCCGGTGGTCACCCGAAGATTGAAATTAGTATCGAGAACTACACTACGTTTCATAATCCTTGTAGTTTTGTGTGTGTGTGTAATGATTCCCTCATATTCCCTTGTGTAAGTTTCACAATAATTGTGGGCTAGATCTAGATTCCTCCATGTATGCAAATGTGTTCGATGGAATAAAACAAACTTCCCCTCATATATAATGTATGCAGAGTTATGAAGCCCTTGTCCCTTGTATGGATGTGCTAGATGGATGATTTGTAATGCTCTTTTTTCCTTTGGATACAAGCTTAGGTGATAGAATGTAATTATTAGTGCTTGGCCCCTTATTTTAGAGTGATAACTATGTATATATATGATTCCCTTGTTTGAATTTCGTAATTGACAACTAAAATGCTGACCCAAAATTAAAAGAGACCCAAAATACTTGAGAAAGGGATAGAGAGGGTCAAGAGCACCAGAAGGGGCAAGAGTTCCTAGACACTTTTTTCCTAAGTGGACACTAGTGTTCGAGGCCATAAAATATAAATCAACCAAATACCGATAGGTCTCTATGGTGTGTAAGGTCGATAAAAGTATAAAAGACAAAGAAAAATACCCAAAAGACATTATCAATTACTATTTTTATTGATTAGGAATGATGTATATATTAGTATTCTTTATGACCTAGAATTGTACCCAAGTGCATAGATTTTGTGTCTACACAACTTTTATGTGATTTCTATTATGACCGTAAAACTATTACGAAGATATTATCTACTAAAACATCATTTCTTCTAACTAGTTTCAACCTCATGCTCTGTGAAAGAGAAAATCTTATCGAAGAAATTTTCTTCTTTGCCTTGTATTTTCCCCACCAAAACTTCCTCTAAATAATAATACTAATAATAATGAAGAAATAAGAGATATTTCTACCACTACTTCCTCTAACCTATTTCCTATACTGAGATCCACAGGATTAGTAGAGAATGGGATATTAATGGAAGAGGTATTTTGGAAAAGAATACTAAAACATATGAGAAGTGATATTATCTTCCCTTTTTTATTTTTTCTAATGTACAAATTATTCTAATAATAACAAATAACAATTAAATTAAAGCTTTAAAGAAATGAATATAGTCCCAAGTGATGCTAAAATGTGAGAAACGATTTGGGAATGAAATAGGTATACGTGGTAAATGTAGAATAGATTGGGATGGTAATGAATCGATGATCTAGCTATATGAAATAGGGAGGTTGTGCAACCAACACATCGGTTGTATAACGATTTGCTATGGTAATAGGGAAATTTATGCAACCACCGTGGTGGTTGTGTAACCATTGATATTTTATGCAAAAAAAATAGGGCAAAGAAACTCTAAGTGTCAAATTAAACTTATGATTCAAAATAGAGGATAAGCTGATCCAAAAAGAAGGGGGATCTAGATCTCATTTTTTCCTTAGAAGATGTTTTTTTTCATCATTGGAGATGTGTCGTGTTTTTTTGTGTTGCACCATTGGATTTTTAGGTGCGTACAAGACTCATGTGTCAAAATTGACACATATGGCAATGAAGAGGCTAGATAAAACTATATAGGATGCCCCTGTTATTCCTCACATACCTCTCCAAGAAGTACCACACTTAACTTCAAGTAAAAGTATATGTGCCAAAATAAACCACCCAAGTTGATGTGTCATCTTCCTCATCAAAGGGTTCATCCAAGAAAGGGGAGCGAATGACATGGATTATTTCCCCATGTCGGTCAAGGATAGGTCCAGCATTGCAAATTATCCATGAATCGGAAGAAGAGGAATTTGTGACCTTACATTTTGTAAGGAACAATAGAACAAAGGTGGAAACACCTACAATGAAAGAAACCACAAGTGCAACAACTAAAAATACAATTCCACAACTTCATATTCCTATTGTAACCTCACAAGTTCCATAGGTAGTGTAACATATACTTTTCTAATACTTTAAATTATGGGAATTGTTTTTATATTTCCCATACTAACTATTTCCTTCAATGATTTAAATGAATAACATTTAAATCCAACAACTACAAAATTACAATTCATCAGATAACCAATGAATTATTCATGTGCATATACTTATGGGTCAATTATATTTACCCAATCCCCCATTAATTGATTTTTTAGGATGTATACAAATTATATTAGTCGTGCCCTTCTTGGAATTGATTGCAAGTGACGTTTTATAAGTGTCTACTTGGAATTCAGTCAATTGAATCCCATCCAAAATATCACACTATTGACTAGAAATTGGTCTACTGACAATTTAATGCCTCACACTATTTCGGCCAAAGTTTAAGATTCATTCATTGCATGCCTTGTTTCTAGATGACACACTTGTCAATAGAAATATGTCCCATCACCATATTACTTTGTTATGTTATCATAATTTAATCATTTATCCAAGTTAACTTAGTTTTAACTACAAACAAGGTACAAATATATTGAACATGTGCAAAGAATCACATCTGTTATAACTTAGGTTGCCTATGGGAAATAAAGTTCTTATGTAATGAATTTTGTCATTGTGTAACCATTTTCTTCCCCACAACCAACATAAGTTAGTACCTAGGTACTTTCTCATGCAGTTCAAACAATTTTTTATCCTAGCGTAAAATAATTTATGAATGAATTGCGACATAGATAATAAATAGACCTTGATAGGGAGCTTAGAGTATCTATTATACGACAGTGTTCAATTAATGACTTACATCACTAAGAAGATACTGCCCTATAACCACCACTCGAAGTTGACTTATCGAGTTCCATACATTAGGAACGTCGTAATACATATTAATTAATTACAAAAGAATTAAGTTATGACAGATCCCATTTTATCGCAATGACACTTTATCATACCGGAATATAACCCTAAGGTCCATAAATTATTTTTGATATAGATCATAATAATTTCCAAATTTATTTAAACTCATTCACTATACATCTTAAATGTAATTTAAGATTCTTGTTACATGTGTAATGCGATCCGTAATTTACTATTTATGAAATTTTCCTATTAGCTCAACAATGCATATAATTGATCTCACCATCATCATAGTTAACTAACATTCATAGTTGTAGTTTTTCAACAAGTATAACTATATTTTACTTATTTATTTCTCATTTTCATGAAAACTCATAACTTATTAAATCCATAAAGCAATAATCAACATATGTCATACAAAGTTGAGTTAAACAAGTCAATCAATATATTAATCAATTAGTTTATATAGTTTTTTTTGTGATGGGCGGGAGTAGCGAGGAGCTTGAGGAGAGAGACAAGTTTTCTAACAGCGATGGGTAGGAAAGCGATAGTAGAAATATTCTGCTAAGGGAGATCACAATCTCGGAGGACTAATATTCGAAGGATAAAGGTAAGGATAAGAATAGACATGTGTCTAGTACCCATGTGGGTAATGGGACCCCTAAACATATGTAAAAATATTGAGATTTGGGAATGAAAAAAGTTTTGGGATCATTCCACAACTTATACAAGGTGAATCGGGTAACTATTTAGAAATCCATGATAGCATTATTGATAGGAATTTGAGCAATATGGAGAATGCTTTGATAGGGAAATTGGTTGGTGGAAGACCCAATATAGAATCAATAAGATCTTGGTCAGTTCTGAAATGGAAACCCAAAGGGCATATGGAAGTAACAACTTTACCAAATGGATTCTTCTTGTTCAATTTTAACAATCTGGAAGACCCCCAAAGAATCCTTAATGATGGCACATGGTTCCTGGGGAAGCTCGATTTGTTCCTAAGGAAATGGACTCCTATGTTCAACCCTGATAAAGAAAATATAAATCAGTTCCCTATGGGTGTGGTTACCAAGTATTCCATTGGAACTATGGGATGTTGATGTTATTAAAGGGATTACAAACACTCTTGGCACCTATGTTGCTATGGATAATGTGACCCTTAATAAAAATCATGTTTTTTGTGCCAGATTCTGTATCTACTCTTTGATGGGATTGACTTTACCCAAATCCATAACTATCAGATCTAGACTGGGAAGTTGGGATCAAAGTATTGATTTCAAAACTACCCTAAAAATGTGAGAAATGCCAAGGTTGGGTCATGTCAAGAAAACAATGTAAAATGACGATTTCAAAGGTTTATAAGGAGAAGCTAGTTAAGAACATGCTAAAGGGAAGGAAGTAGCCTCTTTGGAACAAAATATTATAAAGAATCCTAATCCAAATAAAGGCATTGTCATTGTTGAGAATAATGGTGAGAGGTAAAATTTAAAACAAGCTCAGACTCCTAAGTTAACAGATGATGGCTTTATAGAAGTAAGGAATAAGAAGAATCAATGGAAAGCATTATCTAAACCTCATTTCAAGACATGACAAAGCACCATGTTCAAGTGGAGAAACTCCTTCCTTCAAAAATTTGGATAATCTTCTGAAGGAAGCAAATAAGCCCCGTAAACTAAAAGAAATGAGTCTTGATGAAACTCTGGGTCCTTTCACTAATCCTTTTGACAATATTTTGGGTTGTGAGGAGAATGATCTAATGATTGAAAATGAAGAATAGATGGAAATTGTAAATGTCCAAAGGATCATCCAAGAATCTTTATCCCCACAGCAAGAATCTCTTATTGACTAGAACAAAGTAGTGGAAGTGGATCCCAAAGAGGTAGAATTAGAGATCTCTTTGAAAACCCCATCTAAAAAGGGGAGTCTTTAGAGGCCACCCCAAAAGAGAAGAAAATAGGTTCAGGGAGACCTACTAAGTAGGTTGCTAGAAAAAAGTAGAGTCAAAAATATATTGATGATGGAACTTAGTCTAAAATCGATCTATGGAGCTTTAGAAGAACCAAAAACCAAGGGTTTAAATGAATATTGTTTCATGGAATGTTAGGGTTTAAATAACCTTATGAAATGGAGGTTAATAAAAGAACTGGATTTTAAACACAAATCCTGATATCATGGTCTTATAGGAAACTAAGATGGAGGAAGGATATTTTTTGGAAGTGAAATGTAAGAGCTACAAGAGACTTGTGGGACTGGTTGTTAGCTCAAAAGGTTCTGTAGGAGGAATGGTTGTCATCTGGAATGAGGAAAAAATCAAAGGTACAAATCTTCTTAAAAGAAGTAATCACATGGCTATGTTATTTCAAGATAAGAAATCTAAAGAATTTTGGGTGTTATCTAACATATATGCTCCTAATAACAAAGGAGAAAGAAAAAAGTTTTGGGCTGAACTCTCTAAATTTCAAAACATTATTAAAGGGACTGAATGGTTGATTATGGGTGACTTCAACACCCCTTTGAGTCCTGGGGGAAAATAAGGGTGGTAATATTGATGTAACTGAGAGCATGGAAGATATTCAGGATTTTATTATACAAAATAATCTCATGGATATTGAGTTGAAGGGTAGCAGATTCACCTGGTCTAATAGGAGAAAAGGAGATCAATTGATTCAAAGTCAAACTTGATAGGGATTGAATTCATGGGGGTGGTTGAATAAATAAGCTTTCCTCTTTTCTCTCCCTCAGATTGGTTCAGACCACAATCCACTTCTTTTCCAAATCAAATATAAAGAGAGGAGGAGAACTCCTTTAGATTTGAGAAGATGTGGTTACAAAATGAGGAAATTTTTGATCTTATGAAAGATTGGTGGAATGTGAAAATCAAAGGAACAACTATGTTTAGAATTTCTAAGAAACTTTCTCATGTTAAGAATAATTTGAAAGGATGGAATAAAAATGTTTTGGTAACATTTTTGAGAAAAAGAAGTCTGGAAAATGAGATATCCTCCCTTTAGGCTACTTTGGAAACTCGAATAATGATAGTATTCAGGAAGGATAGAAAAAAGAGAGTGAACTTTTGTCGGATTACCATAACATTCTTCTGAAAGAGGAGAATTTCTAGAGATAGAAATCCAGGGTGCAATGGCTTCATGAAGGGGATAAAAACATGAAATTCTTCCATATTTCAACCCTGAAAAGGAGAAGCACTAATATAATAATGTGTGTCTTAGGGGAAGATGGTGTGATGCTCACTGACACTAAGGAAATTCAACTTGCAGCCACTTCCTTCTTCAAAAACTTCTTTCTATAGCTAGTTCATCTAACAACAACAAGGAAGAGTAATTTTGGATTGCATTCCTCAGCTGGTAGATGAGATTGATAATAACATGCTCACTAAGATTCCCTCAATGGAAGAAATTTAATTTATGCTGAAGACTTTTAGCCTGACAAAATTTGGGAGATGATGGTTTTTGGATTTATTTTTTCAAACTTTTTAGGATATTTTCAAGGATGATACGTGCAAATATATCTAAGATTTTTCAAGAACAAAAATATTCTTCATGAATTAAACAACACCTTCCTAGCTTTAGTCCCTAAAAATCATAATCCTATGGATTTTAGGAATTTTAGACCTATTAGCCTATGTAACTATATCTACAAAATGTGTTCTAAAATCCTTGCTTTAAGAATTCAACTTCTTCTGCCTTCCATTATTTTTGATCAGCAGGAGGGTTTGTTATGGGAAGATAGATCCAAGATGGTATTATCACTATTCAAGAGACTCTTCACATGGCCAAGAAAAATAAAAAGGAAGCTATGTTCATTAAGCTTGATATGGAGAAATCCTATGATTGTGTCTCTTGGTCCTTTCTTCTCAAGGTCTTAACAGGTTTGGATTTGATGAAGACTTAGGATTTTGATATAGACATGTATTTCCATAGCTAAGTTTTTTGTTTTGATCAATGGGACTCCCTGTGGTTTTTTTAATAGCTCCAGAGGACTAAGACAAGGAGATCTTATCTCTCCCTTTCTATTTATAATCATGGCTAAAACTCTAATCAAGAGCTCTTAATAAGGCTAATTTGGAAGGAAGAATTAAAGGTATTTCCGGATATTAATAGTGACAATTTTTTCACCAACATTTTTTTGATGACACTATGTTGGTTGGAGAGGCTACCATCCCGGAGGATAGAGAGTTTAAACAGATGATGATAGATTATGAGGAATCTTCTGATCAATTGATCAATTATGGAAAAAGTTTGGTATTTTTATCAATACCCCTGAAAGAAGATGTGCCAAAATTGTTGGTATTCTAGGCTATATGACTAAAAAATTCCCTACTAGGTATTTGGGAATGATTATTGGAACTGAAAAACCTAAGATTGTTGAATGGAATTTTTGATAGACAAATTTCTCAAGAAACTGGAAGGCTGGAAAGGCTCACTTCTATCTCAAGTAGGTAAAGTTGTCCTTCTCAAATGCTCAATTCAAAATTTTCCTATGTACTCCATGTCTATTTATAGATTACCTTCGACTATTGCTAATAAATTGGAGAGTATCCAAAAATATTCCTTTGGAGTGGCTCAAAAAAAGATAGAATTCCTCTCTGGGTGGAAAAGGTTTGTAAGCCAAAGAAAATGGGGGTCTTGGTATTAGAGATTGGGCTAAAATGAATAAATCTATGTTGTCAAAAATGATTTGGAGATTGGTTAAGGAATACTATGTGTGGACTTCCATCATAAGACAAAAATACTAGTCAAATCTCCTAGCTAATGAATGGTGCTTTAGCAATGCTGACTTTAATGGTTCTACTTTTTGGAAATCTATAAATTGGGCTAAATACATTGTCTCCGAGGGAAGAAAATGGATGATTGGAAATGGGAGAGTGGTTAATTTCTAGGAAGACAAATGGTTAGGAGACAAACCTCTTAAGGTTATCTATCCTAACATCTATAAGGATGTTGTGGTTAAATATGGGACTAAGGTCAAAGATTATTTCAATTTTGATGAACCCTTGGGTCAATGGAAAACTATTGAATTGGATGGACATAACAAAAATGATATCACTTCTATTAACAACAAACTAAAAGGGTTATTGTTAATAAATAAAGTTTAGAAGATGACAACTTATTTTGGTCTAGAGAGGATAATGGTATCTTCTCGGTTTGAAGTGCCTACAATGCTTTTTCCTTGATGAAGTTGATCCTAACAGCTTCAAATGGGAAAGTGTGTGGGTTAAAGAAGTTACTCCCAAGATCAATATGTTCTAGTGGCTGGTTCTCCATGATAAAATCCTCACTATCAGTAATCTTAATAAGAAATTTTCATATGGTGAATAGGTGTGTTCTGTGTGAAAAATATTGAAGACTCTTTACATCTATTCCTCCATTGCCCTTTTCTGATAGTGGTTAGAAACACCCTTCTTAACCTATTTGAAATCAAGTGGGTCTTCCCATGTTCCATTAAATAACTATGGTCCCAATGGTTCACCCCTTTTAGGAGTCAAGGACTCAAACATCTTTGGACTCTTTCTATTATGCACCTTGCTTGGGAATATGGAAAGAGAGAAAATAGTGGATTTTTAAGGGAAGAAGGAATTGGAAAATAAAGTTGGAACTCATTGTTTTAATGTTATTATGGCTAACTTCTCAAACATAGCCCCACATAAGAAAACTATTCTTCAAACTAAGAGTAAATTATCTAAGAAGTGGGGTTTATGCACTACTCAAAATGTCACTCAACACATAATATTTGGCTCCAAGGTTGGGAAAAACCTAGAAAGGAATGGATAAATTTGAATTTGATGGGGCCTCCAAAGGAAACCTAAAGAAAATTGGTTGTGGAGGGGTCTTCCATGATTTTGAAGGAAGATTCATTCTTGGGTATCATTGTAATCTTAGCATACAAACAAATCATGTTGTTGAAGCAAAGACTACTTATTGGGGGTTTATATAGCCTACCAATACATATTTGTTAGATTGGAAGTGGAAGGAGATTCTTTGAACATTATTAACAACATTACTAGTAAAGGTACCACTTCTACATCTATCCAAAACTCTATAACTAGTATAAAGGAAATGTCTAAATTGTTTGAAACTATAACTTTTAAACATATCTATAGAGAGGCTAACTCTGTTGTTGATTACTTTTCTAACAGGGGTTAATTTTCATGAGTTGACACTAATCAATGATGAAGAAGTTCTTGACACCAAGGTGCGAGCACACCTCCAAAATGACCAATATGGACATGTCACCAAATAATGTCAAGGTCATGGTATGTCAAGGTAATAATGGGTATGTGCCGTATGAATAGTGTGAATTTATGTTGGGATGATGAGAATATTTGGGCTTGGATTCACTCATGTTATTTTAAGGCCATTATTTCCATTCATGCTTGTAACATCAACATTGCTGAGATTGTTTGTAGTATTTTAGGTAATCTGAAGCTTGGGTTTCTACTGAAATGGTACTCATTTTTTAAAATGGGGGGAAATCTTGTTAGAACCGAGCCTTTTGACCTAGAGGGGGTAAAGCTAGAAGTGATGGAGGTGTTTGAAGGAAAGGGTTTCTCACCATTCCTCAAAATCTTTGAAGGCCACTATGAAAATCTCAGTAAAGACTTTTCTAGAGCATGGAAGACTACCAAAAAGGGGTAGTTGTGGAAATGAAAGGTATTCATATCGAGATCATTATGGAATCTGTTGCTAAAGTGATGGGTGTGCCTATTATTGGTAGGAGGTTTATAATCCCAAGAAAGAAGCCACGGATGAACTGAATCTGTTCCTATGAGGTAATGAAAAACTCACCTCCCACTTTACTAGATTTTCTTTGCTCTACTTTACCTAGGCCTTATGATGATGTGGCTTTAACCCTAATCTAATTCCTCACTTTAGAAGGCCATCATAAGTGTATCTATGCCTACCATCTACCCATGCTTAATCATTTTTAACATGGCCATAGTTTTAGTTTCCCATATTTTTTGTTTCACTCTCTAAGTGCTTCCATTGTCCAGTTTAAAAATAATAGAATTGTTGTCCCTCTCCACTAGGGATTTATCCTTTCCCTTGTTAAAATATCCACTCTTGATATAGAAAAATGGGTACCCTCATGAAATATCTTGATGGTTATACCAAAGAAGAAGACTTAGATTGGATGAGGAGGACTCTAGTGATGATTCAAAGTCGGGAAGGAGATTTCATCGGGGAGGATAAGGATGTCATGGAAATTGATGCCACTCAAAATATTAGAGATCTTAAATCGAAAACAAGTTCCTAGTCGATCTATCAAATCCAAAGGAGAATCAAACAAGAAGGAGAATCAAGCTCCTATTAATGAACAACTGGAACAACAATTTGAGGCTTTGGGTCAAGTGGGTCCTGTGAAGGGGGATAATCATCTAGCCAAGATGGCTATGGATATTGAAGAGTTGAAGGGTGATATGAGACTTACCAAGATTTCTGTTAGTTTATTTTCAATGATTGGCACAAAATGAAGATGTGGGTGAAGATGTTGCAAAAATTAGTAATGGGGGAGAGATTGAAATTATGAAATCCAATTGCAGTAACCTCTCTAAGGAGGTGGATCACATTAGAGCTATTTTACATAGCTATATGGAATGGAGTGTGGTTACAATGAAATCAACTCTACAACATCTCTAAACCCTTGGTCAACTAGCCAATGCTTACAGATCGTGGATGATCATGGAAATTCCAAGAAAAGAAATGTCAATGTTGATGGATGTGATCTAGCATCGTTGGGTGTCAACATTGAATCCCTAGCTAAGGAGTGGGTAAAAGTGCTTGATGGTCTTGAAAAGGCCAAAAAGTGATGTTTGTAGGGGTGGTTGTTATTATATTGTTTGGATTTTTACTATGCTGTTAGTTTGTCGGTGGTTTTATATTTGTTGTTATTTCTCTTTTTCTATGTTATAAATTGGTCTATACGGAGGATCCTGGATGTTATTTTTGATAGATATGTTATCTTTTTACTACTCGTATTGTTATTATCTACTCTTTTGGAGCTTTGACTTGTAAGGGTGGGGTCCCCTCAACCTTGTTTTACCTTTAATAAAAAATATAGTAATCAATTAATTTGGAACACCTTAATTAATAATACCCATTGAGTATTACATGTTTGAATATTTGATTAAGAACAATACATCAATATACCACAACCAATATTGAACACTTTATAAATAATTTGATCAATATTATTACATAACAATAATCCCTTTTAGTATAGTACAATATCACTTAAAGGTTAATTTTCCATTTAACAGAAATAAGGCAATCGGAGCTCATGCTCACTATACAATAATGCCAATCAAATGAACAATTTAAAAATCATAAATACATTTGAATCAATATATCCTTTATAGATCATCTTCCATAAGAGTCTTATTTTTACGCCATCGGAAAAATGTTAAATCTGTCAATTTAAAAGAAATGGCAAGAAAACATTATCCACCTCATCTCTACTTTTTATAGCACTAAAATATTTCAATGATCAAAATACAAAGTAGTGAAAGAATCATCATAAGAAAATAAAATAAATCAAATAACATTTCCTTTTTCCCACTTTTCCTTTCTTTCTTAATTATTTTATAAAGAAAGAAACTATATTCTTTGCACACTACACACACTATAATTAATAAACTTGACTAAATATAAATAAATCCAAATGAATTAAACAATACAATTCATTCCAAGCAACTACATATTTGCTAGCATCTAGTTTATACAAATCAAACATAACTGACATAACTGTATATCAACATTCCTTTACATGCTTATCAATGTATGAAAACTATGATACACAAATGATTACTCAAAATCAGAACCATCTAATAAACATCATAATATTTTTTTTAAAAGGGGTTCAGTTTAACAAACTATAATAATAATAATAATAGTCAACATGTTGATTTCAACAAGAAATGATATTATATTAATACCTTAAAATCATCGAATTACCTTAGTAAATCTGAAGCCCATATTTAATGGTACTATATCATTACCTTGAAAGCATCGAATTTACCTTAGTAAATCCAAATCCATATTACATATCAATTTAAAACCTACATGCCAAGTCACGATTTGATTCCTCAAAAACCAAAGTGATTATAGACACCTAAATTCAGTATCTCTACCCTTGTCTACTTGTGTGTGCATATTTTGCTATGGTCCTATCTAGGTCCCCCTTTAATTAAATCCATCCCCTTCAATATTTAATAAAATTCCCACTTATTATCCTATCATCATTTAATTCTTATTAATTCACATTAATTAATTAATTCCCATTAATTAATTAATTAATTAATATCCACATCCACTATGCCCTAATGGACTTGTTATTTAGGATGCTTTATCCTAAATATAAATCCATATGATTTTTCTACCCATGATTCATCCTTAAACAACCTAATCCCACACATAAGCTTTAAAGCACTTTTTCCCTCCTTAAAAACATGAAATCGACCTAAAGCACAAAATCCACCCCATTGGGGAAACTTTCCCCATGGTCGGCGGCGACCTAGCCCAGTCACCGTCGACCCTATAAAATTGATTTGTTTCTTTCCATAATCATCATATGCATGCAAATTTTGGAGCTTTCTCATGACTTGTGAATGAACTCTCGTGCATGAGAATTCCTACAACAATTACAGACCTCTTGGATCTCCTTTGGATGTGCTTACATCACTCACGATCATCCTTCATGAGATTTATCATCATCTTTGTGTTTTTATGTGATATTTATCATATTATCTTCATATTTCTTACATCTAACATTTTATAGGTTCATATCAGCTTCTGCAACACTTAGATTTCTTCTATCTACCTTCTTTTCTAGCCTCTTCACTTACAAGTCTCCCATTTCATCCTTTTTGACCTCGGCCTTATCTAACTCTGCTACAATTGCCATTAACCCATCCATATGCAGCTAAGATTTTAACCTCCAAATCCATTTTTGTGTCCACCTTCATTTTGTTTCGACTCGGCTTATCGAAGAATCATTCTCTTCCTCTCGTGCTTCAAATCTATCCTACATGCACCCGGTCACACCATCAACCTGGGCCCAATTTTTCAATCCAACCTCCCTTACTACTATTTTCTACTACTTTCTAGAGCTTTATGCCTCTAGTTCTTTTTATGTTGGTGACTCATAACATCCATAGGCTCCTATTTGCATCCATATTCTTACATGTTTGCTTTTTTTTTTTTACATTCCAAATCTGCGCCTCCCAGTGTCGTCATCGACCTACCTCTGCATGGTTTGGGTCACCATCGACCCAGACTAGGTAACATTTAATTTACATTTCTTTCAGTCAAATCATCTTTTAGATCAATTTTAGTCATTTCTCAGATTCAGTAATATTTTTGTTTCTTCATGTTATCAATTGTTTCATTCTTTACTTTGTTTCTTCTTTAAAAAGGGGTTGACATCCACGAAAGGAAGATCACTCTTCTTGGATCCAGATTTATCGAGCAACCCCTACACATCATATCTAATCATTATTATGTTTAGACACTCTTATGTACTGAGTTCATTTGTTGTAGCAAGGAATAATTACTTGGCACCCATCCATCCACATATATCATGCTTCGAGGTACATTTTTGTTGCTAGCTTATTAATTTGAGTATAAACAAAGAAATTTTTACAAAATTCCTAGCATGCCTAGTGGGACCACCCCTTAGGTGATCCCTTTTCATTTATTTCTATTTTTCTTCTTCTTTTGTCTTCTACTAACAATGCAAAGCATGAGGCCATTCTTCTTGCTTCCTAGTGTTGGTTCGGATGTTGGATTTATTTTCCGCTTAATTTCAGATAAAAAGGAAAATATTATCTAGGTATTCCTCATTTTTTCCTTATTTTTCCTTTCTACATCATATTTTCCTTTCTTGTGTGTGTCGTCATTGAAATATCACACTTCGATTTGGTTTAAAAAGAGCCTTTTTTAATGCATCTTGCTTGCTCACATAGTCTAAGAGGTTAACTTGTTGCATCTCACAATCCTCACACAACCTAAAACTCACGCATTCAAATCAACACATCTAAACATCCTCCTACTTGGTAGACTAATTGGGATTTCATCACCCAACAAGAAACCACCCGAGAATCTCCCAAGCCAAAATAATCCTGAAACCAGATCTAGACTGCCTTCTCCTAGGTACCCCATTATCCATTCCCTTTTCTATTTTTCACATTTTCTTAATAAAAAAAAAAAGAATTGTCTGCTTGATTTTCTTGATTTAAAGATGGAACCAAAATTTCCCCAAATATTTTTACAAAAACATCTACCATGATTGATATGTCATACTTGTCTCCTTCTATCCCCATTCGCTCTTTCCTACTCTATAGATCACGCCAACTAGTAGATCCTATTCCATCCCCATTGCCTTATACCATCCCTACTTCATCTAACATCACCATGCCTATCCCACCTATTGACATTCCCATCCCTCATGTATCAGATCTTCCCATCCAATCCCAACCATCTTATCATGTTTCTCCTTCCCAATATCATACACCCCCTCAACCAATATGATCTTCACCACTCCTTGACATTTTTAGACAACCCTTTCCTAACCCACCACCAAAAAACCTATTTTCACCAACCACACTAAAAAAATATAACCCATTTTCAATCAACACCATACATCAGACACCTCCTTCGTATCTACCCCACTTATCTCATCATCACCTACTCCCATCCTTGATATTGTGCCTACGGATCCTTCGAGAGCTATCCCCATATCAACCATATCCACCATTTCCTTACCTACCACCTTAACTTCCACCGCTTCTCTCATATCTACATCCAATCCTACTCTTACCACATCCACATTGGCTTCAACTACACCCACCTCTTCATCCACACCTATCCTACCCCAACTTACTATGACTATCCCATTATCCACATCTATCCCAAACACACCCATCACTACACTTATATCTACTATGCCAAAAATCCACCCATGTATGTCTTGACATCATTATCACACATTTTTACCCATGCATGCATCACAAATTTTACCTCACTCTTCCATAACTGATCTTCCCACATCCACCATTCCCATAACTATATTTATTATCACACCTCCTCAATCCTCAAACATATCCACAATGCCTCCTGAAACACCTAAGACAAACACCAAAGGCATTCATCCATCTTCCTCAAAACCCCTCATTTCCACATCAAACAATCCAAAACTTGCATCATCTTCCTCTCACATATACTTCATTAACCACATGATCCAAACACCCCTTCTTTTATCCACACCTACATCTATCATCGAACCCACACCAATATCTACCTCATCCACTTCATCGGATGTGACTCCCCCATCCACATCTATTCCACCATTACCCATCATACCATCCATAGAATCAATCCTAGTTCCTCTTTCTACACTTCTACCTACACCTACCACATCGACCATCATAACCACATCTCCTACATCATCATATTCTCCTCCCACATCCTTTGAATAATATTAGAGATCACTACAACTTGTAACAATCATAGGTGACCATCATGTCTCATCTACACAACTAGACATTTCTTCACCTTCCTTATACCAAATCATGCAAAAATTTCTTCCCCATCAGCCACAACATCACCTTTAGACCCACCAAGTAAAAATCATTATCATCCCCTCCAAGGGTACTCCTTCACAAGACAAATCTAAAAACCTTGGTACCTTTTTGCAGTAGTCCTTTGTGCACCCCCATAAAAAGATAGACATTACTTCAGCCAATACCAAACCTATATCATCCATCTTGGGGCCACATCCATCTATCTTATGACCACTGCTTCATTGAGAACACTCCCATCCACCGATCAGTCTAAACTAAAATCATCCAACCCTTCTTCTTCCAAGACACCAATCACCATCAAAACTGAAAACAAAACACCAAGATCTCAAAACAATCCACCCTCATCCTCGACATCCAAAACATATTCCAAAAAATCTCTTGACACATATATTGAATCCTATGTGGAAGTCCTGTGACATCTACTCCAAATTTCTGCCATCACACTTCCACCTATCAAGGCCTTTGATCCAGACCATCCAAAGCCATCATGGTTCGACTCCCACCACTTTTTTGCCTACCATCGTACCTCAAGTCATGACATTGAACAATGTAAGGCCTTAAAAATGGTCATCCATGATCTTATCAAGAGGAGGACCTTCTCGAGGACTCTCCTTCTTCATCTACCATCTCATCCATGATTGATTTGAATCATATTTCTACCTCTCCATCTATAGGAGCCACTAGGCCTTCTCCTTCATCCACCACTTCTTCACATACCACTCCTCTTAGTGAGGGTCCTCCCTTATTCATCAATATATTTTTCCTTGATACATCATCCCTATGATCTCTGGACCCCTACACCATCTATATTTGACATATCTTCCACAATCTCACCCCATTTCTTCCGACATCCACATATCTCTCACTAGGGGGCCACCTTCATATACCTATTGATTCTTCCACATCATACTATCCCTACTGACTTCTTTGATTTTGTGGGACTTCATTCTAGGATCTATTTTCTTTCTGATTGGATCCCCTTTATACCGACATTATCTTATCCTATCTAGCTCATCTCATCCAATCATATCATCCAGTTTTTATCTATCATCTTTTCCTCCTAAGACCACCTTCATGGCCATATCTATGCTTCCCTTGGGAGCACCATGGATCTATCTAAGGCCCATCCTCATGGCCATATAATCTCATCCTAAAATAACTTTAGTAACTATTACTCTTGTTTTCCCAAAAATATGTATTTACTGAAACCTTCATGGTCCTTATCGGCTTATCTCAACCTACCTAAACTCAAATCTATCCTGACCAAACCTTTCCATATATATTCTTACCCAAAATCCCCTGTCATAGAAAAGGGATTCTCATTCTTATTAATCCTCGATATTCACAACAACATCATTTTATAATTACTACAATTCAATATTTCGTAAAGTGGGTGGAAGTAATTCCCCTCACTTCAACCAAATCTAGTCCAATCATTAACTTTATCTACTAGCACATCATTTTCCACTTTGGCGTTCCTCACAAATTCATCACAGATAATGAAAATTCCTTTAAAAAAATATATCTTAAGAAAATTTCTGACTCGTTGAACATCCAACTGAGCTTCTCTACTCCACACTATCCTCAAAGCTAATGGCTAAGATGAAGACACGATAAAATAATTGAAATACCCTTGCTAACACGATTGATCAAGCAAGTCATAACTTGCATCTCCAAATTCCTTTTTCCCTTTGGGCCTATCATACTAGCATTTTTACTTCCATTGGGGATACCCCTTCTCTCTTGTTTATGGTTTTGAAGCCATCCTTCCTCTCAAATTTCAATTTTTTCTTTGTGTATGTCCCTTCACAACTTCATCTTTTATGAAGTGTATCTCCAAGCACATCTAACATAGCTCAACTTTTTTTAGATGAGAGTCACCTTCTCACTCTTGAACACCATCATTTTTATCAAGAGCGCATCAAATGTGCTTACAATAAGCACATCAAAGAATGTGACTTTAATTTTGGTGACCTCATTCTCAAATAAAATCAAAACATCACTATTCTAGAAAGGATCCAACACAGAAAGTTTTCCCCTAATTGGATTGGACCATACATTATCACACATAAGTATGGGTCAGGAGCCTATCGATTGGCCTCCTTGATGGTAAACTAGAAGTGGAACCTCTTAACACATTGCACTTATGACCATTCTACTGTTAGCATGTCTTCCAGTGAGATCTTAGTCATATCCTTAGATCATCCCTCCATCATTAGCCTCTTCCATATTTCATCGTAGTGATTTGGAATTATGTGGTCATCCATCACTTTCCTAGATATGACCTTAAATATGAGCACCACAGCTCTTCTCGTAGCATATTCCTTATGGATAGGTTCTCCCATCTCAGTGAGAACTCCGTGATCATTACATCCATCACCCTCTCATTCTCCTATTGGAACCATGTAAAGGGTCAGGGGTGTCTCTTGTACATTCATTGTCCCCTCCTAAGTGGTTTACTTAGCTATTCCTAGCTCTTCCCCATGTCAAAATCAAAATCAAAGGATGCTCCAATCAAAATTCAAAGCACTCAAAAATAGATTGCTCCCTCAAAGGACAGTTGTTCATGTAAAAAAATCAAATTCAAATCAAATCAAAGAAATAGACCAATCCCTCAAAGGATGATTATCATATATTATATTTTTTCATCTATATTACATATGTATAAAGTAGACCATACCCTCGAAGGATGGATACTCTTTTTATCATGGCATTGAAGGCTTCTTGCATTGATCAGCTTTCTTCTAGCATTTCTCTTCCCCTTTTCCTAGATCTGGGACATAGATTTAGGGAACACCACTAACGGATAACCCTCTTCCCATGTACAAGTTACATCTCAAACCCCTTTTTCATGTCGACATTAGGTTTATGAGTCCATCCCATCCATGTTTCTTTATGATCTTTGGTATAACTAACTATCATTGGTTATGTTCTAACACATGTTTTGGTCACATGTGCCTTGCATTATTCGGATCCCCTCTTGTTTACCTCTAATTTAATTAGAGGTATATTTTCTTCATGTGTTCCTTGATACGAAAAATTTCGTTTTGTACCTATAGGTTGCCAACATTTGGTTTAAATGCATTTTTGTTATCTCAATCACCTATCAATCTATCTATCTATCCTAAACACGTCAACATTTACTTATATTAATCAATAATCACATCCACATTACTTTTCCATCCACATCACATTTTATCCATTCATCTCATTACCATGCTCAAATTCAAAACTAACATGTAATCCTAATCCTCATTAACCATACAACAAATTCACATCATCAATCATCCATACATATACAAATCCAAAGTAGCTATACATAACCATTCACATCATCATCATCACATATCCACATTATCATTATCATCAAGCTAGAAAATTATGGGATTCCTTTTTTTTGATTATGGGGTGATCGACACAACAAGCATGTCAGTTTCATATAGAGTAGACTAGGTATTTAAAATCTATCATGTGATTCCCGTTTAAACAACCACTTGAGACCAAAGAAACAACCTAGGGTTAGCTAGAAAATTATGGGTAGGGGTCTAGAACAAAAAACACATTTACCAAAACACAAGTTTCCTTTATTAACTAATATCAAGTTCACAAGGTTCAAATTTTAGGGTTAGATGTTCTAGTTAGGTTCAGGGAGAAATCTACCCCTATACCCACTCTCTAATAGGCTCAGAGTTTCAACTAGATTTTTCTCATACTTAATGCTTCCAAAATTTCCTAAACCATTCCCAATGGATAGGAAATTTTCTCACCTTTTCGGTGATATAAATAAGTCCTCCTAACTCCTTCGGGAACTCAAGATATGGTCAGGCAGAGTTTTGGGATCAAATTTTTCCCAAGGGGACACGTGTCAAGAGGGGGAAACCCCTTTGGCGGGTTGGCGGGTCGTCATGGGCATTTTTTGGGAATTTTTCCCATGTGGCTGCAAAAGAAAAAATGCACCCCACGAACCCTCCGACACCACCCCCCGAGAGAAGGTGGAAGGGCGGAGTGGTGGGGGCACGAAGGGGAAAAAGGGAGAAAGAAGTGTGCGTGGGTCATGCACCCACCGCTAAGGGACATAGCCAAGAAGGGGAGGGAGGAAGGAAGTGGCCACGGGAAATGGAAAATTTTTCCAAAAAATTTTCAAAAAAAAAAAAGGGAAAAAGTTTCCGCCCTCCACCACTACCCCGTGAGGACACGTGGCAGCCTCTGATTGGCTATAGGCCGGATGGAGGGAAAAGTGAAAATTTTCCAAAAATTTTCAAAAAGTTTAAGGGTTAAAATTAATCCACGCCTCCGCCTCAAAGCCACGGAGGACACGTGGCACCCTCGATTGGGCTGCGGGCCAAGGTGGAGGAAAAGTGAAAATTTTTCCCAAGGTCCAAAATTTCTAAAATTTTCCTAAGGCTGAAAAGACGGGAAATTTTTGGCTTCAAGGCCCTGCCAGGAAAATTTTCCCAAATTTTCCCACCCAAGCTCAAAAATTTCAAAGTGCCATAACTTGAGCTAGAAAGCTTGGTTTTGGGAAAACGAGGATTTTTGGAAATATCTCGATGCCCTCTTTGCACAAGAAGCATAAATTTTACTTTTTGTTAAGTTCTTAAGGGTCAATTTTGCAAAAAGGATCTGTAGGATTTTAATTTGTGAACTGGCAATTTTCTAACTTCATATTTTGGTTAATTTAGAACTCCTCCTTCACTCAACATGTCAAACAAACATGGAGGATGGTCTAGGGAGGGTTTAGAGTGTTTTAGTGAAGTCAATTTTTCAATTTGTTCAAGTTGCATTTTTTCGGCAATAGACGGAAAAAATGACTGTGCAAGCTCGAATTGAATTTTATTAAGTTTTGGAGGTTCTTTCTTAACTGTTATAGTGAATTTGAGTTCCTTAGGTATTAATAAGTCTGAATTTCAATGTTTAATAACTTTTTTCTTGGTGTAAGTATGAACTGTTCATTTTTAATAAAATGTAAATTGCCAGAATGAAGTTTTAAATCAGTGAACTATTTCTTTTAAGTCTGCATGCCAATTTATCATTTAAAAGTGTGTATAGTTTCTAATTGGTCTCATATATTTTCTTATTAAATATTCTATTCAATTATAAGTTAGAATTACAGTTCATATTTCAATTCAAATATGTATTTTGCAAAGAATACAACACTGTCTTTCATTTCCACACATTCTTTCTTTTCCAAACAGAGATCAAACTTCAATAATAATCCAAATCTAATATGCAATACACTTTTGAGAAAGGAATGCAATCTTTTAATGATCAAAAATTACATCCTTTCAACTTATCAATTTCCATTTGTTTTCAAATACAGTACATAAAGTATACAACATTGTTTCTTATTCCTTTCCAAAACAGAAATCTCATTCTCTTGAAAAACAATTTCAAATCAATATACATTACAATTTCAAAAACTAATTCCATCCTTTATTCATATTTCAATAACAATTTTACAACTTATCACTCTTCCAATTTGATTACAAAATACAAAATACAATGCTTATAATATCCTTTACATTTCCTTTCCAAAAATAGAGAACAAGTATAATTCTTCTTTACATTTCTCAATTCAAATTCAACTTCCATCTACAATGCAATAACTTCACATTACAATTACTATACATCTCATCCACTCAAGGTGGGAAAGGTTACATTGACTTTTCTCAAAATAAAGGGACTATCAAACTGTAAATTTCTTCTTTCTCCAAACAACACATGCTAGTTTCCATCATTTTTTTTTTTTTTATCACAATAATGGGGAAAGGCAACGCTCTCCACCCAACCAAGACATCCAATGAGAAGGGAGAAGCCATCCTTCCTCATTGGCCCCGAGCCCCAACCATATTGAAATAGAGAATGAGAGACAACTCATGGCAACAAAGGCTTCCACAACAAACATACAACATTCTTCACATTGCATTCAACAATAAAAATACACAGTCCAAGCAAGAACAAAAGTTCACAACTACATTTGAAATCATTCACACAACACATAGGCTTGATCAAGCAAGCCAACAAGAGAAAGAACTATGGGAACTCCTTATGCCTCCCAATTTGGAATTGGGCATCCACCAAAATCATACCGCCATTAAACACATCAAATCCCATAAACCTTATATCTCCCAACCCCTCCTTATGCCCCCAAAGTTTATCCCTTATGCCCCCCCAAAAGTAAGAAATGCAAGCAGTTTCTTTTCCAAGGTGGATCCCAAACCAAAACTCCCTCCACAATAAAATAGTGCCATTGGCAATCCCTTATGCCCCCATATGAAATCCCCATAGCCTTCTCCTACACCATGCCCTAAGCAATCTACCCAACCAGCCAAGAACACAAACACAAACACCATTTAAACATGCATGCAAGAGAAGGAAAACATTTAAAACACAGCTCAAGATGCCTACCTCTCCATAATGGAGTTTGTTCCAAGCTCACAAGCTTTCCACAATGTCAAAGTGTAGTCCAAAACCAGCAAAGTATAAGCATGCAAAAAGACTCCAAGCTTCCTCCACAACAAGCTCCAAAACAACAAAAAAATGTGCCCCCAAGAGGAAAATAACAAAGTTTCAACAACCATAAACAAGCAAGGAGTTTCACTTTTATAGGAGAGGGAAGAGAAGAGGATGATGTGGATCCATGTGGGATGCCACATCATTCTTCCTCAACCCCAAGAGGAAATTCAACATCCTTCACCAAATCACAATAAATAAAATGACAATATCACTTACACACTCCAAAATGACCCATACTCCAAAAGGACTGAATTAAAAATATGTAAGGGAAGTGCAATTAAAACTTACATATTGTCACTTCAAAATGCATTATAAATGCCTAAATTTAACCTCCAAACCATAGGCATGGTTGGTGGATCATTTTAAGAGGTGTGGGACAAGTTTAACTTGTCCCACAAGCCTCCAAATTTGGCCTCCAAGGACAAATTCGAATTCCTAAGGAGATGAAGTGTTTAACATTCCAAAATCTACCTTACATGCTCTTACAAATTTCTTACACATTCTTACAACATCAACTTACACACTCTTCCAACATTAATATTTAAAATCAACAACTTTATTAATTACATTCCATATCCCAATTTAATTTAAATAAAGTTTAACTATATGACTCTCACATTAAAACTATCACATTTAAATTAACTAAAAGAAGGAACACATTACTAAGAAAAATACATACAACAATAATTAAAAAGAACACATAATTAAAACACATATCCCATGGTCACATATAATGGAAATCCCCATGGGAAATCCTAACATAACTCAACACACAAAAAACAACACAGTTGCCATGGTGACCTTGTTGAATTCACCTAGAATTTCAATATGGTTAGTCTCCAGTCCCCCGACATTGTTGTGATTTTTAACCTGCAAAATGCAAATACCTCCTTTGGCCTCATGGCCATATCAAGAACATCCAAAATGATATAAACAACATTTCAAAATCATCTAAACACATGAATCACAACAATATCAAGAATTCAACATTATCATTTTTAATTAAATAAATCAACTATATCATCATCAATACTATTCCATACTAGGTCTACTCAAATATCCAATGTCATAAGTCCAAATCAACATCCATATTATGTCCATGTCAAATAGTATATCATCAACCACATATAAAAATGTCTCTAGTAATCATCATGCATAATAACTGAATCCAGATCAATAATAATCCATGATCTAACATCTAACCATCATACAAAACAAAACATAATAGTGTCCATAATATGATCAATAGTATCAAAATTAGTATCAAAAAGTGTCAAAGGGAAGTGGGCACTACATCCCCCTCCCCTTAGACTCGACTTCCTCCTGGAAGTCACTGGAACAAATGTGGAAACTGCACTCGTAATTGTGGCATCCTCCCAAGTGGTTATAGTCTCATCATATCTATCCCACTATACCCATACCTGATCAATCTCTCTACCTCGAAGGCCCAAGGTCCTACAATCTATGATATGGATGGGATCCACCTCATCACCTACCCCTGATCCTACACCTGTAATGATGTCATTCCAACACATGAGAAGGATCTGCAATGTACCTCCTAAGGACAGAAACATGAAACACATCATGTATGCGAGACAAGTTGGGTGGCAATGCTAGATGGTAGGCCAAAGGGCCGATATGCTCCAAGATCTCAAAAGGACCAATGAATCGAGGAGCTAACTTAGAACCTTTTCCATAGTGGATAGGGCTCTTGTGTGGCCTGACGAAGGAACACCTTCATGCCCACATCAAAACTATGATCAATCCTATGCTGATCCGCATACTTCTTCTGCTTGTCCTGTGCCTCCTGTAATCTCTACCTGATCAACACTACCTACTGCTCCATGTCCTGCAAAAGCTGGTCCAAGAGATACTCTATCCTCTAACCTGTCCCTAGCTAAGGGGTGTCCTGCACTCTCTACCATATAATGCCTGAAAAGGAGCCATGCCTATAGAACTCTGAAAACTGTTATTGTAGGCAAACTCCACTAAGTACATGTACTCCTCCCACTTAGACTGCTGATCCATCACATACATCCTAAGCATATCCTCCAAAATCTGATTCACTCACTTCGGTCTATCCATCTATCTCAAGGTGATATGTTGTGTTGAAGTTAATCCTCATCCCGAGGACATACTGCATGGTAGTCCAAAAGTGTGAAGTGTACAATGGATCACGGTCACAAATGATCTTCCACAGATCCCATGTAACCTAATGATCTCATCTAAATATACTCGTGCCACTACTCTAGCTATATAAGTGGTCTTCACTAGAGAAAAGTGAGCCACTTTTGTCAATTTATCAACCGTGACCATAATGGCATCATGGTGATATCTCGACATAGGTAGCCCAACAATGAAATCCATGGAAATGGTGTCCCACTTCCATTCCGGTATGGCATGAGGATAAAGAAGACCTGCTGGATGTTGATGCTCAGCCTTAACCCTCTAGCACTCTAAACACCATGACACAAACTGAGCCACATCTCGATGAAGTCCTCTCCAAGTGGTATAATTGTCTCAAGGTAGCGTGCATCTTCTTCACCCGGGATGGGCTGAATAGGGTGCATGATGTGCCTCTACCAAGATGTCCTACCTCAAGCCTCCATCTCTAGGAACATATATCCTACCTCTGTGCTGAGAAGACCATCTACCTCTAAGGAAAAACCATCAAACTTCCCCTCAAGGGGTCTCTGTGACTCGATCTCTGCTCATACTGCCATGTAGAAGCTATCAAGAGGAAGCTACTAAAGAATCTACTCCGTAAATATGTGCTCACTGTAGTGGCCATAGCCACATGTCTCCATCTGTTGAGAGCATCTACTACCACATTCTCTTTCCCCTTCACATGCTCTATCTCCATGTCATACTCACAAAGTAACTCCATCCAATGTCGTTGATGAGCATTTAGATTGGGTTGCGTGAAGAGGTGGTGAAGACTCAAATGATCTATCCTGAGTGTGAATCTCCATCCAAGAAGAAAATGTCTCCATCTAACCAAAGCATGCACAAACTTCCACAAGCTCAAGATCATGGGTAGGATAATTAAGCTTGTGATCCTTGAGTTTGTGAGACTCAAAAGCTACAACCCTGCCATCCTACATCAACACACCTCCAAGCCCTGCTAAAGAAGCATCTGTGCAAACAAAGAACTCACCCTGTGGATCGGTACTACAAGAATGGGTGTTGTAGTGAGGCACTCCTTAGTGTCCTAAAGGCCTGCTCTCACATCATCTTTCGATCAAAAAAAAACTTCTTCCCTTTCCTCTAAAGGGAAGTGATAGGGTGCGTAATCCGAGAGAAGTCCTAAACAAATCTCTAGTAGTATCCTGCTAATCCCATGAAGTTGTGCACCTCGGTCACTGTAGTGGGTGTTGGCCAATCCATAATGGCTCTAATCTTGGAAGGATTGACTATGATACCTTCCTAGAAATGATATGACCCAAGTATTGTACCTCTGATCTGAAAGAAAGCACACTTCTCCAAGTTCCCGTAAAGTTGCTACTCACGAAGACACTGAAGAACCTATCGAAGGTGCCCTCATGCTCCTCACATGTACGTGAGTATATCAAAATGTCATCTAGGAAGATGAGCATGAAGTGATCTAAAAGGTCTGAATACCCCATTCATCAAACTCATAAACACTGTGGGGGCATTCGTCAAACCAAAAGGCACCACTGTGAACTCATAGTGCCCATATCTCATATGGAAAAGTGGTCTTATGAATGTCCACCTCGAAATCCTCAATTGATGGTAGCTTGACTTGAGATCAATCTTAGAGAAAATTGTGGCTCCCTTCATCTGATCAAACAAGTCATCAATGCGAGGAAGAGGATAATGATTCTTGATCGTTACCTTGTTCAACTAGTGGTAATCAATACACAACCACAATGATCCATCCTTCTTCTTCATGAAGATCACTAGTGCACCCCAAGGGGATACACTAGGATGGATAAGGCCCTTTTCCAAAAGGCCCTCAAGCTGCAACTTGAGCTCACAGAGCTCGGGGTGGTCATCGATAAGGTGCCATGAGATAGGCTCTGCTCCAGGAACTAGATCTATATGAAAATCAATCTCACGTGGGGGTGGCATCCCGGTAGCTCCCTAGAAAGACATCAGAAAACTCTCTCAAGATGGGATGATCATCTAGCGATGGTCCACTAGACCCATCCTCTGATCTGTCACTAATTGTAACAACATACATACATCGACAACCCCATCACACACACCGCTTAAGCTGCATAGCGGAGATGGTGTGAATAGAAATGGTCTCTGACCCCCGAGATCACCGACTCAACTCCCAAATCATCTGCACAAGCTATAGTCTTATGATAACAATCCATCCTAGCCCTATGTGTAGATAACCAATCCATACCTAAGATGACTCCATATGAGCCCAAAGGAAGATATGGAGATCTGAGGTGGTGGTGAAAGGTCCCAAATCTACAACACACTCCTTAACTAAGGAGTCCATAGAGATCTTGGCTCAGAAGCCATCTTGACATCCCAACTAAGACCCTACCTAACTGCCACCAGCCTGCATCACTCTACTAAAGATGGTGCAATGAAAGAATCAAGAAGAACTAGAATCAAACAATACAGAGGTAGGAATACCACCAATGCTACCTGTGGTCTCAATGATTGTGCTGGTGCTTCCTAGTGGTTCTCAACCACTGCATAAATCTTGTGGCTACATGTCCCATGTCACCAACTATTGGCTTAGAAATCGGTGCCTTACCCTTGTTAGGGTTTTGAGGACAATCTCTCAAAAATTTCCAGCTACTCCACATCCAAAGCAACCACCTGATCCTCTCCAAGGAACAACACCTCCAGTAGGTGCCCTAGAATCCTATGGTGTGGATCCTGATGATCTAGCTATGGTCTGTTGTGGCCTCTACTAGTGAGCTCCTACTGACTGAGCTCTAGGTCCACCCTGTGTCCTGATGGGACCCCTAGGAGGAGGCCCCATACTCGACCTCTCTATGCATCAGCTCTCTGTGGAGGTCTATAAGGTGGGTGGGACTACTTGCTGTTATTCTTTATGGCCTAAAGGATGACTATGTTGAATGTTGACCACCATGAGGAAGAGGTGTTGAACCTCTCGATCTACCATCCATCTGCTGAATGTGGCTCCTGACTCGGTCTCTAGCCTACTAGGTTTTACCCCGAGTCTCCTCTCGCAATATAGGCCTTCTCAACGGCCTCTGCTAAAGTTTGTGGATAGTGAATCCACACTGCACCTCCAATATCCAAATTAGGCCCCGGATGAACCTGTGAATCCACACCTACTCATCCTACATATACTCTACATACTAAAGTAGATCTAGAAATCTACTCTCATACTCTGCCACTGAAAGAGAAGCCTATCGGAGGTCATGGAACTCATCAATCCTCTATTAGATAAACCTCCATGTGATAGATACCTACTCTGAATCTCTCCTCAAATAGCTCCTAGGTCACTGTCTCTGAATCTACATGGAGCTTCTGCTCCTCTGTCCTCCACCATACTCCTACTCCATCCCTCAGTAGATGGATCACAACATGAGCTTTTGTGTTGCTAGAACAAGGACAAAGCTTGAAGCAACCACTCAAGCTCACTAGCCAGGCCTCTACCTAAAATCCACCTATATCACCTGAGTAATGTGAGGGCTAAGCTTCAGGATCTCCTGATGTGATCCCTTTTGTGGTCTATCGGCCTCTAGGTCTCTCTACATCTCATCCCTAAGCCTAGGGCTCGAGACCTCTCTCTATGCTCTAGAACTCTGTCACCCTGTCTCCTAGGTGGTGACTCTACTCTGGCTGACTCCACATGGGAGTTCTCTCCTCTATGCTCCTCGCTAAGTCGAGGAGATACTTGACCCTCGATAGAAGGAGCTCTATCATGACTAGCTTGCTACCTGCCCTCCACCTAATCCTCTCGCGTAGAGTGACATTAACATCTGAAGGGTTTATAGAATATGAGGTAGAATGGCTACTACACCCTAATCTAGTGGTGGTGGTGGTGGTGGTGGTGGATTTGAGTCTTTGTGAAGGTTCCTCTCACTCCGTCTGAGCCTCCTACATAGACCAAAGTGAGAGTTAGTTCATTTTGCTAAGTTATACAACTTCCATGTTTACTAAAACATACAAATTCTTGCTAAGTTGTTTTCTAGATTTAGTGTGCTAGGTTTAAGTTTTCATGTCTCAAGTTTTCTAGTGTGCCCAATGGTCCAAGCCTTTGAACCACTTGCTCTGATACCAAACTATAGTGCCCGTTTAAACAACCACTTGAGACCAAAGAAACAACCTAGGGTTAGCTAGAAAATTATGGGATAATTTTTTTTTTTATTAGGGGTGAACACAACCAAGTTTCAAGACAATAGTTTGCCACTAGCAGGTTTAGAACAAAACACATTTACCAAAACACAAGTTTCCTTTATTAACTAATATCAAGTTCACAAGGTTCAAATTTTAGGGTTAGATGTTCTAGTTAGGTTTAGGGAGAAATCTACCCCTATACCCACTCTCTAACAGGCTCAGAGTTTCAACTAGATTTTTCTCATACTTAACACTTCCAAAATTTCCTAAACCATTCCCAATGGATAGGAAATTTTCTCACCTTTTCGGTGATATAAAGAAGTCCTCCTAACTCCTTTCGAGAACTCAAGATATGGTCCGGTGGAGTTTTGGGATCAAATTTTCCCCAAGGGGGACACGTGGCAAGAGAGGGGGAAAACCCCTTTGAACGGTTGGTGGGTCGTGAGGTGGCATTTTTTGGAAATTTTTCCAAATGCATAGGCTCAAAAAAAATCAAAATTTCCCCCGGGTCCCCGTGACCACACATGTGTTGTTAGGTGCCACGTGGAGAAGGGGGAAGGGAAGGGGCTCGATGGGGTATTTTAGCGGGCCGGCGAAGGGAAAAAGGGGAAAAAGTTTTTGCACCTACAAAATTTTCATGGGAGGAAAAACTTTTTCAAATCCAAAAAAAAAAAAAAGGGAGAAGGAAGGTCCGCCCCCGCCTCCTCCGTTGCCCCCCGTGAGGACACGTGGCATGCCCCTGATTGGCACGTGATTGGGATGGGGAGGAAAAGTGAAAATTTTTCCAATTTTTTTTTTTTAAAAAAGTTTAAGGGTTAAAATTAATCCGCGCCTCCGCCTCAGCCCCTGGAGGACACGTGGCACCCTCTGATTGGCTGCATGGGCAGGATGGAGGGAAAAGTCAAAATTTTCCCAAGGTCAAAATTTCTAAAAATTTTCCTAAGGCCGAAATGATGGGAAATTTTTGGCTTGTGGGCCCACTAGGAAAATTTTCCAAATTTTTCCCCCAAGCTCAAAAATTTCAAAGTGCCATAACTTGAGCTAGAAAGCTTTTTGGGAAAACAAGGACTTTTTGGAAATCTCTCGATGCCCTCTTTGCACAGAAGCATAAATTTTACTTTTTGTTAAGTTCTTAAGGGTCAATTTTGCAAAAAGGATCTGCAGGATTTTAATTTGTGAACTGGCAATTTTGCAACTTCATATTTTGGTTAATTTAGAACTCCTCCTTCACTCAACATGTCAAAAAGACATGGAGGAATGGTCTAGGGAGAGTTTAGAGTGTTTTAGTGAAGTCAATTTGTTCTAATTTGTTCAAGGTTGCATTTTTCCAGCAATAGACGGAAAAAAAATGCTGTGCAAGCTCCGAATTGAATTTTATTAAGTTTTGGAGATTCTTTCTTAACTGTTATAGTGAATTTGAGTTCCTTAGGTATTAATAAGTCTAAATTTCAATGTTTAATATCTTGTTGCTTGGTGTAAGTATGAACTGTTCATTTTTAATAAAATGTAAATTGCAAGAATGAAGTTTTAAATCAGTGAACTGTTTCTTTTAAGTCTACATGTCAATTTATCATTTAAAAGTGTGTATAGTTTCTAATTGGTCTCATATATTTTCTTATTAAATCTTCTATTCAATTCTAAGTTAGATTACAGTTCATATTTCAATTCAAATATGTATTTTGCAAAGAATACAACATTGTCTTTCATTTCCACGCATTCTTTCTTTTCCAAACAGAGATCAAACTTCAATAATAATCCAAATCTAATATGCAATACACTTTTGAGAAAGGAATGCAATATTTTAATGATCAACAATTACATCCTTTCAACTTATCAATTTCCATTTGTTTTCAAATACAAGTACATAAAGTATACAACATTGTTTCTTATTCCTTTCCAAAATAGAAATCTCATTCTCTTGACAACAATTTCAAATCCAGTATACATTACAATTTTAAAAAACTAATTCCATCCTTTATTCATATTTCAATAACAATTTTACAACTTATCACTCTTCCAATTTGATTACAAAATACAAAATACAATGCTTATAATATCCTTTACATTTCCTTTCCAAAAATAGAGAACAAGTATAATTCTTCTTTACATTTCTCAATTCAAATTCAACTTCCATCTACAATGCAATAACTTCACATTACAATTACTATACATCTCATCCACTCAAGGTGGGAAAGGTTACATTGACTTTGCTCAAAAGAAAGGGACTGTCAAACTGTAAATTTCTTCTTTCTCCAAACAACAACATGCTAGTTTCTCCATCATTTTTTTATCACAACAAGGAAGGGGGAAAGGCAATGCTCTCCACCCAACCAAGACATCCAATGAGAAGGGAGAATCCATCCTTCCTCATTGGCCCCGAGCCCCAACCATATTGAAATAAAGAATGAGAGACAACTCATGGCAACAATGGCTTCCACAACAAACAAGCAACATTCTTCACATTGCATCAAAAATAATAAAATACAAGTCAACAAGAAAATAGTTCCCAACTACATTTGAAATCATTCACACAACACATAGGCTTGATCAAGCAAGCCAACAAGAGCAAGAACTATGGGGAACTCCTTATGCCTCCCAATTTGGAATTGGGCATCCACCAAAATCATACCGCCATTAAACACATCAAAACCCATAAACCTTATATCTCCCAACCCCTCCTTATGCCCCCAAATTTTATCCCTTATGCCCCCAAAAGTAAGAAATGCAAGTAGTTTCTTTTCCAAGGTGGATCCCAAACCAAAACTCCCTCCACAATAAAATAGTGCCATTGGAAATCCCTTATGCCCCCATATGAAATCCCCATAGCCTTCTCCTACACCATGCCCTAAGCAATCTACCCAACCAGCCAAGAACACAAACACAAACACCATTTAAACATGCATGCAAGAGAAGGAAAACATTTAAAACACAACTCAAGATGCCTACCTCTCCATAATGGAGTTTGTTCCAAGCTCACAAGCTTTCACAATGTCAAAGTGCAGTCCAAAATCAGCAAAGTGTCAAGCATGCAAAAAGACTCCAAGCTTCCTCCACAACAAGCTCCAAAAACAGCAACAAAAAAATGCACCCCAAGAGGAAAATAACAAAGTTTCAACAACCATAAACAAGCAAGGAGTTTCACTTTTATAGGAGAGGGAAGAGAAGAGGATGATGTGGATCCATGTGGGATGCCACATCATTCTTCCTCAACCCCAAGAGGAAATTCAACATCCTTCACCAAATCACAATAAATAAAATGACAATATCACTTACACACTCCAAAAATGACCCATACTCCAAAAGGACTAAATTAAAAATATGTAAGGGAAGTGCAATTAAAACTTACATATTGTCACTTCAAAATGCATTATAAATGCCTAAATTTAACCTCCAAACCATAGGCATGGTTGGTGGATCATTTTAAGAGGTGTGGGACAAGTTTAACTTGTCCCACAAGCCTCCAAATTTGGCCTCCAAGGACAAATTCGAATTCCTAAGGAGATGAAGTGTTTAACATTCCAAAATCTGCCTTACATGCTCTTACAAATTTCTTACACATTCTTACAACATCAACTTACACACTCTTCCAACATTAATATTTAAAATCAACAACTTTATTAATTACATTCCATATCCCAATTTAATTTAAATAAAGTTTAACTATATGACTCTCACATTAAAACTATCACATTTAAATTAACTAAAAGAAGGAACACATTACTAATAAAATACATACAACAATAATTAAAAGGAACACATAATAAAACACATATCCCATGGTCACATATAATGGAAATCCCCCATGGGAAATCCTAACATAACTCAACACACAAACACATAACAGTTGCCATGGTGACCTTGTTGAATTCACTCAGAATTCCAATATGGTTAGTCTCAGTCCCCCGACATTGTTGTGATTTTTAACCTGCAAAATGCAAATACCTCCTTTGGCCTCGTGGCCATATCAGAACATCCAAAATGATATAAACAACATTTCAAAATCATCTAAACACATGAATCACAACAACATCATGAATTCAACATTATCATTTTTAATTAAATAAATCAACTATATCATCATCAATACTATTCCATACTAGATCTACTCAAATATCCAATGTCATAAGTCCAAATCAACATCCATATTATGTCCATGTCAAATAGTATATCCTCATCCACATCCAAGAAATGTCTCTAGTAATCATCAAGCATAATAACTGAATCTAGATCAATAATAATCCATGATCTAACATCTAACCATCATACCAAAACAAAACACATCCCTAGCATCATCCACTTTTTCTAAAAATCCAAAAATAATAAAAACAAAATTAAACTAAAACAAGCTTGAGTTTTATTACTCACCATCTTTTGTACCCTTTGGTGTTTCCTTGCATCTCCTGCACCTCCTTTTGTCCATATTCTCTTTAATCACTCAGATATCTCTCATCGATTGAATCAATGCCCGAAAATGAGTTTTATCAACCAAATTTCAGGCTTATATAGTCATTGACACCTGGTCATCGTCGACCCCCTTTGGTCACCGTCAATTGGCCTTGGTCACCATCGGCTTGCCTTGACATCCTTTGTTTTGGCTTCCCCGATCCTTTTTATTACCTCTTCTTGTAAATTCTGAAAAGTCCACCTTTATGGCCATTTTTATTTTCCCTTTAGGGAATTCTATTTTAATATTTCAATCCTATCCTTTTATGATCTCGAAGTCCACCTTCGTGGCCATACTTATTCCCTCTTCAAGAATTTTATTTTACAATCCTATCCAATTTGTGCACAAATTCCACCTCGTGGCCATACTTCTCTCTCCCTTGGGGCATATTATTTCACTACTCGCCTTCTTGGCCTTTTTTTTTTTTTTTATGGGGCAACATTATTTTCATCATTGTCCCTTGTGGATGTATAGTTTTTGCTCAATTCCTCATGTACGAAGGATTTCACATAATTTTCACATTTATTTGTGCATACTTTAATGCTTGCCTATGACCTCATGATCATTTCATCTTGTATCCATTTGAGAGATTTCCCATTAGATTCTCTCCTTTTTGTAGTGATTTTCACCCACAGACCGGCCTATAGAGTATTTTCACTTGTCTACATTGAGATTGCAATTGTCCCTCTACCCATGGGATATTGGAGTCACCGTACGTCGGAAAAGTGACAAGGCAGCGTGAGAATCAACAAGTAACTCTTCCACGCACCGACCTCCCGAGGTCGTGCGAGACAGCCGGTGGGGGTAGAATATGCGAGACAAACTAGTTAGGCAGTCTAATGTCTTCGACACTCACTAGTGGAATTTGTGAATCTAAGGCAAAGCAAGCCCTTCTAACTTGGATGGTGTGATAGATCGATCGTTAAGGATGACTCGCTCAAGGCTCCAATCAATATCGAGCTCGCGTGATTCGATCTATGGGTTGTGGAATACGTGGAAAATGACCTGGATAGTTTCGTGTATATCTCCGATAAGGTCATATAGTGGATGATGAATACAATTGACTCTACGGATGATTTTCTCGGCCTAGTCGAGAATTCCCTAACTTCGTTAGTGCGATATCTAGTAAGGACATTGTTCGATGATGATAGGTGGAAGTGGAGTGGACCTGAATACCAAGATGCGTAGGCTAGTGTCTATGTCTAACTGACTTGTGGATTCGTTGGGATGTGGGATCTGTGGATCACAACCATAGACTCTTGGTTGTTGCGGTCCTGTTATGGTCATACGTGGGATCAAGTTCTAATCCCTAGTATCCAAAGAATCGTATGCTTTCTCGCCTTCTATGTTTAGAACCAATAGTTGTGCAATCTTCTCAGAATACCTTACAGGCGTTCTCGTAACCTGGATTCTTAAGCTGGTATCTATATCTACGAGGGTGTCTCCAACGTCTGGCTGTGGAACTAGAGGATCACACCCGAATGTTTGTTCTCTTTCGAGCCCTTCTACGCTCATGTGGATGTTTTCTAGGGTAATCAGTAGTTTGGTGACTTGACCAAAACGCATGTGCTTGGTCGTCTTCTATGTTTAATCCTCTAACCGAGAACCGATCGCTTGTAAATGCGTGGTTGTTCGGAATACTTGTATCCTGAGATTTTGGTCTATGTCAACTATTGCTGTGACTAGGTTTGGTTGAGGCACGATTGGCTCAAATATATATTCCCTAGGCTCTTGAGGTCCCGTGATTGTCATACGAAACAAAATGCAAATCTAATCAGTAATTTAAATAAATTCTAACTACGTGAAATAAATCTAACATATATATCTTTTATTCTTCTAAGAAATATTCTAATAATTTTAAGGAAAGCAAACTATTTTAAGCGTATCTAGAAATAATAACTAAACAATAATTTAAAATGCATAAGATAACCGAGTGTAGTTATTTGCTCGTGCGATTTTGTAGAATTACTCTAAAAATAAAACAGTTTGTCTAATCTACTCGGGCAAGATTCTCGATCCTACCTCAGAAGTGAGGAGTGAATCATAGTTTCTCAGAAACTATCAATCCCCATAGCTTCCCTGGCAATGTCGAGAATAGAATGAAATGAAATAAAGTGATTAACTACTCTATTTGATATGAATCTGACTAGAACTTTGAAATTTAAAACCTGGACTCCGCAGAACAGTGGCGAATCCGATGGTGTATGTGATCTCGTCCCCTCAGTATGATCTCCTCGTTCTTTCGTGTTCACGTGGATCCAGAAAAGCGTGTAATGCTAGCACCGATAAGAGTAGATTTTGGGACAAGGACAGCTCAGAATGCAGACCGAGAATGCGAGTAGGAGAGGGATAGCGCAAGAGTACAGAGCTTGGCTTATGTGATTCCTAGCGGGATTTTACTGCGAGTCATGCAACATGAAGCGACCAGAACCTGTAACTATCCTATACGAAGAGCAAAACCTGCAACTTTAATGGCTTCCTAAGCTATTATGTTCAATGGATTGGATAAAATAAAGACACTGCTTGCACAAGTTGGATATGTGGCTTACCAGCAGCTGAATAAAGCTAACCAGGCATATAATGGATTGAACTAAGAACTCCAAGACACAATAAAAACAAATCTACAGCAAAGAGAAATTCAGAGGCAAGCTTCTAACTGGATTGGGATGAGATAACAGCACTGCCTGCACAAGATGGGTCTGTGGCTTACCAACAGCTGAATAATACTAACCAAGTATGAAATGAACTATGCTATCAATCCTAAGCAAGCTAACAGACCAAACCACTGAAAATCAGAAGACTCTAACCAAAAAAATGGTGGCCATTTGCCTCAAAGACAAGCCGTATGCATTTATAGGAATTCCAACACTCAAAAACCAAAACCAAATTGAACTCCTAAACAATAAACAAAGGAAAAACACTATTCCAGGGGACCAAAAACATAAATGCATGCTCAAGTCGGCAAAGAAAAGCTGGTGAATCGTGATATTTCATGCGAGTCGTGTCAAAAGAGCATTCTGGAAAACGCACACAGACCGCCGCCGAGCAGGGCGCAGCATAGACTGAGACTGCCGAGACCGACCGCTGCTCAGGGGCGGCGGTTTCGCCATCAAGGTCAAGAGGCCAAGGAAAGAGGGAAAAAGGGGAAAACAAAGGGGGTGTGGGGGCTAAATGGGGCATGCGGGATGTTAACACATACCCGAGGGATTTTCTCGGATCCCGAACACGTTGCGAGGAGACTCAGTATCATCATCGGGGCACTTGTTACACCTGCTCTCGCAAAGATCTTGACCTTACAATTTTGGGTACGTACATATTGCCCCCTCGGAGAAGCGTTTTAGCCATGAAGAGGCATAAAATGTTGGGTCCGAGTATGGCAGTCCCGAAATGGGGAGTTAGAAGCTATACCTTACTCGTCCGTGTGTTGAAATGACGCCATCGAAATTCCCGCTACCTACAAAATGAAAAGAGAACTCAAGTGCAGATAGATGCAATAACTTGGAAGATAAACGCTAAAATAATAGGGAAGGAGAACGTACCATTCGTGCTGGGATAGAAACTTACCTCCATCAGTGCTCCAAACCTGTGAAAAAGTCATTTTAAAACGAAACAGAACGATATATATATATGAAAGTGGGCCCATTTTCCTATTCATTTGCGCGAGTCGATTTGATTGATTTTGAGCTCTGGGACCCACGGTGACGGTTTCTCACGCGAGTAGAGTCGAAACGTTCAGCAGTAAGATCGTGATCATGCCTCCATGAGCGGAACACCGACCTCAGCGATCACAAGTTGGTTTTCTTCCATTTTGTGTTTTTCCCCCTTTAAAATTGAAATGTTAAATTCGTCATAATGGGGGTTATTTTTGAAAATGTTAGGTTCAAAAGGTCCATCTAGGGGGGGCGCCTACTGGGTAGGCTCCATTTTTAGTTTAAATGGTCTATTTTTGCTCATTTTGGGATTTTTGGGGTTAACAACCCGCGCGGGTTTCGGATCGCGACCGCCGCCCCGCTGGGGGCAGCGGTTACATGACCGCCGCCTGTTGGGGCGATTAGCACTGACCGCCGCCCTGTTCGGGCGGCGGTTACACGACCGCCTCCCTTAAGGCGGTGGTTACAAAACTACCTCCCTGCTCAGGGCGGCGGTTTTGCACAGAATGCAAAAGAACTTATTTTGGAGACTGCACTTGTATTTTTTTGCATTTCTATATGTTTTTATGACCCTCTGGTATTGTTCAGATACTAACTTGTCCTATTTTGTGTGTTTTTGGGTGTATGTAGGTGAGGGAGGAGTATATCAAATGGAGCCGAGAGAGAGAGAGTGTGATTGGCTTTCGGGGGTATTGGATGCCCTTTCTTAGGATGAGGAGGATACATTACAGAGGGCCGGCATATTGCGTATATCACGCGTGCCCCATGTCACACCATCTAGTCACATACTTTGTGACTTGTTTTCATATTGGGACGCAGATCGGAACACTTTCCGACTGCCAGGGGTCCGTGGTGAGTGGACCATTACTTTAGAGGATGTCTACCGTATCCTGGGGGTCCCGATTATCGGGAGGAGACTCACACTGGAGACGGCAGGGTCCCGAGCACAGATTGCACAGTGGGCAGGCTACATGGGGGATGCAGCCATCTCCACGGGGTCGAAGAAGGGAGTGAGAGTTCGATCCATTCCTTCTTTGCCCATCCCCGTATTTCGACAGGCTATCATGGGGATCCTTGCCTCGAGGCTGATCGGGGACAAGGGAGGGGATACTTTACTATACTGCTGGGCCCCCATCATTGCACAGATAGAGGGGCATGGCCGGATATACGCCTGGGGCGCAGATATTCTGGGGACCACCTACCATGATTTATACAGGGTGGTCCGTCTACAGGGACAGTCTTTGAGCCACCCTACTCTAGTTATGAGTTGGGTGTACGAGCGCTTCATCCCTTATGGCAGGGGCGTGGAGGTGGCAGATCCAGGGGCTGTGAGGGCAGCCAGATGGATAGATATGTCGGTGCTTAGAGCACCTCACCAGCCAGTTGCCTCTCTTACTACAGCAGACATGGAGGCGACACCATACCAGCTTATGGCCGGTATATGGGGAGAGGAGACTCTTACATTGATTTCTTACTCCACCACAGGGCAGCTTATTGACCGCGTGGGACGAGTGGAGGTACATCCTTTCGGGCAGGTTCCTCGCCAGCTTGGCCTACCCATATATGGGCATGCTTCCTCCAAAGTGGCACTAGTCTATAGATCGCCCGCGAGGCTGAGGGGGCCCAGAGGCCGTGGTTCGGGACAAAGTGATCATGCCCGGCACTCCCATTGCAGCCAGGAGGATAGTTCGGGCTAGAGGGAGAGCTGGTGCGCCGGGCACCTTTGCTTCAGATTGCTGCGGGTCCCGCTCACAAGCAGCGATGACCCCATAGATATTGACTCCGATTCGAGGAGCTTACAAGAGGGAGGGTTGAAGGAGCAGATCGATGATAGCGATCCCGAGTGGCATGACACTCAGGATATTTTGCAGGCAGAGAGGGCCGAGCAGAGTGCGCAGAGAGAGACACTCTAGCCTCAGAGGAGCCACTCTCCTAGGGCCATGGTGGAGAGGATGAGTCCGCATGGGGGCGTCGTGTTGCTCCTACTACAGAGCAGCCCTCTCGGTAGCGGCATCCGCGGCGGGCCGGCCCTAGTGACCCATCTTGGAGGCCCGGTGATCCGAGTAAGTTATCCTTTCTTCCTTTCAATGCTTGTTTAGTTTAGGATTTGTTTTAATTGCTATTTCTCCTTGTGTTTTGATATTGTATCTTTTAGTCTCTTGCCTAGTTTCTAATTCATTTTTTCTTCTTTGTTTGCAGAGACTGTTGACGAGTGGCGGGATCTAATCCGCAGGGTATGCACTGATTCCCTGATGATCCCCATGGATAGGACCCATGCGGAGCTATCCATAGATGCCGGGGAGCCCTCAGCAGCCGGTAGGCATACCGACATCTTCACTCCCATTTGGCACGTGGCCAGGATGGTGTCGACTCTCCGTACAGAGTTGGCAGGCTATAGGACAGCCGAGCGTCTTATGAGGAGCCATTCTCATGGCGAGACCGCGGCTGCCCTCGGGACCCTGAGCCCTCCGTGCATTCGAGCGCCGGGAAATAGCGGAGCCCAGCGAGGGCGCGCACCTTCGAGGGGTCGCGCAGGGGCCGAGAGACTACTGGCTCCTATGTATTTTGTACTATAGATTCTTTTGTATATCACGGGCTCTTTGAGCGTTTTGACCATGCCTAGAGCATGATGGCATTGTATATAAACATTGATTATTTATATATATGCATTCGTTTTTGGATCAAAACTTGTCACCGTGTGTTTTCCTTTCTATTTCAGCTCCTCGTGTATACTACGATGTATGTTTTATATGCTTTTTAGAATGTATGCAATGGAAAATGATGATGCAAATGATTGCTTTCTTTTTGTGTTTCATGATGCCGATACATGATATATAGATATATTGTGATCTTAAATCTTAGCTTCTGTGAGCAATTTGGATACCTCATGTTTGTTTTGGCAAAGTGATGAAAATAACTAGTATGATGAACAGATTAACTTGCCCCACTCCTAACTCCACGCAACTAGTAAGATGCGAGGGCTCATCACCAAGAGCCAAGAAGGGCGCAAGTTATGAAATATGGTGAAATGATAGTGATGAAAGACAGATGAAGCTTTGGTGGAACCAAATTGAAAACTACAAGCTTACTCCACCCGAATGACTTCATAGTTTCGGATGCAACTTGCTTTGCGGTTTATCCAGACTTAGACCCGTAGATGGCCACATAGTAGACAAAATCTGGGTTTTAGGATTTTTAACTCTTTTTGGAATTTTAGACATCTGATTCATTCGTTTTTGACTCAAAGTTTGAATAGTTTGTTTATGACCTTTTAACATTTACTTTGTCAAGAGGACCCCCTACACTTTGCCCCATGCTACTAGTAAGAAGCATGGGTTTATCACCGTGGGCAAGGCATAGGTGAGTAAGGGCATTTCCATCCTTTCCCAACCCTACGCCACTAGTAAGAGACGCAAGCTCATCACCGAAGGTTGGTGGGGCAAGGAAATGTGTAAAAATAAAATTTTCTGTTTAATCACTTTTTGACTTGTCTTTTTGAGTAAGATGTCAGTATATGCTTATTTCCAAAGAGATGTATATATGGGATAGATGTGACACCATGAAGCTTCTAGTAATGCACCATAGGCAAGACACCTATCCTAAGAAGAAATCAAAGTAAGAACAAACTGCAGATCTTGGTATGGTTACCGTTAAGACTTCGTCATGTTTGATTTTATTTGATAAAAGATTCTGAAGTGATTGATGATATCGTGAAAATGGAGAGATATGATTAGAAAGTTTTGTGCCAACAACATCATGAGTTTGTAATGAATTGCTTTGAGAATAGACTCCTTGATCACAATCTGTGTAAGAAACGAATGGACAAAATGATCCTAATTTATATGAAAATGCAATGTAGATAGCTATATAGGTAGCGTTAAGTAGCGCTTATATGTAAACGTTTGAGGTGGTGCAGGAATTGACTGTTTCGCCAAACTCCTCACCTTCTAACGTACATAAGAGGTATGCACCATTTCCATAGTCCTTCATGACTCGGTATGGGCCCAACCATTTGGGCCGGAATTTCCTTCCTTCGCCGGTCTTCTTGTCGATCCGGCTGTCTAGTCTTAGAACTAGATCACCTTCGTATATATCACGTTCATAGACCTTCTTGTTATACTGCCGGCACATTCGGTCAGCATAAGCTCTATGCCGCTATTCAGCATCTAACCTAGTTTCATCTAGGCTTTCTAGTTGGGAAAGACGTGCTTCTCTGTAAGCGTCTTCATCCAGAATCCCTTGTAGTGAAATGCGGAGACTGGGTATTTCGACCTCAAGCGGGAGAACTGCTTCTGCCCCAAATACCAGCGAGAAAGGAGTTGCTCCCGTTGGTGTTCTTATTGAGGTTCGGTGGGCCCACAAGGCCGGATATAACTTCAAATGCCAATCTCTCTTGTTTTCTTTCACCGTTTTAAGGAGAATGGCTTTCAGTGTTTTGTTTGTCACTTCAGCCTGTCCGTTGGCTTGGGGATAATACAAAGAAGCCGTATGATGGCTTATTTTAAATTTATTGCATAACTCACGAACCTCTTCATTCTTAAAGAAGTTCCATTATCGAGATAATGATCTCATGGGATACCGTACTGCAAATGATTTGGTTCAAAATGAACTTGGTGATCACAGTAACTGTGTACAAAAGAGTAAGAGGCATGGCCTCCACCCATTTGGTAAAATATTCAAGTGGCCGTGATTATAAAATTATGGCCGCCTCAGTGGATGAGGGAGAGAATTTCCTATTAAGTCTAGACCCCATGTAGAAAAGGGCCATGGAGTAGTGATTGTCAGCAGAGTCAGGCTTTGGCATGTGGATCTCGTGGGAGAATTCTGGCACTTATGACACTGCGTGCAAACTCTATCGCGCGTCACGTTCTAGAGTGGGCCGAAATAGCCCATTCGATGTATTTTTCGAGTGGTGGCATGGCCACCAAAGTGGCCTCCACATATACTGTGTGGGATTCATGGAGAATCCTCTCGACTCTTCGTGTCGACACACCTTAAGAGCATTCCATCGAATGCTTTTCGATAGAGCACCTGCTCTATAATGACATATTTGGCTACAATTATGCGTAACCGCCTTCTTTGTTGTGGTGTAACTGCCTCCGGGTACGTATGGTCCATGATATAATTAACGATGTCAGTGTACCAAGGACACTCAGAGATAGCGGGTCGTGTTTCAATGTAGTATACGCATTCATCTGGAAAGTCTAAATCTACTAGATCACCTCCGTCTAATGGGTTGTCAGCTAACCAATCCACGATGATTTGTCCTTTAACCGATTTCTGATTTACAAATGTTAATTCGAACTCTCCCATTAAGGTTATAAAACGTCCAGCCTTTTTAGACAAGGAACCTTGTGTGAGAAAAGTCCGTAAATGGTCCGTTTTTACCATGACCTTCATTTCTTGATTCAGCATGTAATGTCTTAGGCGTTTAGTAGCAAAGACTATGGCAAGGCATTCTCGTTCTGCCTATGTATAGCGTGTTTCATAGTCGAGCAACGTTCGGCTAATGAAATAAATCACACGTTCTCTCTTGTTATCGTCTTCTTGGGCCAACATACAGGCTAGTGAGACATTGGTAGCTCGTGAGTATAAAATCAACGGGCGATCTTGCTTAGGTGGCATTAGCGTAGGTGGTGATAACAGAAACGCTTAACTGCATCAAAAGCTTCATTGAAATCTTCAGTCCAATCAATGCTATAGTCTTTCTTGAGTAGATTGTTGATTGGATGAACGGCGAAGCTTAAGTCCGGGATAAATCTCCGGATTGCACCAGTTTTCTCGAGAAATGATCTGATTCCAGATTCATTCGAAGGTGGAACCATTTCGAGGACAGCCCGAATTTTGGTTGGATCAACATCAATCCTCGTGATGATATGATGTAACCTAGGAGCTTTCCTCCTGTTACACCAAAGACGCATTTCTCTGGATTTAGCGTGACTCCGTATTCTATTAAACGTGAAAGAATGACGCGGAGTACTTCGGGATGGTCACAACGCTTCTTAGCTTTAGCCAATAAGTCATCTACGTAAGATTCCACGATTTTATGAATTAGATCGTGAAATATGTATGTCATGGCCCGCTGGTACGTAGCACCGTGTTCTTGAGACCGAATGGCATAACAGCATAGCAATAGGTTCCCCAAGGAGTTATAAACATGGTTTTAGCTTGATCTTGCTCGGATATTCTGATTTGATCAGATCCCGAGAATCCATCCATGAGAGACAAAAGTTCAAACCCACAGCTGTGATCAACAATAACATCTATAGATGGCAATGGGAAGTCATCCTTAGGACATGCTTTGTTGATGTCACGGAAATCTATGCAAATGCGTATCTTTCCATTCTTCTTGAGAACGGGAACAATATTAGATACCCATTGGGAGTAGTCAACCGGCTTGATGAATCCTACCTGAAGGAGTTTTATTACCTCCTCTTTTACCATGAGAGCTACTTTGGGCTTCATGGGTCTTGATTTTTGTTTAATTGGCTTTGCGTCTGATTTAGTGACGAGGTTGTGCACCGCAATGTGGGGTGCAACTCCTGTCATCTCTTTATAATTAAATGCAAACACCTTCTGGTGTTCTTTGAGAATCTGAGTATGTATTTCCACTTCTTCTGGGGTTAACGAAGAACCTAGTTTCAATATTCTTGGTTCCTCTTCTGTCCCGATGTTGACATCGATTGTTTCTTCGATCAAAGAGGCGTTACCCTCTTCGAACTCAGGTGGTGCTGGAGGTAAATCTAGATCATCCCCGTTTCCTATTGCATATATGCTAGGTTCCATTTGTGAGGGAAGATCCGTTACGGGATTTCCGAAGTAGGAAGACGAATGTGGAATCAGGGATAAATCTAGCATGTGATAGGAGAGATGTAGTGCTGCATAGGCATTTAAGTAATCCAAAGTAGCCACATCATTTCCAACATGGTCTAGGACGGTAGACTCACTTCCGCTTGAAAGAGGATTTGTCATTGTTTTTATCAATGGTTTGTCACGAATGGATACTGTGAAGTGAGTATCTTCTAGCTCATTGCTTGGAGTAAAATGTGATGCTGAGGTTGCTATTGAAGTGGCGAGAAGATTTTTCTCTCGAGGGATTGCTTCAATGGATATAAAGCTAAACGCCTTGCTTAAATCTAATACAGCGTTTTTGTAGAGTTGTAAATGTTCGGCTTTAGTTTCATATACTTCAGAAACTTGGTTTGTCACTAATTGTGAGTCTCCCAAGACTCTGATGTTATCAATACCAATTCTTTTGGCTAAGGTGAGGCCAAGAAGGAGGGCTTCATACTCAGTGCCGTTGTTTGTGCATTCAAAGTTTAGCTTAAAAGTGAATGGGAGGACTTTCTCCTCGGGTGAAGTAAGAATTATACCCGCCCCGACTCCATAACGAAATTTAGCTCCATCGAAATGGAGAGTCCAATACTTAGCCGGGAGTATAGATGTTGGGGCATCTGTTGCGTTTGCGCACTCTACTTCTACCATACAGAGATCCTCTGCTGGCAAGGAACCAACACCTAGGGAAAATCCTATGCCTACTGAATCGAATGGTAAGAACATTGGTGAATCTTGTTCTATCAACTCAACGATTTTCGCAGTAGTCCCTAATGATACTGTTTCTTTAGTTTTACCTTTAGGGGTTGGAATTGTTTTGGATATGCTGGTAGTTTCAAGATCCGTCGTAGGTATCAAATTTTCCTCTGGCTTTGGGTCAGAGGGTTTATTAAGTTGGTTTGTTGGCAGTTCAAATTCTGAGTGCACCCCTGGTCTTTTCTTTAAATCAGCTAGGTGCAAATCGAAAGGTTTTGGATCACCTTTGGCTACAAATACCTTTCCTAGATGCAAGAATCTTACTTCTTGAAATAGCGTGGAAGGGATTGCCTTCATTCGATGTATCCAAGGTCGGCCGAGGATCATATTATAGTTAGTTTCCCGATCTATAATATAAAACTCAGTCAAGATGGTTTTGGGCCCTAAGGTGACCGGCAGTATTATAGTTCCTATCGAAGTGGCTTTAAGGCTATCATAGCCTCTCAAGGTATTTCATGTAGTGGAACAGTTTGTTTCTCCATATCCAAGTTTTTGGAGGAAAGAGAAAGGGACTATGTTAACTGCGGCCCCATCGTCAACCATTTCCCATTTTACATAGTTATTATAAACCCACACTTGCAAGTGTAAGGCTGGGTCACCTCGGCGTGCGATCTCAGCATCTGTGGGCATTTTACTTATTTCGAAAATGAATTCGACATCCTTGTCCGGCTGCCCGGAGGGTGGATATCAAAATCTACGTGATTTACTTGTGTTTCGGGAGGTGGAGTGATGTTAATTAGATGGCCTAGACCTAATGCTTCTAAAAGAGCAGCTCTGTGAGGGGGAGAGTTCTTTAGTAAGTCCAAAAATGAAATGTGTGAGAAGGTCTTTGTTAGGTCACTAATTAAATCATAGCACCGATGGGTTTTTCAACTATTTGATGACTCTTATCTGTCTCTGGTAGATGACTTGGGCTCTGGTTGAGAGAAATACTCTCGTGTTTTGTTATAGCTTCGATAGGTAGTTCAGCGTCTAATTCTACCAAACTGACTATCTTAGGTCTCGGTTGAGCTCCCAACTATGGCACAACTGACGGATTTAATGAAGTCGAGGCTTCATGATCATTGTTTCCCGTCACTGCACCTTTGTTTGTTCCGGTTGGATTCAGCCTATTGCTATCATGATTTGGGAGCGGATCATTAAAGATTTTGAGGGGAGCATTCTGAGGAGAAACTGCCCCTGTGAGAGTATTTGGTGATGATGAGACGGGATCCGCCAAAAATAGGTCTGTGAAGAACTGTCTTTGTTCTTCTGGCAAGCGTTGCATAAATTTATTGTAGTCATGGCACGTTCTAGTATCGTGACCCCAAATTTTATGGAAACCACAATAAGAATTGGGGTTATAATTCCCGTTTTGTTGGTTTGGTGTGTATTGTGGCCTAAAATTCCGATCAAACTATTGCCTATTAGGACCAAAGTTTTGGAATTGTTGTTTCCGGTTTTGACTTTGGTTTTGGTAACCAAATGAGTTTTGGCTTGGCCTTGTATGGGATTTCGCGTTGTTGTTGTTGTTGTTGTTGTGGATGGTTAAAATCCACCGTATTATTGATTGTCGGGGTAAAGTTGTTGTTTCGTTGGTTGTTTGTTTGTGATGGAGCATTAACAACATTTACCCTCTTGGGCTGGTTGGTTACCCCATCCGTTGTTACCCCACGATTTTTGTTAAGGATTTTGGGTCCTTGATTGACATTTGTGGTAGTCAGTAGTGTTTTGAGTGGAGGTGATTAACCTCCCATTTGTTCCATATGTCTTACGACCACTATCTATCACCGCTATGGTCTATTCGAAGAGCACTCTCAAGTACTTCATCATAAGTTCTTAGTGGGAACTGACTTCTTCCTTCACTCTCACGAGAGAATGAAGGAATAAATCACATAGTTCCATCTGATCCATGTTTGGAGCACTTGCCGATGAATAAAGGATGGTACGCCACCTTTGGATGAAGTGGGCGCATGACTCGTTATATGCTCTTGTTTGATGTGTAAGAACTCCCTGATTCCTGTTCTTAATAGTTTGTTCATGTCGAAGGCCTTGATGAACTTAGACACAAGTTGTTTGAATGAATGTATGGAAGCCTCGTGTATTCTCAGTAATACCAATCGAGAGCAATGCCTTCCAAGGTTTTGGGAAATATTTTAAAGCAACAACCCCATCCCAAGGAGTAATTCTCGTATGGTCAGTAGCGTAAGCTTTGATATGCTGTTGGATCTCCCTCACCTTGAACTGGGAAACTCAGGAGAGGTCTTGGAAGCATGACGCTTCGTATGGTGAAATCTAAGGGTTCCTTTAGGTATTCTCGAATAAGTCCCTATTGCATAGCTTTCACCATGATGGTGTTTCACGAGGGAGTGGTGGTGGGATAGGTTGTTGATACGATGCAACGTATGTGTGGCAAGAAGGGCATAGGAGGTCCCCGTGTTTGAGCAAACATGCTTTGGGAGAGGAGAACATATCTCCTTGTGGTGATTTAGAGTATATGTTTAAGTAGGACGGGGTATTGTCAAGGAATGGATTGTTCGACACTGCACCCGGAGGAATAGTGTTAGAGATGGTGGGCCTTGTTGGCATTTGTTGTGGATATTGAGGAGGCATGCCTAACGTGCCTATTCCCGTAAGGAGATCTACTTGGCCGAGTGGTATGGAGGATCGAACTTCCTGCTTGTATGAACGGAGAATTTTGACTTGCTTGAGCTAGCTCTAACCCTCTCACTCTTTCTACTAACATTGAAATGACTTTCATTTGGTGAAGTCACGGTATTTTCCCGAGCTGCTTTTGTCGCGTGTCAGAAAGGTACGTGATATCCCGTCATGATCGCTATCTTGCCAAGTTTCTCCAAGAATATTTCCCGTATGGGTAGAGGTATTTTCTGAAAAGAGAGCGTTGTATTTTAAACCTCCTACTGTGGGGATTCCGTGGGAGCGTTGTTCACTCGATAACGTATTCCATCCATCATCTAAGACCAGGTATGGATCCGATTGCCTACTAATTTGTGGTCCGAGTAGCATTTGAGGAGACGAACTGCATTCTCCAGTAAACGTCATATTGTTTGAACTCAAGGCTCTGTTTGTTGGGTTCGAGGGGGTTGATCTAACTCGCCTTTGAAAAGACGAACTATATCTCGATTCTTGGGGTTTGTGTTGACAATCGATTAGTTGAATAGTTGTCACCCCATACTAAGAGCGAGGGTGATGATTGCCTATTTTTTTGGGCGTAGTATGCCTCAAGACCCAAGAGGGGTCTGCCATATGCATCAAATCCCGACATATTCGGGGGGTATATGAATACCCGTAGAATAATGGGAAGGGAGTGAAGGTGAATGAGAGAAGATGAAACTCTCAAAGAGAAGGTGAAACAGTTGTTTGTTTTACGTCGGGTTCACCAATTTTGTACGCTGGAAAAGCGACAGGTGAGCGTGAGAATCAACAAGTAACTCTTCCACGTACCCGACCTCCCGAGGTCGTGCCGAGACAGCCGGTGGGGGTAGAATATGCAGACAAACTAGTTAGGCAGTCTAATGTCTTCGACACGCACTAGTGGAATTTGTGAATCTAAGGAAAAGAAGGCCCTTCTAACTTGGACTGGTGTGATAGATCGATCAGCAAGGATGACTGCTCGAAGGCTCCAATCAATATCGAGCTCTGGCATGATTCGATCTATGGGTTGTGGAATACGTGGAAAATGACCTGGGATTGTTTCGTGTATATCTCCCGATAAGGTCATATAGTGGATGATGAATATAATTGACTCTATGGACGATTTTCTGGCCTAGTCCAGAATTCCCTAGCTTCGTTAGCCGCTATATCTAGTAAGGACAATTGTTCGATGATGATAGGTGGAAGTGGAGTGGACCTGAATACCAAGATGCGTAGGCGTTGTCTATGTCTAATCGACTTGTGGATTCGTTGGTATGTGGGATCTGTGGATCACAACCATAGACTCTTGGTTGTTGCGGTCCTCGTTATGGTCATATTAAGGATCAAGTTCTAATCCCTAAGTATCCAAGAATTGTATGCTTTCTCGCCTTCTATGTTTAGAACCAATAGTTGTGCAATCTTCTCTTAGGATACCTTAAGGTGCATTCTCGCAACCTGGATTCTTAAGTCGGTATCTATATCTACGAGGTGTCTCCAGTTGTCTGGTCGTGGAACTAAAGGATCACACCCGAATGTTTGTTCTCTTCGAGCCCTTCTACAAACCATGTGGATGTTTTCTAGGGTAATCAGTAGTTTGGCTGATTTGACCAAAACACATGTGCTTGGTCATCTTCTATGTTTAATCCTCTTAACCGAGAACCGATCGTTGTAACTGCGGGTTGTTCGGAATACTTGTATCCTGAGATTTTGGTCTATGTCAACTATTGCTGTGACTAGGTTTGGTTGAGGCACGATTGGCTCAAATATATATTCCCTGGGCTCTTGAGGTCCCGTGATTGTCATACGAAACAAAATGCAAATCTAACTGTAACGAAACAAATTCTAACTACGTGAAATAAATCTAACATATATATCTTTTATTCTTCTAAGAAATATTCTAATAATTTTAAGGAAAGCAAACTATTTTAAGCGTATCTAGAAATAATAGCTAAACAATAATTTAAAATGCATAAGATAACCGAGTGTAGTTATTTGCATTCGTGCGATTTGTAGAATTACTCTAAATAAAATAGTTTGTCTAATCTACCGGCAAGATTCTCGATCCTACCTCAGAAGTGAGGAGTGAATCATAGTTTCGTAAACTATCAATCCCCACAGCTTCCCTGGCAATGTCGAGAATAGAATGAAATGAAATAAAGTGATTAACTACTCTATTTGATATGAATCTGACTAGAACTTTGAAATTTAAAACCTGGACTCCTCAGTAATGCTGGTGAATCCGATGGTGTATGTGATCTCGTCCTCAAGATGATCTCCTCGTTCTTTCGTGTTCACGTAGATCCGTAAAAGCGTGTAATGCTAAGACCGATAAGAGTAGATTTTGGGACAAGGACACTCTGTAATGCAATCGAGAATGCGAGTAGGAGAGGGATAGCGCAAGAGTACAGAGCTTGGCTTATGTGATTCCTAGCAGGATTTTACTGTGAGTCATGTAACATGAAGTTTACCGTAACCTATAACTATCCTATACGAAGAGCAAAACCTGCAACTTTAATGGCTTCCTAAGCTATTATGTTCTAATGGATCGATAAAATAAAGACACCGCTTGCACAAGTTGGATATGTGGCTTACCAAAACTTGAATAAAGCTAACCAGGCATATAATGGATTGAACTAAGAACTCCAAGACACAATAAAAACAAATCTACAGCAAAGAGAAATTCAGAGGCAAGCTTCTAACTAGATTGGGATGAGATAACAGCATTGCCTGCACAAGATGGGTCTGTGGCTTACCAACAGCTGAATAATACTAACCAAGTATGAAATGAACTATGTTATCAATCCTAAGCAAGCTAATGACCAAACCACCGAAAATCGAAGACTCTAACCAAAAAAATGGTGGCCATTTACCTCAAAGACAAGCCATGCATTTATAGGAATTCCAACACTCAAAACCAAAACCAAATTGAACTCCTAAACAATAAACAAAGGAAAACACTATTCTGTGGGACCAAAAACATAAATGCATGCTCAAGTCGGCAAAGAAAAGCTGGTGAATCGTGATATTTCACGAGTCACGTCAAAAGAGCGCTCGAAAACGCACACAGACCGCCGCCCGAAAGCAGGCGGCGGCCAGATAGACCGCCGCCCTGCTCGGTGGCGGCGGTCACGAGACCGCCGCCCAAGGGGCGCGGTTTCATCACCAAGGTCAAGAGGCCAAGGAAAGAGGGAAAAGGGGAAAACAAAGGGCGTGGGGCTAAATGGGGCATGCGGGATGTTAACACATACTCCGAGGGCTTTTCCGGATCCCGAACACCTCATGCGAGGAGACTCGTATCATCATCGGGGCACTTGTTACACCGCTCGCAAGACATTACCTTACAATTTTATCCTTTATCTTACTCTCTCATTGCTTTTGTCTCATGGCTTACTACCGCAAACCACTCAAAGAAAAGGGGCAAATATAGAAACCTAAATTCAGTATCCCTACCCTTGTCTACTACTGCGTGCGCATATTTTTCTATGGTATTATCTAGGTCCTCCTATAATTAAATCAATCCCCTTCAATATTTGATAAAATCTCCATTATTAATATTTATTAATTCACATTAATTAATTAATTAATATCTACATCCACTATACCCTAATGGACTTGCTATTTAGGATGCTTTTATCCTAAATATAAATCCCTATGCTTTTTCTACCCATGATTCATCCTTAAACAACCCTATCCAACACATAAGCTTTAAAGTGCTTTTTCCTCCTTACCAAATGAAATCCCAACCTAAAGCACAAAATCCACCCCATTGGGGAAAGTTTCTCGTGTTCGGCGACGACACTCAGCCCAGCATCGCCATTGACCTATAAAACTGAGTTGTTTCTTTCCATAATCATCATATGCATGTAAATTTTGGAGCTTTCTTGTGAATTTTGAATAGAATCTCATGCCCGGTCATTCTTTGTAATAGTTACAAAACTCTTAGATCTCCTTTGGACATTCTTGCATCGCCCATGATCATCCTTTGTGAAATTTATCATCATCGTTGTGTTTTTATGCAATATTTTATCATATTATCTTCATATTGCTTACATCTAGTGTTTTACAAGTTCATATCAATTTTTGTGACACTCGATTTCTTTTATCAACCATCTTTTCCACCCTCTTCACTGCGGGTCTCCTATTATACCCCTTTGACCTCGGCCTTATCTAACACTCCTATTTTATCATATTATCTTAGTATTTCTTGCATCTAATGTTTTGTAGGTTCATATCAACTTCTGCAACACTTAGAGTTCTACTATCAACCTTCTTTTCTAGCCTCTTCACTTGTGTCTCCCATTTCATCCTTTTTGACCTTAGCCTTATCTAACTCTACTACAATCACCATTAACATGTCCTTCTACAACTATGTTTTCAACCTCCGATCCCTTTTCTGTGTCCACCTTCATTTTGTTCCCGACTCATCTTACCAAGACCATCATTTTCTTCCTCTATGCTTCAAATTTATCCTACCTACACACCGTTTGTCATCAATTCGGGCCCAATTTGTTAATCCAACCTCCCTTACTACTATTTTATGCTACTTTCGGAGGTTTCTACCTCGGCTTCTTTTAAGTTGGTGACTCACACATCCACAAGCTCATGTTTTACATCCAAATCCTTACAGATCTACATGTTTAGCTTACATTCGAATCCACCCTCCCGTGTCATCATCGACCTACCTCTCGCATACCTGGTCGCTATCGACCTAGATCGTGTAACATTTAATTTACATTTCTTTCAGTCAAATCAGATTTTAGATCAATTTTAGTCATTTCTCATATTCAGTAATATTTATGTTTCTTCATGCTATCTACTGTTTCATCCTTTACTTCATTTCTTCTTTAAAATGAGGTTTGACATCCGTGGAAAGGAATTTCAACCTTCTTAGAGCCAATTTTTTTAGGAAACCCCTGCATATCCTATCTAATCATTCTTCTGTTTAGACACTCTTATTTCGGGTTCATCGCCTACAATGAGGATCAATTACTTGGCACTCGTCCATCCACATTTATCACGCTTCGAGGTACTATAAACCCTCCATATTCTAAGTTGCTAGTTTATTTTAGTAGTTAGCTTATTAATTTGAGTACGAATGAAGAAATTTGAACAACAATGATTAATCTCATTAAAATATAGTCAACTTGGGATCCTATGGATCTGTCCCCTACCCTTCCATTCCAATAACACTCTCTATCAAACATGAAGGATAGTATGTGACTTTCTACTATCATGCAACATAACACTACAAAATTAATATAAATGTGTATTTATATATATACTGTATATGTATATATATTTATACATATAGATATATGTAGACTATAGAGAATTCAAACTACCGACTATATATTATATACATGCCATAACAATTTACAAGGGAAACTCCCAAGCTTTAACAATGAATGGATTCCCCTGTAAAAACATGTTTATCACTTACATAAAGGAAATATATAGAAATCCCAAGTGGATTGCAACCCAATACACTATTTTTTCATTTAACAATATAGTCATGGCCTTCCTATTTCCATAGGAAATGACATCTCAGACAAACCACATAAAAGCTTATACATTAAAAATAAGAAACACACTCCTTCAACCTAGATGTGTTAAAAATAATACAAATACGTTTTCAAACTACTAACAGCTTTCCTTTTATTTTCTAGTAAAGTTTTTTAAAATACCATTACAACTTAACTCGAATAATAATATTTTGTTTCCTTTGCAGATAGTATATTTAAGAAGGATAATAACAAAATGAAACATATATATATATATATATATATATATATATATATATATATATATATATATATATATATATATATATATATATATATTATATATATCCAATGGAAAATAATACTCAAACCGGGATTTCAACCCAACTAAAAAGAGTAAACTAAATGTATTCAATCATAAATATTTGACAACAAAATGCATCAACAAAATAAAAAGAGTATATCCATGGAAAAACCCGATTAAGAATCATTCTTTTCACGGTATTCAAATAGAAGAATGATTTATAACCTCACCATTACAATATTTAAAAGTTATAAATAATAAATATGGAGAGAATGATTTGATGCATGTATACTTGACCAAAATCCTTTCAAGTTCCCTTCCGGATCAATTTGGGCGCAACCAGATCTTTCTCAAAAGCAAGTTCCACATGTGATATAAAAATCTAAGCAACAATAGTCTTTGACTCGATTAGAAAACCTCATTCTTAACTTGATGGTCATTTAAATATCCCTAAAAATCTCTCCACCATTTTTGTCAAGCTTTCTAAGAATGTACAATGTGCATTTATAGATTAAAAAAATAGCTCCCCCATATCTCTTCCATCTAGAGCTCAATGGAGCCAAAAATGATAACTAAAAAATGAACCCCAGAATAACCATACCTTCCTCATTATCTTCCTCAAGAATCTTCTTGATTCTTTTGACGTGAGTAATGGTGCATGAATGTACACCAAAACTATTGTTCATTTCACCACCACCCATTTCCCACCTCTGGTGCTCAAAATAATCTTTCCCTTTGTCTTGAACATGCTTTCAAAAAATTCGTTATCTCATTTTTCCATGAGAAAATGTGAGTTCAAACATTACAGCCATGATTAAATCCATTTGAAATCCTATGTTTGGGTTATTATTCCTCTTTTTCATTCAAGGACCATGTTAGAAGTGTTGTTTTTAAAGATCCCTGTAAAATTTGATTGTGAATCGGTTTTGAACCATGAAAAATGCCTTTGTATACATTTCCCTGGTCATGTTATAAATTTCATGTTTATCTTCATCGCTTGATGATACATGGCATTTTCTAGTTGGTTGTGGTATGGTAGCTTTAAGTTACAAACTTACAAAAACCGTATAATATTAACAATTTGCTAAATTGGCCCCGAGGCCCGACAAATATTCCTTTGAATATTCACAATTAAAAATTGTAAAAACAGAAATTGATTCCACCTCTGAGGAGATACACATGTCACAAGTTGGTTGAATGCGGGGATCATGCCCTAATTTATTTCTTGACACTAAGGTGATAAAGTATAAAAGTGTAAAGCATCTCCGAGACCCGCCAAGGACACGTGGTGCTTTCTCATGCAAAGAGAAAGGAAATGGTAATTACGTAAAATTGGTAATTTTGAGTTCAATTGAGAAAGAGAAGAAAGAGTCAAAAATAACCCATAGCTCGCCACCGTTAGGATGAAACCACGTGTCAAAATCTAGATGGAAGTTAAGGGTGGGTGAGTGGGACAAATAGCTAAACATGTCTCGCATTCAAAACACGATGCAAAAGTGCAAAAATTTTCTTTGATCTCGCATCGCATAAGGATATTCCATGTGGAAGGCTTGTATTTATAATTGAGAAAAGAGAAATGGAGGGCCATGATGCAATGCATTAATGACTACCGCTATTATTATGTCTTCGCACAAATCAAGGAGGAATTTTGAAGTCTTTGAATGCATTGAGATTTTTGCCATCATTTTTGAGATCTGGATGTCATTGTTAGTAGAATTTCTTGAGGAACAATGTGAAATTGATCGCAGAACATGAATAGAGAACCAAAGATTGAAAATCCTTTGAACCAGATTCGAATTACATGTATATTCACAAAAATTGGTAAGAACTAAGATACTCTCGTACTCTTATTCATTTGCAAGGAAATTTGAAGTAAAACTAGGGCATTAAATATGAATACCATGTCGTCAAGTTTTCCTGTTACTTCTAGAATCACTAGTAATCTAGAAAAAATCATGGATACAGATTTGATGAATGCCAACCTAGATGAATTCTTGCAAAGATTCAATAGCCCAAACAAGAGTGAATTAATGGAAGCGATTCAAGCCAATAATATTACTTTAGCTAGTGTTATTTCACCCTTAGTACACTACCTTAACTAGTAAGACTTTGTTCCATAAATTATGATCCGTAAAAGAGGGAAGTTCCGGATGGAAGTGGGGAAGTGCTATTAACTTTGACGATCATGCAACCATCTAGATAATGATAAAATTTCCTATGATTAGAAATCCAATAACCTTAGGTATCGACTTATCCCTATAGGATTCTGAAGCTAAGAAAAAGGAATATGCTCAGATTATAAATACCAAATGGGTTTTAATAGAAAAAGAAACAAATCGAATCCATAAAATACTTGTCAAGGAAAAATTCATTTAGAAGAAGAAGATGTGATTGTATTGTTGAGTTGACTGGCTCGATTAGATATAATGAATGAATTCAAGGAGTGGATATGTTCCTATTTGTGGATAGTTTTGGAAAACAAGGGTAACATTTTCTCGTAAACCTTCATCGCGGTAATAACTTCATGACCAAATGATAAAGACTGCCAAAGAAAAAGAAGATGGGTGATACTAGAGGACTAGAATTTTACATGATGACCTACTTGATTTATAATATTGCCGCCATGGTTGATTCCTCGGCCTTGTGCCACTTATCGACTTTGAAAAATTCCAAATGCATAAGATCTTCCTCAATTACGCTTGTAATTGGAAAGAGAATGTGAGATTGGTTAATGATTCCTTCTTCGCACTACTCATATGCTTATTTAGACTAGAATGGGAACATCACAGATTTCGAGGAGGCTAGAGAAGTAATCATGGAGTATGGATGTTATTTTATTCAATACATGAAGTTTACATACATTGGGGTTAGTGGATTTAAAGGTAAACCATGTAAGCTACCAAGATATTTAGATGATAAATGGCCTTGTGTGAATCAAGCAAGACAATTAACACCAATTCACAAATTGATTGCTGGAAAACATAAGACAAACATCAATTTTGTCATCAAGATTGGAAGGTACTCCTACCCTTCAATTATAAAGACTAGATTGATGGAATATGAGATGAAAAATTTTTAGATGGAAAGGTTTGAGGCAAGGGCCAACTATGACATCAGTTGGGTATTCGATAATCTTGTAACTATGTTCAAAGGTTCTTGCAAAAAAATCCTTCACATGAAGTCAAGGTCACTAAGGATAGTGAACCATTTCAAATAGGAAAATATGTAGATGAAAATATAGTAGAGGTTACACAAGATGCAATCTGTTGAGGATAATATTGTTGATAGTGTGGATGTACAAAATTTGGGTAAAGTTAAGGAACCAATAATTGAAATCCAACCCACCATGTTTCAACATAAGGTTTTAAAGAACAAAAAGAGGATAATGTGTCAGTTCACCCACCTCCAAAATAATTGGAAATCATGGAATGAAAGGAAATTCTTACACGATAAGTACAAACTTAAGAAACTCCCAAGGAAAAGGTGAGGTTAAGATTGCATCACCTAAAAAAATAAAGAAAGAACAAATTGTAATCACTGATGTAATTTTGAAGGAGACTAGCTAGCCCTAAACTCAAGATCAATAAGGAAGACAATCGGGAAGTGCCGCACAGACAAAGTGAGAACAAAGAGATAATTATGGGATATGAACAAGAAAATTAGGAAGAATCATCATTCTAAGAGCTACAAGACTGTCCAATCAGTTGGTGATTTTCCCCAAGAAATACCAACAAGAATTCATAGAAACAAAATTTGGGACCACTCTTACAAAAGGATGGATAAGAGAGATGATCTCAAAAGAAGAAGAGGAAATTGTCCCTGTGAAGGCTATAGATCTCACAGCTCTATCTTTTCCAAAACTATTAAGAACCTCCAAAAGGGCTAGATTTCTCACCAAAACTCATACTGATCCACTGGGATCTAAAACTTTAGAAGTGGTAATCCCTCATGAGGGAAAGTCAAGAGAAAATATAACAGCCAATGATTATAATGTCCAACTTATTCCCTTAAGAAATCCATTCAAGAGAAAAATTAAAACAAGGAGTATCAGAGGTTGTAAGTGACCTATTGCAAAAGGTGGATTAGGATAGGATAACTAAGAAACAATTGAAAGAACAAGTCAAATATTTGAGTTCTAGTCTACAACAATTTATTGGGAAATCTAGTCAAACTCAAGCAAGTACCTCTTCCAAAGAGTCCCTGAAGGAATTAAAAAGATTGATAAGTTTGTTAAGAAATTTCAAGTTGTAGACATATGGGTTGAGAATTGTACAAAAACGGGAAAATAAATAATTGAAGAAGCTATGAAAAAGTATGAAGAGCTCAATAATAGGATTAATGAAATTATTGACCTAATTGAGCAAAGGTGTGATAATGAAATCTTCTACTTTGAAGTAATTTTTGCCAAGTTAAATCATATAACTCAACTCGTTGATGAATTTCTTGAAAAAGAAGGGATTTTGCCTCAAGAATTGTGGGAACTCAACATGTTATGGAGGATTTATCGTGTATCAAGGTGGAAGTTTGAATGGAATCAAAGAAAAGATAGAAGCCAAGAGGAAATGGGTTGATGATACCTTAGATGTTATTGATTTTAAACTTGAAGATATAGTTTTTGAAAAATCCAAGAGAATATATGGTGATCTAAAGGCTAAGTTTGTATTTAGTTCTTTTAAGAAAAGCATTCAGAAATATGACTTTTCCTAGGAAGTTATTAAAGTAATGAGGAAAATTGAGACTGAAATTGTAGAGTTAAGAGCCAAGCCATTGGAATACAAGCAGAAAATGGGCCACTGTGTGAATGTAATAGAACAAGAAATAATTTGATTTTCCAACACTTTACTGAGCCGATGAAGAATAAATCAATGAGCTCTTTCAAAGGTATGATGCATATGTAGAAAGGTTTCACAGAAGGAGGAGGAGAAAAAGTTGAAGAATAAAAGGATACGAGACATGAAATATGATGATCAATATTAGGCTTGTCATTCTTAAAAATTTATCTTCTTTTCATATTTCATTTGTAATTGATGTTTCATTTGATACTATTGCTTCATGAAGGATGAATAGTACTTTTAAAAACTTTTTATTCTCTGATATAGATTGTAATTTGATACAATGTATTAGATTTTTATATTTCTTGGATGAAATTTTATGTCCATTATAAAATCATATAAACTAATGAGATGTTTGTACTTTCTATATTTTGAAAAAGGTAAAATGGGGATCTATAGGGGCCCCATCCCATGAAAAGAAAGATTACATATATCCTCAAGAGTTGCATCACAAAAAGGGGACAATAACAAGAAACTTTAGGCATCTAATACCACAAATTCCTTTACAAAATCCTCTTTGCAAAGAAGTATTTTCTTCACTAATTTTTTTTCCTAAGCCCATATTTATCTATCCCTAGTGCCATTTTAACAAAAATAATGTCTCTGCACAAAGTGTGCGAGACATGTCCATTTATAAAAAGGTCATCCATACTAGACATAGGGACTATTTAACAAACTAAGCAATTGACTGATTCTTGTAAGAAGATTCTTAAATTTGGTACAGAATTGCACAACAAATATAATACAAAACAATATGATATTCCTATATCTTTCACACAATACAATAGCCTAATATATAGGCTGGAGTTTCCCTAGAATATAGGAAACTAACTCAACTACAAAATCTCACCAACTTCCTATATATGTGAGTTGTTATAACTCACTCACCAATATACAAGTACGTGATTATAAATCACTTTACAAATATGAATAAGAGAGCACTAATAAATTAATTCCTAACATTCCCCCCCTTAGTGCGAACATGGGGAAAACCTGCCTTGTACTGCAACGTGCCGCTACGTAGCTTGCTCATGATCTGGATGGTTTCAAGGACAATACCAACAACCTCTGGATGGTTTTCCAAGTGGTTAACCAACAACCACACAATGAGATGGTTTTTGAGGATAGTACCAACAACCTCTAGATAGTTTTTTTGGATAACTAACAACCACGATATCATGATGATGCAGTAGGATCAACAACTCTCATCACTATCTCACTGCAGGGAATAACATAGGAAATTCTACTTGAAATGCATTGCTCGTACACACATAGAAAAAGTCGACATGGAAATGGAACATTGGATCATGTTCCCCCCCTCAATGTGAAATTTCCACTTATTGAAAACAGGATCACTGCAAACTGAGGCACACCACACTGGAAGCACTAAAATCAAACTGCACACACACTGTCACCAAAGCTGATATGCGGCCCCGTGCCGTTGGCAATCGATGAGAGGTCACCGAATGACCTCCAACCTCCAGATCATGCTGCTAGTTCAGCCGGATGTGATCATGAAGCTCAAAAAATACCTTCAATAATTTGGACGTCGCGTACAAGTGAAAATGCGTCCAAAATTGAAATGCGGGCAATTTTTTTTTAATTTTTCGAACTTTGGAAGACGACACTTTTTATAATAGTATTGACCCACAATGAACTTTTGATGACTAAACAAAAATTGACTCTCGACTTGACTGCAACTAAACTTTAAATTATTAATTCTCAATATTTTGACTCCTTAATTTTGAAAATGGACACAAAAATAACTATTTTACCATATATACATATTGACTTATGAACTCGACTTTATGGATTTACAAAATAACATTAACAATAACATGACTCTTTTAAGACAAATGTGACTAAACTTATGAAGAATAATAACTCTAACAACATCCAATTAAATATTGGATTTAATAAAAGACACTCACTAAATAAATGACTTTTTATCTTGATGGACATACATGACACATTACAAACATAGAGAGACAATGAAATAAAAGACAAATTACATATGGACAAATAAATGGAGGCTATACGTGCACACGGATGGAGGAAAATATATACTATCTACTTTAACCCATGACTTAACTGAACTGCAAAGTGGATTTGATACAGGCAACGACCTGAGATTGATGTTTTGATGTGCAACGATCATGAGCAACACATTTTCCTTGGAAACAACGTCATTTGTGGATCGAGCCAGATTAAAACTAATGCGATTTTTCAGCGAAGAAAAGGTCCGAGCTGTGTTTAATGGTGATGTTGACTTGGTTGGTGAGTTCGTAGTCTCCACGTCAAGTTGTAGATATGCACAGGGTTGTCTTCTTGTATTCCACACCACAAGATCTTAATTGCTCAGCACAAAACCTGGTAACTCAAATCAAATCAAAATTTGTTGCTATAAACTCACAGGAATAAAAAAGAGGCCGCCAAATCAATACATGATGAGTCCAGATCCACGATGTCGAAAAAGTACTCAGAATCTGCGTTGAGTGCCTGAGTTCCACACACCACAGCCTTTTATCTCCCGACTCGACAGCTATATGCACACAGTTGTATAGAGATACAAATATAAATTACGCTGGACAGGTATGGATCATACAATAATGATTGTTTTTGTGGCTACACAGATCGTGGCTTCTAATAAATTATATTATGCAACCGTTTTCAAGAATGGCATTGAAAAAAGCTGGACGTATATGGTAATAATAGTCCAGATCTCAGAATAATGCTTGATACGAAATGAATCACCTTGATAAAATCCGCACAAATCTCAATCTATATGTCCGATTGGCATGGGAAGTTCACAATGCCCGAGATGTAGTAGAAAGAAATGATTATTCAAGTTTCCTTTGTGATCATAACTCAACAGAGGAGATGGATTCTACAAAGACTGGTAATAGAGAAATAACTTGGCATAGTTTTACTTTTCGGACGCCAAGGAAATGACAACACATATAGAATATTAATCTATATACATCCAATTTTAACCAAGAAGAAGGAAACACATTCTCAATTACCTATCACAAAATAACACCATCAATGGGGCTTTATAAGAGAATAACCCCCACACACACTATTACTCCATCTAGACGTGATTCGCTTTAAAAAATTGTGAATACTAAGCTCGATACCAAATCTTAAATTTGGTATGTAATTGCATAGTAGATATAATACAAAACAATATGATATTCCTATATCTTTCACACAATACAATAGCCTAATATATAGGCTGGAGTTTCCCTAGAATATAGGAAACTAACTCAACTACAAAATCTCACCAACTTCCTATATATGTGAGTTGTTATAACTCACTCACCAATATACAAGTACGTGATTATAAATCACTTTACAAATATGAATAAGAGAGCACTAATAAATTAATTCCTAACAAAGATACCCATTCACTCATATCAAAACCACCTTTAGAAAATACCCTTTTCCATCTAGTTTTGGTACAAAAATTTGGTCGAGAAGCTTGAACTAGAAGTGCAACCACAATTGACCCTATAACATCTAGAGAAAAAGCCATGGAGGTAGTAATCGAGTAGAAGGCCTGGAGCTAGACTCACCCTTATGTTTTTTTCAAAAGGAAATGATGGCTCAAGAGTTAGAGAGGGTTTACTCACTGATTGTTTTTCCTCCAAGACTGAAACATGCTTCTCCAATGCATTCAATTGGTGATAGAGGGAAGGAATTGTGTCCAACGAAACCAATCCATCAAGCACATATGACTCCAGAGGGATTTCTTTCACAAAAAATTCCTCAATGTAGATGAATGGGCATACATGTTTACCAATACTTGATATGTTAGTCTAGTTCACAAGCCAAAATTTTCTCAATGACTCGAGAGTTCTCCTAAGTTTAAAACCGAAAAAGTGAAACTACATCATCTGAAAGGTAGAGAACACGGGACTTATCTTGACAATTCTCCTAACTAATGCAGCTCTAATAAAGCTGGATGTGTCAAGGGCCCGATGTAATCCTCAAGGTCAATAATTTAAAAACATCCTCACAAACACTTCATCTGAACCTGTTAAATAAAAAATGGAATGCAAGTCTTCATGGGATATTTCTTTCAAACTAGACTCTACTAGTTCCCCTACCATGATACAAATGAATATTTTCAAATTTCCTATATGCAAAAGAATAAAGTATGAAATGATGAAGTGGTGCATTTTTATAGCAAATTTGAGGCATGTTAGTTGAGCTAGGTGCAATCATGGTAAAATTGCTTCATATATCCCAATAAGATATCTGCATGAGGAAAATAAAGGTTAAATGAATTGGCATTTGAGTAGAAAATGGTGATTGATCTAATTTGACAAGAACCATGTGTGATAAATAACCCATAAAAGCATGAAAATGAATACACAACATAATAGACAAATTATTGAAAAGAAAATGAGAGCATCTATCAAATAAAATCACTTGGAGGTGATTGAAAATCATCAAAATTGAATATCCAAATCACCAAGTAAAAAATAATAATTAAATAAATGTCCAAAAGTGATGACACAAAGATTCAGGTCATGTGTAAACAGAGTAAAAACGTGAAAGGCACATAGTTCTCACACCTAGAAACATTTTACGAGGTATCTTCATGAGAATAACATAGACTAAATTATATGTTGTAGAGGGGAATATTCCCTTGAAGATTCATGTTTTTGGGGGGAAAATTGGAAAGAAAATGGGTGAATAAAATTATATAAATGTGATGAGAATACTCTCACAAAGGGGGTTAAAATTTTCTGAAATTTTAGAAGAGAAAGGAAAACTGAGAGAAAACCAATTTCCGTGAACTCATCTGAGAAACATGTTATTTTCTTTTAGCCTTCAAATTAGATCATGTCAAGATGGTTGTAAGTGTACAACCATTGACAAACACTGAGACTGTATATATTTACTTTCCCTTGTTGATAAATTTGATGAGCCTTGAATTAATTGTGTCAATCATAAACATTGTTGTATCTGTTGTCAAGATGAAATACTTTAAAATAGTTATTCATTCTCCCATTACAATCTTATTTTAGAGATCCTTTTACTCACACATAACTTTATGATTCTGGTAGCATTCTAGAAATTACAATTGCACTATTGAGAAGAGCTTTCATTTCATTTGTGTTCTAGAAGTTTTAAATGGAATCAAAGAAAAGATAGAACCAAAGAGGAAATGGGTTGATGACACCTTAGATGTTATTGATTTTAAACTTTAAGATATAGTTTTTGACAAATCCATGAGAATTTATGGTGATCTAAAGGCTGAATTTTTGTTTAGTTGTTTTAAGAAAAGCATTCAAAAAGATGACTTTTCTTATGAAGTTATTAACACAATGAGGAAAATTTAGACCAAAATTGTAGTGTTAAGAGCAAGGCCATTGGAATACAAGTAAAAATTGGTCACTTTGTGAATTCAATAGAAAAAAAGACATTAATTTTCCAACACCATATAGGGCTAGATGAAGAAGAAATCAATGAGCTCTTTCAAAGTTATAATGCATATGTGGCAATGCTACGAGAAGAAGAAGTTGAATAAGAAAAGGATGTAGACATGAAAGATGATGAACAAGCTTAGGTTTATCATTCTTAAAAATTTATCTTATTTTCATATTTCATTTGTAATTGATGTTTCATTTGATATTATTACTTCATGAAGGATGAATAGTAATTTTAAAAACTTTTTATTCTCTAATATAGATTGTAATTTGATACAATGCATTAGATTTTTATATTGCTTGGATGAAATTTTATGTCTGTTATAAAATTATATAAAATAATGAGATGATTGTAATTTATGTATTTTGAAAGAGGAAAAATGGGGATCTATAAGGGCCCCAGCCCATGAAAATAAAGATTAAATATATCCTCAAGAGTTGTATCACAAAAAAGGGGGAAATAACAAGAAACTTTAGGCATCCAATACCACAAACTCCTTACCAAAATCCTCTCGCAAAGAGGGATTTTCTTAACTAATTTTTTTTCCTAAGCCCATGTTCATCTTTCCCTAGTGCCATTTGAACAAAAGAAATATCACCTTCAAAGATGCAAGACATGCCCATTTGCAAAAGGTCATCCATGATAGACAAAGGACCTCTAACAATGACTAAGCAATTCTTATCGCTTCTTGTAAGAAGAGACCCATTCACTCATATCCAAATCACCTTTAGAAAATGCCCTTTTACCTTTGGTTTTAGTAGAAGAAGTTGGTTGAGAAGCTTGAATTGGAATTGCAACCACAACTCGACCCTAGTATAACTGGAGCAGAGGGTATGGAAGTATTAATTGGAACAAAAGGCCCAAAGCTAGAATCACCCTTAATTTTTTCACAAAAGGAAATGATGGTTCAGAGCTAGAGGGGTATACTCACCGGTTGTTTTACCTCTAATACTAAAACACGCTACTACAATGCATTCAATTAGTGATAGAGGGAAGGCACTGTGTATATAAAAATCTCTCCATCAATCACATATGTCTCCAGAGGGATTTCTTTCACAATAAATGCCTCATTATAGATGAATGGGCATATATGTTTCCCAATAATTTATATGTTATCCCTACTCACAAGGTAAAATTTCCTCAATGACTCGGGAGTTCTTTGAAATTCAAACCTGAACAAGTGAAAGTACATCATCTGAAAGGTAGAAAACATGAGACTTATCTTGACAGTCTCCTAACTATTGCAGATCGAATGGTTTGGAGGTATCAAGGGCTCAGTGTAATTCTTAGGGTCGAAATTTCAAAAGCATCCTCACAAACACTTCATCCAGACCTGATAAATCAAAAATGGAATGCAAGTATTCATGGGATATTTCTTTCAAACTAGACGCCACTGGCTCCCCGCCATGATAAAATGGATTTTTTCAAAATGCCTATACACTAAAGAAGAAAGTATGAAATGATGATGTAAATGGTGCATTTTTATAGGAAATTCAAGGAAATATCATTGTGCTTAGGTGTAATCATGGTAAAATTTCTTCAGATATTCCAATAAGATATTTGCATGAGGAAAATAAAGGTTAAATGAATTGGCATTTGAGAAGAAAATGGTGATTGATCTGATTTGACAAGAACCATGCGTGATAACTAACCCAGAAAGGCATGAAAATAAATACACAACATCTAAGATGGATTCTTGAAAATAAAATGAGAGCATCTCAAATCAAATCACCTGGAGGCGCTCAAAAATCATCAAAAGTAGATATCCAATCACCAAGTGAAAAAGAATAATTAAATAAATGGCCAAAAGTGATGACATGACATCCCAGTCATATGTAAACAGAGAAAAAATGTGAAAGCTTGTAGTTCTCACACCTAGAAACATTTAAAGAGGCATCTTCATGAGAATAACATAGACTAAATTATATGTTATAGAGGAGAATATTCCCTTGAAGATTCATGTTTTTGGGGGTGGGGAATTGGAAATCAAATGGGTGAATAAAATCAAAGGGGGTTAAAATTTTCTGAAATTTTAGAAGAGAAAGGAAAACTAAGAGAAAACCAATTTCCCGTGAACTCATCTGAGAAACATGTTATTTTCTTTTAGCCTTAAAATTAGATCATGTCAAGATGGTTGTAAGTGTACAACCATTGACAAACACTGAGACTGTATATATTTACTTTCCCTTGTTGATAAATTTGATGAGCCTTGAATTAATTGTGTCAATCATAAACATTGTTGTACCTCTTGTCAAGATGAAATAATTTAAAATAGTTATCCATTCTCCTATTACTATATTATTTTAGAGGTCATTTTAGTCACACTCGAACTTTATCATTCTAGTAGCATTCGGAAATTACAATTGCACCAAGAGAAGAGCTTTCATTTCATTTGTGTAATAAACAATTTTAAAGTCATTATGTCTCCACTTTGTTAAATGTTTCTTATAAGCCTTTGACTGTATCTTAGGCATGATAAATTATATTTCTCTTATGTTTTACTAAGTCTTCAAAGATGAGATTTTGTGTTTGAATCCTTAAATATTGTATAAAATTGTGCATTCTTGGGCTTCCATGAGTGTACATCTTCTAAATTGAAGGTTCATTGTGAGCTATTTGAGGTGTATTTGTCTGCAGTACTTTGTATATCTCCCAACATTTGTTAAAATTTCCTTGAAATATGGTATAATCAACTTTATCTTGCTTAATTCCCCAATCAAATACAACCAAAACCAACTAATCCTACCAAAACTACCCATGTTTTCCTCATTAAAGCCAAAAATATGCTAAGGCATGTTGGTTTCATACTATCTTTAGTAGTCTTATCTCTATTTAGAAGACATTTGCATTGTCTAGAAGTGATAACTCGTGAGAGTTAGCCTTTGCAGAATTGACCATGTCTTCCTAGAGATGTTTTTTAATTACTTTACAAAGGAGTGCTAAATATTGTTGATACATCCACCCCACTCACAAATACATAGTATAGAATGGGTCCTCTCACCTTAGATAAAGGTGTAGCCTAAAGTAAGAGGTTCGATCATACCCTCAACATGATGTTACCTAACTCCTCTGAGCTCGAGTGATAAAGAGATGATGATATCCTTCCCTAGCTAAAAATGACACAAATCTAGATCCATCATCCTCTAGGCATCCTTCTCATCCTGTTGATGCTACTCGGCCATAAAGAGAGGACTGATTTGGGTACCAACACCCCTCTAAAGCACCACTTCTAGGGAAATTTGTGCAAATACATACAATTTTTGACCTTTGGTAATGATTCATACATGTTTAGATGCAAATATGTGGTCTAAACATCATCCTTTGTTAAGCTTTGTGAAAATTAAGCAAGATCAGAAGTTATTTATGTGATAATTCTTAGTTTAAGTGAACTTTGCACTAAATTTTCTTGGCTAAGGATAAATATTGACAAAGGACGCTCGAATTTTTCAGATTTATAGAAATTGAGTATCAATTTACAATTGACAAGTCATTTACAAGTGTTTAACACATCTAAGGTGCAAATCCTTAGTGGCGACTCCATATTTTGTTCATAATTTCTAGTAGATACCAAAGTCTTAAGATTTGATGATTGAATGTTTTTTTAATATTTGCAATTTGAAAGGAAGAAGGTCCTTCTTTAACAATAATCCTACTAGAAGACTATTTCCGAACTTGGAAGAAAAAACCTAAATAGGAAACAAGTTTGGAAAGCTTTGGGGGATCAAAGGTCGGGATAGAAGGTAGTGTCACAGTATAAAGTTCACTTCTCACTAAGAAGTAAATTTTTCAAAGGGGAGAGCCATAAGCCAAACCAAAAACTCCACTTCTCATTAATATCCCAAATGATCCCCCTAAAAGGATACACCTAGCAAATTTTTGGTCACTCTAACTAAAATTTGTACCACAACTCATGCCCAAGGTATAAAGAGTCTCATACCACAATAAGGGGTAGTAAAGCTCCCTCCTAATATAGTCTTACCCAAGTACATCCCTTGTGATATAGCCTAGATGTTTAGTCAAATTAAAGTCATTGTGTCTATTTTTGAATTGCTTAGGATTCTTGAACATAGAGAGAGGGAAGTCGAGTATTTGGGGTTCAAAGAAGAGGTATTACCCTCAAGAAAGAATGTGAATATTTTGGATACTCCCCTATCATTGCAAAACCTGGAAGTACCACAAGTGTTGGAGGACTTGGGATAATCACCCGAGGTATATCTGGGTACTTCTCTTGCCAAGTCTCACTTGATTTTGATCCTTTCTACACTACTTTAATCATCAAGGAAAAATTAGTGCACAACCGCATGTTTGATTCAAGGGCATCATCTAATGTGCTTCCTCTTAGGGTAATGAATGAATTAAATATCAAAGTGACAAAAAGTTTTAGATAGTTCATAATTATGGATTTAAGGGAGGTTCGGTGATTGGGTATGTTAGAGGATTGGTAGTGCAATTGTAATCTTACCCGGAAAATTTTTAACCATGAATGTAGTTATTGTGGATTGTCCTGCCAAGTGGGGAATATTATTGTCAAGAAAGTGGGCTGCTAGTATGGGTGGGATTGTACAAACGGACATATCATATGCAACCATACAAGTAGAGGGAAGCCTTGTTAAATTATATGGTGAGAAAAAGATGTTACATCTGAGTGAAGACCCTAAGAATGCTTCTTATGAAGTATTCTATACAGATGTAGATATTGATAATTTATTGGGCTATGTATATTTTAAAGAGCATAGCATTGATAAGTGTAAATGTCCTAAAAAATTGCCTTTCCTATATTTTGATGTTTTATGGAGCTTTCTCTAAATTTGGGAGTTGTGCTTAGTATTGTCCTTGTGTCTCAAACCAAAAGGCTTTCGTTTTTCCTTTAAACTCATATTTAAATGCACTAACAATATTACGTAATATGAAGCACTAATTTTGGGTTTAAGGACTACTTGGAGGTATGGTATCAAGGATATTTAGAATTGGTAGTCAAACAAGTTTGGAAATTGTATGCAACCAAGAATCAAAGAATGAAACAATATAAGCATGTAGTTTAGGAATTTATTGAAATGTTTGACTCTTTCAACATAGTATACCATGATAGAAATCAGAATGATAATGCAGATAAGTTAGCAGTATTGGGATCCATATTTTAAAATTGTACAATGTCTCCTTATTGTGAATATGATATAGAAATGTTGTTAAGACCATCTTTCCATGACAATGTCAAACATTGGCAGGTTTTTAAAGATGATGCCCAAGTTTAGAGGTTCTTACAAAATGAAGGAGAGTTTACAAACCAAAATGTGGACTGGGAACCAATGGTTTGTGTTTGTGATGGTAAGGATACCTTGTTCGGTAAAGATATTATTCAACTGAAAACCAATACCATTCCAAGAGGTTTGGTTGCTTTAGAGTCAAATTTTGACAATGCTGACAGGATTGTTAATAGACATATGTTAGCCTCAAGAGATGTGGAAGAGCACAACTTGGGGACTAAGGACAAACCTAGAAAAATATGGCTAGGTAGTAACCTAAGTAAAGAAGAAAAGTAGTCTTATGTCTAGTTGTTAAAAAAGTACCAGGACTACTTGGCATGGTCATATTTAGAATTGAAGGCATATAGGGAAGACCTTTTCCAACATGAGATACCATTAGAACCTAATTCCGGCCATTTAGGAAAAATCAAAGGCCAATCAATCCACTCCTTTCCCTCAAAATGTAAGAAGAGTTAAAAAAATTAGGGATGGAGGCATCATACAGCCAACAAGATATTCTTCATGGGTGGCAAACCTAGTGCCAGTTCGAAATAAAAATGGAGATATAAGGTTGTGTGTGGACTTTAGAAATTTTAATAAGGCCTTAATCAAAGACAAATATCCATTGCCTATTATGGATAACATGTTGCAACTAGTTATTGGATCTGAGTTGTTATCTACTCTAGATAGATTCTCATGGTATAACCAAGTGAAAGTAAAGCAATAAAAAGAATCAAAACTACTTTCACCACTCCATGGGGTACCTATGTGTATGTGAGAATTTCATTTGGCCTAATGAATGCTAGAGATACCTTTCAAAGAGCTACGAGATGTAGCATCCTCAAGTTACATCAATGATTTTATTGTTGTGTATCAAAATGATGTGACAGTGTTCTCAAGAAAGAGGAATGATCCCTTGCAACATGGGGAAAAGATGTTGCTAAGATGTATATAATATGGAATCTCGTTGAATCCTAAAAATTACAATTTTGGGGTTCAAAAGGTAAAGTTGTTGGGGCACATTATGTCAAAATAAGGGGTCATGATTGATCCTAAAAGAGTGGAAGCTATTGGCAAAGTTCCTATTCCCAAAACTAAGAACAGAATTCATTCCTTCTTTGATCAGATAAAATTCATCGGGAGATCCATTTCCAATTTTGTTGAAACGAATATCCCTATCATAAGTATGCTAAAAAGGGATCAGACTATCAAATGAGAAGAGGATTTTTTCCAAGCTTTCACATGAATCAAGGAAGCACTAAAGAATGCTCATGTCTTAGATCCCGGATTACAAGAAAGATTTTCAATTTTTTTCTTTTTCCACTAAAACTACCATTGTGTCTCGTACTTATTGCAGAAGTATGAGGAAGGAAATGAAAGGCCAATTGTTTTTTTAGTAAAGCATTGCAGGGGGCTGAATTAAAATAGACCATCATGGAGAAGCTGGACCTTTTCCTTGGTTACGAAATAAAAAAATTTAGGCCATATATCTTAAGTTCCAAGATTATAGCTTATGTTCCCCATACCATGGTCAAGGACATCTTATTAGAAATGGAAATATCAAGTAAAAGATGTCGATAGGTGAAAAAATTACAGGAAAATGACATGGATATTCGGACTCACCGAGTTGGTTAGAGTTCTAGGCTTGGCAAAGCTAATGACAGAAAGTAATCTACAAGTGATAGAATTAAATGAAGTTGAGGGAGATATGAATGTTCATGAGAAACTATTCAGCTCCACATGGTATAAGGACAACATATTTTACCTTAGGAATTTAGAGTGTCCTAGGAATTTAGATAAGAATCAAAGAAGGACACTTAAATTATCCTCCCAGAAGTACATCATCACTGATTATGGGTTAGCATGGAAGAATCCTAAAGGGGTTCTCCTAAGATGTATTACTGAAGATGAAGCCCCCAAATTAATTACATATTTTCATGGTGGAGTATGTGGGGATCATTTTTTTTAAAAGGGGAAATACCCATAAGATATTAAGGGTGGCTTATTGGTGGCCCACACTCTTTAAAGATACAACCTTGCTAGTAAGAAAATGTGAAAGTTGTCAAAAAATTTAGGAAGAATGAAGGCTTCAAGTGCTCTCCCTTTACAACCAATATCAATTGAAGCCCCTTTTAAACAATGGGGTATGGATTTTTTTGGAGAGATTTCAAATCCTTCAAGTGCATGCCACAAATGGATATTGGTGGCCACTGATTACTTCACCAAGTGGGTTTAGGCTATCCCTACCGAGAAAGCTATAAATTTGGTCTAATCTTTCGCAGAACAAAATATAATAATAATAATTGTATTCTCAATATATTATTTTCAAAATATCTCGTGCAATACATTAGGCTATTATATAGCCATCATAAAAGATAAAAAACCTCCTATAAAATAGGAAGGCGTTACAACAATTAACCGGAATGTTATTCACATGTATAACAAATTCTAAGAATAATATATTGTTATCTGCAAAAGTATAATAATTATACTAACAAACTATATATTGTATTTACTCACAATAATAGTAAATAATAATTTACCCATGTAAATATTAATTTCCTAACATTCCCTCCCTTAATTTTTACATGGTAACAAAAGAACATTCACACTTCCTCTGTAGCTTGTCACCTGTGCTTACTCATGATCTTGACACACACTCGAACTAAAGGTAGAAGAAGGAACACATCAACTTCTTATCGACCATGCACTCTCAGGAACACATCTGACCAATGAGGATGGGAACATGCTCATGATTCATATGCTTATGAACCAGTCACTCTAGGGAACACATTTGAGCAGCCTTCAATGGTTTTTAGGAGGCTAACCACAAACCTAGGTATGAATAGGAACACATCTGACTGTTCTACCTCATCAAGACTCATGATGTTGCCTTTCACTGTGCTATCTATTCTTCACTATGTTTTTGCATTAGGGAAATAGGAATAATCACATACACAACTGAAAAACTAGAAATGGAACATTGGATCATGTTGATCATGTTCCCCCTCAATGTGAAATTTCCACTTATTGAAAACTACAAATTGTAAAAACGAAGTGCACGAAACCACACTGAAAAGCATATACTCACACTATATATATGCCACCACAGCTCTGTGCAGCCTCGTCATTGGTGACTTATGAGAGGTTGTTCTTTAACCTCCAGCCTCTGTGCCTCCATCCTCCAATATCACACTACTCACTCAAGTAAATAGGACGTTGAAACTCCATAGTTTCCACATTGGATTTATTATTTTCTTCCCTCCCACAATGTGAAACATTTTATTTTCTAGACGTTGGGTAACATCGAAAATGCGTCCGTGAGGCAAATTTTTTTTATTTTTCAGACTTTTACAATGACTCAATTTTTTTGGACTTTTGACTCTAACTCACAATGCACTTTTGACAAGACTCTTGACACCACCTAAAATCACCTATTTGACTTTTACAATTACATGACTTTGACAAAACAACAAGGACTTCATAACATATGATGACTCAACTATGAAATATGACTCTTGTAACTACATATGCTAAAAGAAATAAATCGATACTATATGAACATTGACAACAAAAATAATGACCAATTGACTCTCTTTTTAACTCTTTACATTGACAATGATGATATGCTTTATTCTATGTTGACACTTAATCACACGACTTATTGATTACTATTTACAAGAGTGAAAAAACTTACTAAACTATAAAAAATCAAATGCATATAGTGACCGATGCAGCTATGCAAATATAGACACATTCACATAGACACACTGACATCACAAACTAAAGAATAAACATTATTTAACAAATCTTGAAGCATATACTATTGATAAAACTATCGACTACCTATATATTGAGTGAACAATGAAACTCCTTGAGCATACGGTTCTGCAAGAACTTTTAAAATAAATGCGTAGATATCATCAACACTTGAGGAAGATTCGCCTGATGTGCACAGAAGTTGTTCTCCCAAGATGACGTTGATCTCATACAAAGTGAGTTGATAGTTGGATACCCGTTTACACAGGCTATTTGATCAAATCGACTTAGATATATAAAGAGCCAAAATAGAATATAAAACCTTATACCCGTAAATATATAAATTTGGTCTAAGCTTTGCACAACAAAATATAATAATAATCATTGTATTCTCAATATATTATTTGTCAGAATATCTCGTGTAATACATTAGGCTATTATATAGCCATCATAAAAGCTAAACAACCTCCTAGAAAATAGGAAGGTGTTACAACAATTAACCCGAAATGTTATTCACGGGTATAACAAACTCTAAGAATAATATATTGTTATCTGCAACAATATAATAATTATACTAACAAACTATATTACTGTATTTACTCACGGTAATGTAAATAATAATTTACCCATGTAAATATTAATTTCCTAACAAAATCAACTCATCAAATTGTTATGGATTTTATCTTAAATCATATAATCTACGAGGTTTGGAGTACCGCTAAGATAGTTACTTGATAATTCCATGAGCTTTGAGCTAAACCATTAGTGGCTATATGTCAAGAGTATGGGATAAGCCTAACATATACATCTAACTACAACCCTAAGGAAATGGACAAGCTGAATCAAGCAAAAAAACATTGTTGAAGATAATTAGAAATGACACTAGAGGTTAACAAAAGAACTTGTGGTGAGCGGTTGAAGTTTTTTGTTTGGGAGATAAATTCACTCCTAAAAGAGCCACTAGAAAGAGCCCATTTGAAATAGTCTATGAAGTCTAGGCCCTTCTTCCCTTACACATGCAATTATCTTCTTACCATTTCATGCAACAACTTGAGGATGAAGAAGTCATCCCTTATGATGTAAGGATCAATCAAATTTGTTGAGTTAGACGAGGAAAGAAGAGAATCCCACCAAAGGCATCTGAAATTCAGGGAGAAGCTCAAAAGGTTATTTGATAAGAAGGTAACTCCTAGAAATTTTAGTGTTGGGGATCTTGTATTATTATGGGATAGTAGACATGAGGATAAGGGAAAACATGGAAAATTTTATGCATTATGGATGGGCCCTTATTCCATTGATATCATAATTGGTGAAAACACTTTCTTCTTGAAGGATCTAAATGGAGAATTACTTGAGTTGCTTGTTAATGGAAGGCACCTGAAATATTTTCTCGACTGATTTCAAAACAAGGTATGAATCAATGTATAATGTATAGTATTTTTGTTTTGTTTTTCATTTTTTGGGTTTGTTTTTATTTCCCTTTTCATTTTTCTGGTCTACAGTGACCAGTTTCCCTAGTTTCTTGGTATGTTTTCAAGATATGTGCTACTATCACTTGACCTAGTGCAAATTTTACTTGACTCCATAACCCAATGGAATTTGGCAGTTGTTCTACAATGTGTGTGCTTTTTATGGTTCTTGTGGCACCCAAAAGGGGTTCCCATCCCTGAGTCGAAGCCAGTGTTGGTGCTCAAAATAATCTGGCCACTTTGTCTTGAACATGCTTTCAAAAAATTTATGTTATCTGGTTTTCCCATGAGAAAATACAATTTCAAATGTTACAACCATGATTAAATCCATTTGAAATCCCGTGTTTGGGTTTTTATTCCTCTTTTTCAATCGAGGATTGTGTTAGACATTTTTTTTGCAAGATCCCTACAAAAATTTGATCGTGAATCAGTTTTGAACCATGAAAAATGATTTTGTATACCTTTCCATGGTCATGTTATAAATTTCATGTTTGTCTTTGTCCACCAATGATACGTGGCATTTTCTAGTTGGTTACAGTATGGTGGATTTAAGTTGCAAAGTTACAACAACCATATAATATTAAAAATTTGTTAACTTGGCCTCAAGGCCCAATGAAGATTTGTAGTTAAAAATTAAAAAAACATAAATTGAATCCACTTACGAGAAGATACATGTGTCACAAGTTGGTTGAATGTGGGGGATTGGGCCTTGATTGTATTTCTTGACACTAAGGTGATAAAGTATAAAAGTGTAAAGAAGCTCCTAAGACTGCCAAGGACACGTGGTACTTTCTCATGCAAAGAACGGGAAGCGGGTCATCAAAGAAAATTGGTAATTTTGAATTCAATTGAGAAAGATAACAAATACTCGAGAATAACCCATAGCTCGCCAACATTAGGATGCAACCACATGTCAAACTCGGGATGGAAGTCAAGGAGGGAGAGCGGGTCAAAAGCTAAACTTTTTGCGTTTAAAACACGATACAAAAGTGAAAAAAATTTCCCGAGCCCATATTGTATAAGGATATTCCACATCGACAGCTCATATTTAAAATTGGGAAAAGAAAAATGGAGGGCAATGATACAATGCATTAATGACTGGCATCATTATTGCATCTTCACATAAATCAAGGAGGAAATTTGAAGTCTTTGAATGTATTGATATTTTTTCCATCATTTGTGTAAATATGGATGTCATTGTTAGTATAACTTCTTGAGGAAAAACGTGAAATTGACCATAGAACATGAATAGAGAACCAGAGATTAAAAAGCCTTCACACCAGAGCTGAATTGCATGGATATTCACTAGAAAATTGTTAATAACTAAGATACTCTTGTACTCTTATTCATTTGCAAGGAAATTCAAAGTAAAACTAGGGCATTAAAGATGAAGACCATGTCGTCAGGTTTTCCTGTTACTTCCTGAATCACTAGTAATCTAGACAAAATCATAGGTACATATTTGATTAGTGTTGACCTAGATGATTTCTTGAAAATATTCAATATCCCAAACAAGAGTGAATTAATGGAAGTGATTTAAGCCAAGTAATATTGCTTTAGTTGGTGAGATTTCACCCTCGGTATAGTGCCCGAGAACTAGTAAGACTTTGTTCAATGATTTATGATCCAAATAAGAGGTAATTCTTTGGATGGAAGTGGCGAAGCGGCATTAACTTTGACACTCACACCATTAGGATAATGCTGAAATTGCTAGTGATTAGAAATCCAATAATCCTAGGTATTGACATAGCCTTGCAGATTATGAAGCTAATAAAAAATAATATCTCAAGATTATAAATACCAAATGGATTTTAACAGAAAGAAAGTAACCAATCGAATCCCTTAAAGACTTGTTAGGGGAAAATTCATTGAGGAAGTAGAATATGTGAATGTATTATTGAGTCGAATGATTGGATTAGATATAATGAATGAATTCAAGGAGTGGATGTGTACCCATATGTGGATAGTTTTGGAGAACAATGGGAAACTTTATTGAGCAACATTCATTACGAGAATCACTTCATGACCAAATGATAGAACTGACAGCAAAAATGCAGATGGGTGATACCGGAGAACTGGAATTTTATATGATGACCTACTTGATTTATAATATTGCAGGCCACAGTGATTCCTTGGCCTCAGAAGACGCTCGACTTTAAAAATTCCAAATGCATAATATCTTCCCTCAATTACAATTGGGTAATTAGAAAGAGAATGTGATATTGGTTAATGATTCCTTATTTACACCAATCATATGCTTATTTAGGCTAGAATGGGAATAGTACAGGATTTTTAAGGAGGCTAGACAAGTAATCATAGAGTATGGATGTTATTTCATTCAGTACAAGAAGTTTACATACATCAAGGTTAGTGGATTTGAAGGCCAACCATATAAGTTACCCAGATATTTATATGAAAAAATGGCCTTATGTGAATTGGTGAGACAATTGACACCGGTTCAAAAATTAATTGCTGGAAAACACAAGACAAACATCAAGTTCCCCATCAAGATTGGAAGGTACTCCTGCCCTTCAATTATAAAGGCTAGATTGATGGAAGATGAGATGAAAAGGTTTGAGGCAAGGGCCAACTATGACATCAGGTGGGTATTCAACAATCTTCTAAACACTTGTGAACATAAAACTCAATTTGATGATTATTGGATGAATTGTAGAGATAAAGATTTTAGGATAAGAGACTTTTCAAGAATTACCCTCACCCAAATTATAGACTTCAAGATTGATGTTATCCCTAAGGGAGTTCTGGATGATCCAAATACTATGATTCAATACTATCTTGATCAAAGGAAGGGACAACCACCGATCCTCTTGAATTGGAATGAAGAGTCAGATGACTTGTATGCCTAAATAACTAATGTAATGAGAAGAAAATTGAATTAGATAGCCTAGAAAAACATTGATTTATCAATTCAAAGCATAAGAGCTATTAATAAGTTTAGGGGTTTGAGAAAATTGAAAGATGACCTTCCACCCCTAAAAGAAGGATCTCGGTAGAATGGATCCCTCGGGTGGAAAATCTCCTCAATTTCCTTTAAAAAAGCCTACTTCATGAGTTGTAGATGAATGGACTTCGCCGCTAGTGGACTGGTACTTCTATATCTCGCCTGCAAAGTAGAAAAGCGAAGAAATGCTCCTAAAATCAATGCAAAATGTTATTATTACTTTTGTAGTTCCACTACAATCAAAAGGAAAGGGTGTGGATTTTCATAGAACTCCTCCAGATATTTTTCCAAAACCCCAAAGTGTTGATAAGTTAATGAGTGGGGCCATAGAAAGTGGCCATGCACAACCTAAGCCACATGGTGAAGAAAATAGAGTAGCACCAGACCTTAATAAGTTTGAAAGGGAACACAAGAGACACAAAATTGTGTATGAGCCAATTATGGTAAGAGAAGGTGCTCATACACACAAGAAACATAAGCACCAGGATGTAGTGATTGATCCCCTAGAACATGAAAGAATTGATGTTTCCCAAGTACAACATGTAGCATCAGTGCCTTCATTTTCATCTTTTTCTTCAGAGGGAGTAACAATTAGAAGCACTCAAGAAAAAACAATTCAAGGTAATGTCTTATCTGATCCAGTAGATAGTGATGTCTTGAATCAAGGTGGGAAAAAGTCTGAAGCCATGTTAGTTAAAAGTGACGAGTGTACCTACATTTGAGAAATTGTAAAATTTTGCAAAGATTCGTGTAGTGATAGTGAATATTGATATCTGGTGAGGATATTCCCACGGTCGATGCATTTTGAATGTTTATTGATGAATCAACTATAAATAATTTAAGTGATCTTCAAATGAGTAAAGAATTAGAAAAAATACTCATGTGCCAACTACTAAAATTAATGTTTAGTCATCAGAAATATTTTATGTACACCAATCAGTCACAAAATCAAACAAACCATAAGTACCCATTAGGAAGAGTGTAGACACATAGGTGTTAATTGAGAAAAATCCTTCCCATGAAGTCAAGGTCACTAAGGATAGTGAACCATTTCAAATAAGAAAATATGCAGATAAAAAGATAGCAGAGGTTATACAAGATTCAACTTTTGAGGATAAGATTTTTTATTGTGTGGATGTACAAGATTTGGGTAAATTTAAGGCACCAATAATTGAAATCGACCCACTTTTTTTTTTTCAACATGAGGTGTTAACACAACAAAAAGAGGATAATGTGTCAATTCACCCGCCTCTAAAAGTATTGGAAATCATGGAAGGAAAGGGAATTCTTGAAAGATAAGTACCAACTTAAGAAACTTCTGAGGAAAAGGATGAGGTTAAGATTGCATCACCCTGAAATAATAAAGAAAGAACATATTGTAATCACTTATGTAATTTTAAATGAGACTAGCTAGCCCCAAACTCAAGATCAAGAAGGAAAACAATAAGGGGAAGTGCAAGTATAGATTTAGAAAAAATATATAATTATGGGAGATGAATAAGAAAATTAAGAAGAATCATTAGTCTAAGAGGTACAAGAAGTGTCCAATCAGTTGGTGATTTTCCTCAAGAAATCAAAACAAGAATTATAGGAAACAAAATTTTGGACCACTCTTACAAAAGGATGGATAGGAAAGCTGATCTCAAAAGAAGAAGAGGAAATTTTCCCTGTGAAGGATATAGATCTCATAGCTCTATCTTTTCTAAAACTAGTAATAACCTCCAAAAGGGATAGATTTCTCACCAAAACTCATACTGATCCACTAAGATCTAAAACATTAGAAGTGGTAATCCCTCATGAGGGAAAGACAAGAGAAAATATAACAACCAATGATTATAATGTCCAACTTATTCCCTTAGGAAAACCTTCAAGAGACCAATTGAAATAGGGAGTATCAAAGGTTATAAGTGACTTGTTGCAAAAGGTGGATGAGGATAGGATAACTAAGAAAAATTGAAAGAACAAGTCAAAGCTTTGAGTTCTAGTCTACAACAATTAATTGGGTAGTCTAGTCAAACTCAAGCAAGTACCTCTTCCAATACCCTGAAGGAATGGAAAAGATTGATAAGTATTTTAAGAAATTTTAGGCTATGGAAACATGGGTTAAGAAGTTGACAAAAAGGGGAAAAGAAGTAATTGAAGAATCCAGGAAAAAGTATGAAGAGCTCAAGAATAGGATTGATGACCTAATTGAGAAGTGTTATAATGAAATCTTCTACTTTGAAGGAATTTTTCCCAAGTCAAATCTGTATAAATAAATTGGTGATGAATTGGTTGAAAAAGAAGGGATTTTTCCTCGGGAATTGGGAACTCATCATGCGATGAAGGATTTAGTAGGTATCACGGTGGAAGTTTTAAATGGAATCAAAGAAATGATAGAAGAAAAGAGGAAATGGATTGATGATACCATACATGTTATTGATTTTAAACTTGAAGATATAGTTTTGAAAAATCCAAGAGAATCTATGGTGATCTAAAGGTTGAATTTTTGTTTAGTTATTTTAAGAAAAGCATTCGAAAGATGACTTTTCCTATGAAGTTATTACAGTATTGAGTAAAATTGAGATCAAAATCAAAGAGTTAAGAGCTAGGCCATTGGAATACAAGTAAAAATTGGCCACTTTGTGAATTCAATAACAAGACAGACATTTATTTTCCAACACCATACAAGGCTAGATGAATAAGAAATCAATGATCTCTTTCGAAGCTATAATGCATATGTGGCAATGTTTGTGAGAAGAAGAAGCTGGAGAAGAAGCTAAATAAGAAAAGTATACGAGACATGAAAGATGATGAACAAACTTAGGCTTGTCATTCTTAAAACTTTATCTTATTTTCATATTTCATTTATAAATGATGTTTCATTTGATATTATTTCTTCAAGAAGGATGAATAGTACTTTAAAAACTTTTTATTCTCTAATATAGATTGTAATTTGATACAATACATTATATTTGTATATTACTTGGATGAAATTTTATATCTGTTATAAAAGCATATAAACTAATGAGATGATTATACTTTATATATTTTGAAAAAGCAACCTGGGATCTATAAGGGCCCCACCCATGAAAATAAATATTAAATATATCCTTAAGAGTTGTATCACAAAAAGGGGACAATAACAAGAAACTTTAGGCATCCAATACCACAAACTCCTTACCAAAATCTTCTTTGCAAAGAGGGAATTTCTTAACTAATTTTTTTTCAGCCCATGTTTATCTGTCCCTAGTGTAATTTAAACAAAAATAATGTCACCTACCAGTGTGCAAGACATGCCCATTTATAAAAGGTCATCCATACTAGACAAGGAACTGTCTAACAGACTAAGCAATTCTAATCACTTCTTTTAAGAAGAGACCCATTCACTCATATCCAAATCACCTTTAGAAAATTCCCTTTTCCGTCTCTGGTTTTGAAAAATAAGTTGGTTGAGAAGATTGAACTGAAAGTGCAACCACAACTAATGCTAGTATAACTGGAGCAGAAAGCATGAAGGTAGTAATTGGAGCAGAGGGCATGGAGGTAGTAATTGGAGCAAAAGGTCCAGGAGCTAGAATCGCCCTTTTTTTCACAAAAGGAAATGATGGCTCAGAAGATGGAGGGGTATACTCACTAGTTGTTTTACCTCCAAGACTAAAACACACTTTTGTAATGCATTCAATTAGCGATAGAGGGAAGGCATTATGTCCATCAAAATATCTCCATCAAACACATATGTCTCAGAGGGATTTCTTTCACAATAAATTCCTCATTGCAGATGAAAGGTCATATATGTTTCCCAATACTTTATATGTTATCCCTACTCAAAAGGTAAAATTAAGGGATAATTTTAGTGGTGAATATTCGTAATATGGCGAAAATTTCATTTTATGAAAATTTGAAAAGGTGAATTATTCGGAGTGGGTTGGTGTCCTGTTCGCCTAAAATATATAGTATATTTTTTCTGGGGTCGGCTTCACCTTCATTTGAAAACATCTCCTATAAAAACCTAGCTGATTCGTCGGGTAGTATACCTCAAGTAGCTTAACAAATTACCAATACTATGAAATTTGAACTCGCATACCCTTAAGCACCAAAGATTCATATTACTGTGCTTTGTGATTGTTGATGCGCAACAATAGTCGCATCGACACACGATAGAGGAATTGTTGACACACGACTTGGGGCGGTGTTGACGCCGCGCAGAGGAAGTGTTGATGTGCAACAGAGGATGTGTTGACGCGTGACTTGGGCAATGGTGATGTGCGACAGAGGAAGTGGTGACGCGTGATAGAGGAAGTGTTCGACGCGACTTGGTAGTGGTGACGTGGCGCGCAGCGAGAGCAGGAGGTGTTGACGCCATGCGAGAGGAAGTGTTCGACGCGCGACTTGGGCGTGTTCGACGCTCAACAAAGGAAGTGGTGACGTGCGACAGAGGAAGTGTTGACACGCGACTTGGGCGATGGGTGACGCGGCAGAGGAGGTGTTGACGCGCGACAGAGGAAGTGTTGACGTGTGACTTGGGTAGTGGTGACGCGCGACAGAGGAAGTGGTGACGCGCGACAGAGGAAGTGTTGACGCGTGCGACTTGGGTAGTGGTGACGCGCGATAGAGGAGGTGTTGACGCACGATAGAGGAAGTGTTGACGCACGACTTGGGCAGTGGTGACGCGCGATAGAGGAAGTGGTGACGCGCGACAGAGGAAGTGTTGACACGTGACTGGGCGTGGTGACACGTGATGAGGAGGTTGATGGTGACAGAGGAAGTGTTGACACGTGACACGGAGATTTTGATGCGGAGCAGAGGTCGGAGGTGGATAGCACCCTCGGTGACATGCATCACAGACCTCAGTGACACGCGTCAACAAGGTTGTTGACGCGTGTCACTAAGGTCTGTTGACGCGTGTCACTGCATTTTCTTGACGCGCGACAACAAAATCTCCTATCGCGTGTCTGCAGCCTTCTGTCGCACCACTTGACAATCAGGCAAAATTTTTTCATACAACCCCCAAAAAATTCGCCTTCCCGCGAAACCGGTTCCGGGGATATTCGCCAGGTATTCTCCACCTCTCGATTTCCAAGAGGTCTCTTAAAATGAACCCTGGTAAAATTTCCTCAATAATTCAGGAGTTCTTTGAAGTTCAAGCCTAAACAAGTGAAAGTACATCATCTGAAAGGTAGAAAATACAAGACTTATCTTGACAAGTCTCCTAACTAATGCAGCTCGAACAAACTGGAGGTGTCAAGGGCTCAGTGTAATCCTCAGGGTTAGCAATTTCAAAAAGCATCCTCACAAACACTTCATCTAGACTTGATAAATCAAAAATGGAATGCAGAGTCTTCACGAGATATTTCTTTCAAACTAAATGCTACTAGCTCTCCCGCCATGATAAAAATTATTTTTTTTCAAAATGCCTATACACTAAAGAAGAAAGTATGAAATGATGAAGTAAATGGTGCATTTTTATAGGAAATTTGAGGAAATATATCCGAGCTTGGTGTAATCATGGTAAAGTTTCTTCAGATATCCCAATAAGATATTTGCATGAGGAAAATAAAGGTTAAATGAATTGGCATTTGAGTAGAAAATGGTGATTGATCTGATTTGACAAGAACCATGCTTGATAACTAACCCAAAAATCATGAAAATAAATAAACAACATCTAATATGGATTCTTTGAAATAAACCGAGATCATCCGTCAAATCAAATCACCTAGAGGCACTCAAAAATCATCAAAAGCAAATATCCAATCACCAAGTGAAAAATAATAATTAAATAAATGGCCAAAAGTGATGACATGTTAACTTATCATATGTAAACAGAGAGAAAAAATGTGAAAGTCTTGTAGTTCTCACACCTAAAGCAACATTTAACGAGGCATCTTCATGAGAATAACATAGAATAAATTATATGTTATAGAGGATAATATTCCCTTGAAGATTCATGTTTTTGGGGAAATTGGAAATCAAATGGGTGAATAAAATCAAAGGGGAGTTAAAATTTTCTGAAATTTTAGAAGAGAGGAAAACTAAGAGAAAACCAATTTCCCATGAACTCATCCGAGAAACATGTTATTTTCTTTTAGCCTTAAAATTAGATCATGTCAAGACGGTTGTAAGTGTACAAACCATTGACAAAAACTAAGATTGTATATATTTACTTTCCTTGTTGATAAATTTGATGAGCCTTGAATTAATTGTGTCAATCATAAACATTGTTGTACCTCTTGTCAAGATGAAATAATTTAAAATAGTTATCCATTCTCCCATTACAATATTATTTTAGAGATCATTTTAGTCACACTGAACTTTATCATTCTGGTAGCATTCTGGAAATTACAATTGCACTGGTGAGAAGAGCTTTCATTTCATTTGTGTACTAAACAATTTTAAATTCATTATGTCTCCACTTTGTTAAATGTTTCTTGTAAGCCTTTGAGTGTATCTTAGGCATGATAAATTATATTTCTCTTATGTTTTACTAAGTCTTCAGCATGATATTTTGTGTTTAAATCCTTAAATATTGTATGAAACCATGCATTCTTGGGCTTCCATGAGTGTACATCCTGGTTGAAGGTTCGTTGTCACCTATTTGAGGTGTATTTATCTTGTACATTGTATATCTCCAAACAAGTTGTTAAAATTTCCTTTAAAATATGGTATAATCAACTTTATCCCGCTTAATTTCCCAATCAACTGAAACCAAAACCAACTACGCTTACCATAAATACCCATGTTTTCCTCATTAAAGCCAATATATGCTAAAGCAAGTTGGTTTCATACTATCTTTAGTAGTCTAAGCTCTATTTAGAAGACATCCGCATTGTCTAGAAGTGATAACTCATGATAATTAGCCTTTGCGGAATTGACCTAACAATGATAGAGTAACTAATATGAAAATGTAAAATAAGTACTAACATATTTTATTTGATATTTAAATGAAATGAAATAAATGAAATAGTATTGATTAGGATACTAACATGAAAAGTACTTACCTCATTTGTTGTTGGAATGACTATGATGAATGACATGCGGATAGGGAAAAATACAAAGATGTGACCCAAATATTGTGCCACACATGGATCTGTCTATATTAGAGAACCTATGGGTTCCTTGGTGCACCTATGATCTAGGTGCTCGGTCTATAGAAAAGTTCATGGTCTTCTCCCTTTAGAAGTGTGTCGTAAATTCTCCGTAATACCTTCATCTTACTCTAGGTTAGGTTGCAAAAATAAACTCACTCATGTCTCTGTAGTTGTGTGATGATGATCTACCTTGTAAAACCCCATACAAAGCATCAAATCCCTAAAAAAATAAAGATGCAAATGAAGGGTCATATTGACCTTAACTTCCAAAATGGTGGACTTACAACTAATAATTACACTACATTCCAGACCTAATGTAGTTTTGTGTGCTTGTGTGTGCAATTATGTGCCTAGGGTGCCCTAACATCAATGACGCAAAAGTAAGGGGCAATAACTAGATGTAAAATGAAAATGGTGGATGGAATAGAATGAATACAACCCTTTCCCCTATGCTTGTGTGATGTAGATGTAAAAGATGCCCAAATGCAGTCCTTTTCCTAAGTAGTAGCTAGCTCTTGATAGTAGATAGTCCACCCATAATGTGGTGAGTATGTTATGTTTATATAGGGATCTCTTGCTCAAATTTTGACACTAATGGCCTGACATGCCAACTAACACATAGGTGAATGAGACCATAAAACCATAGAGATTGACCTCGAACAATGAAATTAAATGCAAACATCATAGAAAATTAGGCACCCAAAATCAAGGACCGGGGCACCCATGGGCCCTAGCATGACCCTAGGTGCCCTAGTCAGGGACTAAAGATGAAAAATGACCTAATTACGACACCTAATGCTTGTTGAAAGATGACCATAACTATGTAGATAACTTGATGACCATGCAAGACAAAACAATAATGACAACTAACTGAGTGATGACAAGGACTAAGGGATGAGCCATTAGTGAATACTTTTCTTACGTGAGATCCATATATAAAATAACATACTTGGTGGTATAAATGTAATAGTAAGTGCATGATTTTGTGACTACATTTTCCCCACTTTATGTTGGTGAGTGAAAGTCTCGGTAACATAAAGTAGATAGAGATGCGTACTGAGAGAAATTTGGAGATGCCCATGTTGAAGTAGAACGTACAGATGTGTAGTAAAAGCATGCTGAAAGAACCATATAGCATGTCGAACCATGGATCATGGGTTGATCCATGTAATAAAAAGTGTAATGTCATGATGAGATGTGTTAAATGAACGTGATGATTATAGTGTTGTAAAATGATGATGAGATGGGGAAGGGAGTGATCAGTTCCCAACCCAAACACGTGTGTATGAATAATCAACTAGAGGATTTGGGCATCCTATCACCAGAGGAAGAGTGTAGGGAGAAAAGTGTGTTATTCTCCAATCTCTAACTACATCCTCAAGATCTAGTCATTATAGATGGAATCAGATCAAAATTTGTGGTTTTTGGATCCAGATAATTTTGATCAAATAGTTGACCCATATAAGAGTGGTATAGGAAAGGAACTCTTTCCCCCACTCCATGAGTGTCATTGCAATGTGATGGCTTCCAAGTTAGGTCATCTGGAAGTGAACGAAAAGATATATGATGGCTTCCAAGTTAGGTCATCTGGAAGCAAGCGTGAAATGAAGAATAGCTTCCCAAGTTAGGTCATCATGGGGAAAGCGATGAATGTAATCTCCTAAGTTAGGTCATCTAGGAGGCCACGTAACTCCCAAGTTAGGTCATCTGGGAGGCCAAAATGTTTTGAACTTGTACTAATTAACTGATATGATTTTGACTGTTGAATGTATTAATTAATTGATCAGTTGGTTATTTTGATTGGTTACTCATGGAGATTTTATGCTAGTTGCCCCCATTAGGTCATTAGGAGGAATCGATAAAATTTGGTGAATGATCATATGGAAATATTCTTAATGCATGTTTCCCCCATTTTAGGTCATTAGGGGAAATGATGAGATGTCACATAGAAAATTGTATGTTCTTTTGTTGCCCCAGATTAGGTCTTTAGGGGGAATGAATAGTGAAATGTCATGTAGTGAATTAGTAAATGTTTTGAAATTATCACATTGGTAGTGTTTTAAATGCATGGTGATATAAATGGGAATTATAGGATGTCCCCAATGATATTCCCCCTTTTGGTGAAAAGGGGAAGTGATGAGAAGAATGAATGCTTAAGCCGAAAGTAAGCATGATATATGTAGAAAGTGGTAAAAATCATGAGAATGTGGATAATTTGAGTGGAAAACATCATCACAAAGAGATAATACATATGCAATGGGTATATTATGGTGGTAGGAATGGAATTATAAAAAGAATTCCATAAATGGGGTGTGAATCGAGTAAAAATGCTCAAGATATGGTTAAAATGGTGTAGTTTGTATTAATAGAGGAAATGTGCCTTGAAATAATGACTATAGTAATGTAGATGAAAAAGGAACTATAAATAGTAAGGTGAAAAAGTGTTTAGTCACCTTATTTTTTAGTTGTGTGATTGTGAGAGTGAGCATGAGGTGAGTGAAAATGCCACAAGCGAGAGCAGCATGCCCTAGTTGATTTGAGAGAGTGGTGATTTGTCGTAGCATCACACACTCTTGTAAAATTTGGTAAGAAACATGTTTTTGAAAAATGTTTGTGTATGAGTCATTTTAGTGAATTTTTGAAATTTTGAGAATTTTAATTTTCTTGGCATTTTGGGCCTGGACAATAGAGGTGGGGTGCTAGTGACCCCTAGGATAGGAGCACCCAAAACTAGGAGCTAGTGTCCTATTCTTGGGTGCCCAGTCCTGCATCTGGATGCCCTAGTCAAAAAGTGTGAATGTGGACTAGAATGGTAAAAATGAAGTTTTTAGTGAATAATAATGTAATGAGTGAATTTGTTTGTACTTGTAAAGTGTTCTAACGTTATGTTTGTTGTTGTTTTGTGTTATGTAGAGAGATATCCACTCAAGGGAGTTCCGTGAGAGGTCGCCATTTGAGCACATTACTAGGGTTGGGTTTTCAGATGAGGATTGGGATGTGATGGACCATGTCGGCCTATGACACATATCATGGATGGGGATGTGCCCCATAATATGCCAATGTTGACTACACTATGTGACAGATGGTGTGCAGATACATGCACATTTTGGTTACCTACATGGGAGATGATTGTGACGTTTAGAGGACATGTATCGTATATGTGTTTCTTTTTTTGGAGAGGGTTTAGGTGATGCCACTAGAGGACATGGATAGAATATGCAAGCTGTGAGATGGTACTTTGTGGGGACTCGGACACCTGTCGAGGCTCATATTAGTCTAGATGTTATTTTGAGGTCTAGTGTTTTGTGCTTGTGGAATTTTATAGTGGTGGTCATTGCTTCATCTATAGTAGTGGAGGGAGGAGGTGTAGGCATCTTTTATAAGATGCATGATATATATCTCATTGGATAGAGGAGGATGGTATGAGGTATGTGTGGGCATGATGTGTGTTAGCCCATCTATATAGATATTTGTATCGGTTCACTCATGATAAGCATGGTGGTGGGATAGGAGCCATGACATTGTTGCATGTGTGGGCATATGAGCATATAGTAGTGTTGAGACCATTTGGGGCCCATGAGCAGAGTGGGATAGGCCTGAGATATATATGCGAGAGGTGGGTTAACATTCATGGGTGCAAGATGGATATTGATACCTATAGGGCCCTGATAGACAAGATGGGACCTGAGTCAGTTATATGGAGGCCATATTGTGACTATGGAGGATGGCTTGAGGATGTCATGGAGCTATGATGTATTTGGAGGATGATGTGGTTGGAGGATAGATTTCTAGGAGTAGCAGAGCTCTTCCAGGTGGAGTGAGTCTCATGTCAATTTGGTATGGCTCAAGATGTGCCCCAGAGCCATATATATGGTTGAGAGCTATTAGGGCACCGAGGAGGGTTGGGGCTAGACCGAGGACCCACAGCTGAGTAGTTAGCACCTCTGGTCTAGATGAGGTAGATGTTGTGATAGAGGTGGTAGATGTAGATGATGCTAGTAGTACCGAGGAGTACCACGCATGGTGGGTGGTGCATCGATGGGTATTATTGTTCCCATTATTTTTAGATCTAGTCGGGGTTACCATATGTAGGTGGAGGAGGAGTGGGGAAGCTCATGTCCCCAACCCCATAGTAACTGTAGTGGAATGTGAGTATCTAGACGTGTTTATGTTATGTATGTTGTTGTTGGTTTTTATTTGAAGTGATGGTTGTCTAATGTGTTGGCATTGTTTGTTTTGTAGGTGATGCGTATTGGTCATTGATAGTCGACACATCCATCCACACCTAACGATGGAATGTGTCAACCGACATGCTTGGTGGTGGTATACTTGAGAGGGTGGATGATATAGTGGGTGAGCATGCACATTTATTTGAGCTCGTGGAGGTGGTGGCAACAGCCACATGTACCATATTGTTATCTGAGAGGGATGAGGCACGCGAGGAGACTCATCGAGCTAGAGAGGAAGTAGGTGGTGGTCCACTAGCATAGGATGTGTTTTCTCGATATGTGGACTTATAGTGGTAGTTTTTGAGAATTCTACAGAGAACACCTTACTACGAGGTAGGTGGAGAGATATCGAGGCCATAACAATGGTGCATTGAGTTGGTGGTGAGGCATCTAGTTCTAGGGCTCTTACAGTACCCGAGAGTGATAGTGATGATGAGTTGTGATTATCATGATTGTATATGATGTAGGGAGTTTCCCCCAATGATGATGATTTTTATTTCTACCTATGTATGGACATGTGTGATTTATATATGATGATCTTATTTTGTGGTGTATTGATGTTGTATGATTTGGAATGTATGTAATGTTTTTGTATTGTGTTAATGTTAAATTTGGTTGATGTAATATTTGCATAATGATGAAAAACAAAATGTGATTAGTTAATTGGAATGTTTAGTAAATAGAATGTGTAATGCGTAGTTAGATGATAGTAACATAGGATGTGAAAATATGATGATATATGAACTAACGTGTTGTAATGAATGTGTGTCGTAATAATGTAGTGTGATCGTAACGTGTTAGTAATGAGTGGGAGGGGAAAAGTAGTGATGCCCCCAATGTATGGATGAGTAGGTTCATTGAGTTAAGATCCCTCAATAGTCAAGAATGAACCGTGAAAAGCAAGAGTGTATCATTGGGAAATGATTGAGGTGCGCTAGATGAATGAAATGAGTGCATGTGATGAAAGGTTCTTAGAGAAATCCCTCAACAGTTGTGTAAGAACCATAAGAACACAAGTGTGTCATTGGGGGTAAGGTGATAATAATCACCTACTAGAGACCAAAGGGTGTGAAGTGGTGGAAGCATGTGGAATGGAGCATGTGAGTGTATGAACCAAACTAAATTTCATATGGAGCTATGGTGGAATGTGTGAAAGTAGAATGTTTATGGAGACCAATGTGGTATAGAACAAAAGCATGATGGAAGATAACAAATGAAATAGATGAGGTGGATGTAATGGATGTGATGGTGTTGCAAGTGTATGGATGCGGTGGAGAGTGTGCATGAGTAATGAACTATGGTGGTGGCTGAACCATGACTTAAGTATCAAATGGAGGAGAAGACTCAACTATAGTAGAAGCTCTCTGATGTGGTAGAGGGAGATGGATCATTCACGTGGGTGAGATCCAAAGGAGATGATGCCTTGATCCTCCTGGTGTAATCTATCCTAAAGGGAAAGATAATCATTGTCTCTATGGCCATTGATGTGATGGTAGTTATAATAATGTTGGTCATGTTGATGTTGTAATTGGTGTTGTGGATGATGTTGGTTTGAAGGTAGGTGAATTAATCACTCATTGAGTAATACACACAACACATCATGTGGTCAAGCGTGATGAGAAAGTGCAAAGGTTCCATGACCTAGGTGGAGTAGTAATAGGAGTAGTCTGTCATGGAGCAGAGAAGGAGTATGCTTTTGTGGTGAAGTAGGTTGAGCTTGTTTGGCTTTCTTTTGAGGAAAAGGTGAAGATTGTGTAGGATGCTCACCCGAAGGTAATGGTGTAGAACTAGAGGAGGAAACCAGTAGAACAAAGTGTGTGAGGATCTATAATATGTGTAGAGAGAAGATCTTTCTCTAAGTCAATGACCTTATAGCATAGGAGAATAAATGACTCACATGTATCATATTGTAATCATTTCTTGAGTGGAGGAATGAGGCCACGATAGAAAATAAATTTCTTCTCAAGATCTATAGGTTGGAATACTAGTTGGTGCATACAAACATTGAAGCATAAAATATAATCCTTGATAGGTTCAGTGGAGCCTTGATGTAGAGTTTGGTAATTGGTCGTAAGTGACTTTAGGGCCATTGTTGATTATAAACCTATGGAGGAAAGCATCCTCCATGTCATAGAAAGTACTAATGGATCCAAAGGGAGATGAGTGTACCATTGTAATGCTTCATCGGTAAGACTATAGTGAAAGGCCTTGAGTAATAATCTATCATTAGAGTAAGAGGCCATAACACTATGATAATATAAAATATGAGCATGAGGGTCACCCATACCATCAAAACATGTGAAAGTAGGCATGGTGAAATCGTGAGGAAATGTAGAATTATGAATCTTCTTAGGGACCATATTTCCATGTAATGAATTGTTGTCGATGGAAGCATAATAGGCCCTACTTTCTAAAGTGAGGGACTGAACCTGAGATTACAAGTGTCCTATGGTGTGCATGAGAGAGATAATATCCTATGAAGGAATGGTAGAAGATGGAAATAAAGTGTTGAGTGGTTGTAATTTTCCATTATGAGTAATCATAGGGATCTCCAAAGGTGATGGAGAAAGATCTTGATGCTAAGGGCACACTAGTAGTAGGTGTTTGAAGAAGCTATAGTAGGAGATATAGATGGAACATCCATAGAAATAGTAGGACTAGCATCAAAAACATCCTTAATAGATGGGATGACCGATGGAGATACATCTATAGGAGAAGATTGACTAGGAGACATAGGTGATGTATCAAGTGGAGATGAAATAGTAGGAGAGGAAGAAGTGATAGATGGTGGTGACTCATGCATAGTGCTAGATGCAATCTCTGGAGAAGATAGCAATGGAGGAGGTGAGGCACACTGTATGTATGGAAAAAGAAGGAGATTCATGACTATCAAGTGCCTCACCATTATCAAGATAGAGATTAGAAATAATAATGTCACTAAGCACATTGTCAATAGGATCATCAACATAATATGAAGGAGTATGAAAACTAGGAGAGGATGTATCATGAGAAGCAATGTTAGAAGAGGCATGAGAAGGAACTATATCAATAGTTGGAGTAGAAGTAGAATTAGTATGCACATAGGTGACTGAGTGTCAATACCAAATAAGTAATCAATAAGAGAATCATCTAATGTTTTGTGTGAAAGATCAGAAGGTGGATCACAAGTAACCATATAACATGGCGTATAATGAGTAAAGGCTATTAGATCATCAAAAATACTAATTCCTAAGGGAGAATCTTCAAAGCTAGTAGGCACATGTTGCAAGCCATCTTGTAGTTGTTGTTTGACATAATCAGGTGTAGTAATGAGAGAACCATAGAGGGATTTGAGCTCAGAAATGGCAACCTCATCGTAAATAGGGTTGATACTAACATGAGACATAATGGGCAAAGAAGATGAACTATTCTTAGCCATGTATGGATCCTAGGGAAAGGTATTCTAAAAGACATGGGTTCACCAAAATGATTAACTAAAATAGGATTTTAGAGCTAATCTAACTAGTAATAATGATAGAGTAACTAATATGAAATGTAAAATAAGTGCTAACATATTTTATTTGATATTTAAATGAAATGCAATAAATGAAATAGTAGTGATTAGGGTACTAACCTGAAAAGTACTTACCTCATGTATGTGTTTCTTGATAGTGATGACTAAGAAGTGGATAGGAAGAATATGAAGCTGTGACCCAAAAAATTGTAGCACACGGGGATCTGTCTATAATGGGGTGATTGGGAATGTAATGGGGCACTGGGGCCCTTGGTATATGATCTGGGTGCTATGGTCTACTGAGAAAATCTTAGGGTCTTCTCTTTGTGATGTCATAAATTCTTTGTAATACCTTTTCTTGGTCATTAGGTTATCACAATAAACTCACTCATGTCTTTGTAGCAATTCGATGATGATGATCTACCTACAAAACCCCATACAAAGCATCAAATCCAAAAAATGAAAGATGTAAATGAAGGGGTCAAACTGACCTTAGCTGCCACAATGGTGGACTTATAACTAAGTGTTGCACTACATTCCAAACCCAATGTAGTTTTTGTTGTGTGTGTAATTGTGTGCCTAGGGTGCCCTAGTGTCAATGACGTAGAAGTAGGGGAAATAACTAGATGTAAAATGTAAATGATGGATGGAATAGAATGAATACAACCCTTTCCCCATATGCTTTGTGTGATGTAGATGTAGAAGATGCCCAAATGTAGTCCTTTGCCTAAGTAGTAGCTAGCTCTTGATAGTAGATAGTCCACCCATAATGTGGTGAGTATGTTATGTTTATATAGGGATATCTTGCTCAAATTTTGACACTAATGGCCCGACATGCCGACTAGCACATAGGTGAATGAGACCATAAAATCATAGAGACCGACCTCGAACAACGAAATTAAATGCAAACATCATGGAAACTAGGGCACCCAAAATCAAGGACCAAGGCACCCATGGGCACCCTAGCATGACCCTAGGCATCCTAGTCAAGAACTAAAGATGGCAAATGACCTAATTATGATACCCAATGTTTGTTGAAAGATGACCATAACTAGTCAGTTTAATTCAACATTTAATCATGACCACACTACCGGGAGAGAGGAGGCATTGAGAAGTCCAAAACCATTCAAAACTATAACTAAGTTTAGCATGGATGATCCAAAGTCCTTCACATCTTCCAATGACTATGATTAACATAGATTAGGTGGTCTCATTCAAGACTTAATAAAATAATCACATTTATATCTATAAGTTGAGTCAATTTTTGACTATGTTATAATATATATATATTCCTTTTAATATCGATCTAATTAATAAGAATATCAAAAATACAAGATACATATCCATACAACCTACGAGTCCTTCCGCGATCGATTATTGTTATCCCTTAACTTATTCATTAATTCGGTAATATATCCTTGCTTCGTATGTTGATTACCATTGATTATTTGCAATAGAATTAAGATATCTAGGTTATAAGTGACATGTTGCAAAAGGTGGATGAGGATAGGATAACTAAGAAAAATTGAAATAACAAGTCAAATATTTGAGTTCTAGTCTACAACAATTTATTAGGTTGTCTAGCTAAACTCAAGCAAGTACCTCTTCTAATACCCCTCAAGGAATTGAAAAGATTGATAAGGATTTTAAGAAAGTTCAAGCTGTGGAAACATGGGTTGAGAAGTTGAAAAAAGGGGAAAAGAAGTAATTGAAGAATCCAGGAAAAAGTATGAAGAGCTCAAGAATAGGATTAATGAAATTGATGACCTAATTGAGCAGTGTGATAATGAAATCTTCTACTTTGAAGGAATTTTTCCCAAGTTAAATCATATAACTCAACTCAGTGATGAATTAGTTGAAAAAGAAGGGATTTTGCCTCAGGCATTCAGGGGAAATAAGCATGCTATGGAGGAGTTAGTAGGTATCAGGGTGGAAGTTTTGAATGGAATCAAAGAAAAGATAGAAGCCAAGAGGAAATGGGTTGATGATACCTTAGATGTTATTGATTTTAAACTTGAAGGTATAGTTTTTGAAAAATCCAAGAGAAGCTATGGTGATCTAAAGGCTGACTTTTTGTTTAGTTCTTTTGAGAAAATCATTCAGAAAGATGACTTTTCCTATGAAGTTATTAAAGTAATGAGGAAAATTGAGACCAAAATTGCAGAGTTAAGAGCTAGGCCATTGGAATACAAGTAAAAATTGGCCACTATGTGAATGCAATAGCAAGAAAGATATTGATTTTCTAGCACCATACAGGGCTAGATGAAGAAGAAATCAATGAGCTCTTTCAAAGGTATAATGCATATGTGGTCTGCGAGAAGAAGAAGCAGGAGAAGAAGATGAATAAGAAAAGGATGCAGACATGAAAGATGATGAACAATCTTAGGCTTGTCATTCTTAAAAATTTATCTTATTTTCATATTTCATTTGTAATTGATGTTTCATTTACTATTATTTCTTCATAAAGGATGAATAGTACTTTTAAAAACTTTTTATTCTCGATATAGATTGTAATTTGATACTAATACATTATATTTTTATATTGCTTAGATGAAATTTTATGTCATTGTAAAAGCATATAAACTAATGAGATGATTGTACTTTCTATATTTTGAAAAAGGAGAAATGGGGATATATAGGGTGTCAGCCCTAAAAATAAATATTAAATATATCCTCAAGATGAATCACAAAAAGGGGACAATAACAAGAAACTTTAGGCATCCAATACCACAAACTCCTTACCAAAATCCTCTCTGCAAAGAGGAAGTTTTTTAAATATTTTTTAAGCCCATTTTCATCTGTCCCTAGTGCCATTTAAACAAAAATAATGTCACCTTCTAGTGTGAAAGACATGCCCATTTGCAAAAGGTCATCCATAGTAGATAATGGATTGTCTAACAGACTAAGTAATTCCGATCGCTTCTTGTAAGAAGAGACCCATTCACTCATATCCAAATCACCTTTAGAAAATGCCCTTTTCTATCTGGTTTTAGCTATGAGAAGTTGGTTGAGATTCTTGAACTAGAATTGTAACCACAATTGATGCTAGTATAACTGGAGCAAAAGGCATGAAGGTAGTAATTGGAGCAGAGAGGAATGGAGCTAGTAATTAGAGCGAAGGTCGGAGCTAGAAGCACCCTTATTTTTTTCACAAAAGGAAATGATTGTTTAGGAGATGGATGGGTATAGTCACTTTGTTTGTTTTACCTCTAAGACTAAAACACACTTCTACAATGCATTAAATTAACGATACGGGGAAGGCATTATGTCCAACAAAATATCTCCATCAAACACATATATCTCCAGAGGGATTTCTTTCAAAATAAATGCCTCATTGCAGATGAATGGGCATATGTTTTCCCAATACTTTATATGTTATCCCTACTCACAAGGTAAAATTTCCTCAGTGACTTAGGAGTTCTCTGAAGTTCAAACCTAAACAAGTGAAATTACATCATTTGAAAGGCGAGAAAATATGAGACTTATCTTGACAAGTCTCCTAACTAATGTAGCTCAAATGGCTGGAGGTATCAAGGGCTCAATGTAATCCTCAAGGTTAGCAATTTCAAAACGCATCCTCACAAACACTTCATCTAGAATTAATAAATCAAAAATGGAATGCAAGTCTTCATGAGATATTACTTTCAAAATAGAGGCTCTGGCTCTCCTGCCATGATAAAAATTATTTTTTCAAAATGCCTATACACTAAAGAAGAAAGTATGAAATGATGAAATAAATGGTGCATTTTATAGGAAATTTAAGGAAATATAGCTGAGCTAGGTGCAATTACGGTAAAATTTCTTTAGATATCCCAATAAGATATTTGCACGAGGAAAATAAAGGCTAAATGAATTGGCATTTGAGAAGAAAATGGTGATTGATCTGATTTGACAAGAACCATGCGTGATAACTAACCCAAAAAAGCATGCAAATAAATACACAACATCTAATATGGATTCTTGAAAATAAAATGAGAGCATATGTCAAATCAAATCACCTGGAGGTGCTCAAAAATCATCAAAAGTAGATATCCAATCACCAAGTAAAAAAGAATAATTAAATAAATGGCCAAAAGTGATGACATGGCAACCCAGTAATATGTTAATAGAGAAAAAATGTGAAAGCTTGTAGTTCTCACACCTAGCAACATTTAACGAGGCATCTTCATGAGAATAACATAGAATAAATTATATGTTATAGAGGATAATATTCCCTTGACGATTCATTTTTTTGGGGGAAAATTGGAAATCAAATGGGTGAATAAAATCAAAGGGGGTTAAAATTTTCTGAAATTTTAGAAGAGAAAGGAAAACTAAGAGAAAACCAATTTCCCGTGAACTCATCTGAGAAACATGTTATTTTCTTTTAGCCTTAAAATTAGATCATGTCAAGACAGTTGTAAGTGTACAGCCATTAAAAAACACTGAGACTATATATTTACTTTCCCTTGTTGATAAATTTGGCAAGCCTTGAATTAATTGTGTCAATCATAAACATTGTTGTACCTCTATCAAGATGAAATAATTTAAAATAGTTATTCATTCTCCCATTACAATCTTATTTTAGAGATCCTTTTAGTCACACAAAAATTTATCATTCTAGTAGCATTCTGGAAATTACAATTGTCTTGTTGAGAAGAGCTTGCATTTCATTTGTGTAATAAACAATTTTTAGGTTATTATGCCTCCACTTTGTTAAATGTTTCTTGTAAGCCTTTGAGTGTATCTTAGGCATGATAAATTATATTTCTCTTATGTTTTACTAAATCTTGATATGATATTTTGTGTTTGAATCCTTAAATATTGTATGAAACCATGCATTCTTGGGCTTCCATGAGTGTACATATTCGGTTGAAGGTTCGTTTGTGAGCTATTTGAGGTGTATTTGTCTTGTACTTTGTATATCTCCCAAAATTTGTTAAAATTTCCTTGAAAATATGGTATAATAAACTTTATCTTGTTTAATTTCCCAATCAAATACAACCAAAACCAACTAAGCCTACAAAAAAACCCATGTTTTCCTCATTAAATCAAAAATATGCTAAAGCAAGTTGGTTTCATACTATCTTTATCGTCTAAGCTCTATTTAGAATACATCCGCATTGTCTAGATGTGATAACTCATGATAGTTATCCTTTGCGGAATTCACCATGTCTTCCTAGAGATGTTTTAGGAGTGCCAAATATTGTTGATGCATCCACCCCACTCACAATTACAGAGTACAAAATAGGTCCTCTCACCCTGGCTAAAGGTAGAGCCTAAAGTAGGAGGGTAGGTCATACCCTCAACATGGTGTTACCTGACTCCTCCGAGCTCGAGTGATAAAGAGATGATGAGATCCTTCCCTGGATACAAAACAACACAAATCTAGATCCATCATCCTCTAGGAATCCTTCTCATTTTGTTGATGTTGTTCAGCCATAAAGGGAGGACTGATTTGGGTACAAACACCACCAAATTACGCTTTACTTAGCAATAACTAAGTAACTAAAATAGGAATTTTGAGCTAATCTAACCAAGAACAATGATAGAGTAACTAATATGAAATGTAAAATAAGTACTAACAGATTTTATTTGATATTTAAATGAAATGCAATAAATGAAATAGTAGTGATTAGGATACTAACATGAAAAGTACTTACCTTGTTTTGTTGCTAGACTATGATGAATGGCATGCAAATAGGGAAAAATATGAAGATGTGACCCATGATATTGTAGCACACAGGATCTGTCTATATTAGAGAACACTGTGGGTTCCTTGTTCTATGATCTAGGCACTCTAGTCTCGTAGAAAAGTTCATGGTCTTCTCCAAGTAGTATTGTAAATTATCTATAACACCTTCATCTTGCTCGCTAGGTTGTCACACAATGAACTTGCTCATGTCTCTTTAGTTCTGTGATGATGGTCTACCTTTGAAACCCCATACAAAGTATCAAATCCTTAAAAATAAACATGTAAATGAAGGGGTCAGATTGACTTTAACTTCCAAAATGGTGCACTTACAACTAATAAGCGCACTACATTCCAGACCCAATGTAGTTTTGTGTGCTTGTGTGTGCAATTGTGTGCCTAGGGTTCCCTAGCGTCAATGACATAAAAGTAGGGGCAATAACTAGATGTAAAATGAAAATGGTGGATGGAATAGAATGAATACAACCCTTTCCCCTATGCTTGTGTGATGTAGATGTAGAAGATGCCCAAATGCATTCCTTTTACTAACTAGTACCTATATTTTTATAGTAGATAGTCCGCACATAATATGGTGAGTATGTTATCTTTATATAGGGATATTTTGCTCAAATTTTGACACTAATTGACTTACATGTTGCATAGCACATAGGTGAATGAGACCATAAAACCATAGAGATTGACCTCGAATAATGAAATTAAATGCAAACATCATAGAAAATAGGACACTCAAAATCAAGGACCGGGGTGCAAATTGGTGCCCAAAGCATGACCCTAGGTGCCCTAGTCGGGGATTAAAGATGAAAAACAACCTAATTATAATACCCAATGCTAGATGAAAGACAACCATAATTGTGTAGGTAAGCGATGACCATCAATACAAGTAATAATGATAGCTAAGCGAGAGATGACAAGGATTAATGGATGATCCATTAGTGAATACTTTTCTTACGTGAGATCCATATATAAAATAAAAAACTTGTTGGTATAAATGTAATAGTAAGTGCATGATTTTGTGACTACATTTTCCCACACTTTATATTGGTTAATGTTGTCCACTCAAAATTCCCCTGCTCTACGATAAAATGTAAAATTTCAAAATTTTGAGTTATGAGTGTTTTCTCTAAATGCCTAAGCCGTGAAAATTGAGAAAATCGTGTTTTGGGTCATTACAGTATGTATTTCGGGCCTATCGGACATTTTCGTCACTTTGTCCCAAGTACGAAAGTGCATTCTGTTCCCCGATCGGCCGAAATCCCCGAAGTTGTTCCATTTTCGGGCCCGGAACTTTTTGTCCCAAGTGTCCCAAAACTTATTGTGCGAGTTGTTCCATTTTCGGCCGAAACACCCGAACCACGTACTCCGGAACTTTTTGTTCCAAATGTCCCAAGTTCAAACGGGCCTTTTGTTCCACTTTCGGCTGATCCGCCCGAACCGCGTACTTCGCGCTTTCCTGTCCCATCTGTCCCAATTTCAAAAGTGCGCTCTGTTCCATTTTCGGCCGGTCCGCCCGAACCGCGCACTTCACGCTTTCGTGTTCCAAATTTCCCTAGTCAAAATTGTGCACGCTGTTCCATTTTCAGCCGAAACACCCGAACCACGTCCTTCGCACATTTTTGTCCTAAGTGTCCCAAAATGCATTTGTGCGTCTTCTCCCTGTTTCACCCGCATCGGCCGAGCCGTGTGTTTCGCGCATTCGCGTCTCACATGTCCCAAGCGTACCAAGTGTCATTCATGCTTAGTTTTTCCCGCTCTACCCGAATATGTTGTTTTTCAAACTAATGGACATGAATGTAATGCGCATTTGAAATTCTCAACGGCTATATAACGAGCAAGCCTCCTTTGCAATTCTTACATTGTTTCCATGCTATCCTTGCTCGAACCCTTGCAACCTAATTCCCTACGCATATATCCCTTTTTCTGTAATTCCTTCCCGAGTTCAGGTTGCAGCTCTGTTGCTATCAATATGAAGATCCAGTTTCAGGAACAGGAACAAATTTCACCGCCCGAGTCTGCCATTGAAGAAGCCAAACGAAGATTATCATACCCACGCCGAGTTTGATAAAGAGATGGAGAAACGTCTTGGATTTTGGACGCAGTCTTCGGCCAACACGTCAGTTCCTCGTGGCAGAGACATAGCTGAGGCGTTAAAGAGGTTCAGGCAGCGGATTCTGAAGTCAGTGGGTCCCTCTCAGTGACTGGCCACCTGTCTTCTCCTCCTTGTTCTTTTCTCTTCTTCCCTTTCTTTTTCCGTTTTCTTTGTAAGAAGTTAAGGCGTTACGATTGGCGGTCCTTAACTATTCTCGGTTAAAGAAGTGGTTACAAAGAATAACTGATTTGTAAGCTATATAATGGCCTTTCCATGCCATTCCAACAGGGGAGAAGAACTTGGCGTATTTTCTGAAAGTGTAAATAGATCAGAAAGAAATCAATACAAAAGGGCTTTCCATTCATTGTCTATCTAATCTCTGTTATCTCTGTGTTTTCTTTTAATTTCGTGGAGATCATTTGTTTCTAGTTTGTTAGTCTCACTGATTGCATATTTTCAAATATTGCGAGTATAGTGATCTTGTATAACCAAGAAGGAACTTTGTGTCCTTGATTAATGAATCTAAAGAAGGTTATTTACAGAACTTTGTGTCTGGTAATCTCATCTTGTGCAAACGATCTTGTTTTAAATTCACTGCAACTTCGTATACATAAAGGATTATTCTGCTATCTATAATTCTGCATGTTGCTCTTCTGCTCATCCTCGTATTTCCTTTCCTCAGTCCTTTTGTAACTGATGATCCTTGTGGAAAACACTTTCGTAATATCCAAGTTCAACCATAAAATCATGTTTTGTATATTTGTAAATAAGTTCGTTTCTGAATAAGGGAACCTCTCCCATTAAAGAGGAGGGACTTCTTGTCCCCTGACTGTTGCTCTTCTTAAAAGTCCTATTTGACGACCAACATTAGTGAAGACTCGTTAACATAAATTATATATAGATACATACTTGAGAGAAATCCGAAGATGCCCATGTTGAAGTAGAGCGTACATATGTGTAGTAAAAGCATGCTAAAAGAACGATATAGCATGTCGAACCATGGATCAATGGGTTGATCCATGTAATGAAAAGCATAATGTCATAATGAGATGTATTAAATAAGAGTGATGATTGTAGTGTTGTAAAATGAAGATGACATGGGGAAGGGAGTGATCATTCCCAACCCAAACTGTGTGTACGAATAGTCAACTAGAGGATTTGGGCATCTTGTCACCAAGAAGAACAGCATAGGGAGAAATTTATGTTATTCTCCAATAGCTAACTTCATCCTCAAGATCTAGTCTTTACAGATGGAATCAGATCGAAGATTTATGGTTTTCTAGATCCAAATAATTTCAATCAAATAGTTGACCCATATAGGAATGGTATAAGAAAGGATCTCTTTCCCCCACTCCACTGATTTCATCGCAAAGTGATGGCTTTCAAGTTAGATCACTTGGAAGTGAAAGTGAAGATATATGATTTCTTCTAAGTTAGGTCATCTTGAAGCAAACGTGACATGAAGAATAGCTTCCCAAGTTAGCTCATTTAGGAAAGCGATGAATGTAATCTCCTAAGTTAGTTCATCTAAGAGGTTGCACGTAACTCCCAGGTTAGGTCATCTGGGAGGCCAAATTTTTTTGAACTTGTACTAATTAAATGATACGATTTTGAATGTTGAACGTATTAATTAATTGATCGGTTGGTTATTTTGATTGGTTATTCTTAGAGATATTTTATGCTAGTTGCCCCCATCCTAGGTCATTAGGAGGAATCAATAAAATTCATTGAATGATCGTATGGAAATATTATTAATGCCTCTTACCCCCATTTTATGTCATTAGGGGAAATGATGATATTTCACATAGAAAGTTGTATGTTATTTTTTTGGCCCCATATTAGGTCTTTAGGGGGAATGAATAGTGAAATGTCACGTAATGAATTTGTAAACGTTTTGAAATTATCGTATTGGTAGTTTTGTATATGCATGGTGATATAAATGGGAATTATAAGATGTCCCCAATGATATTCCCCCTTTTAGGTGAAAGGAGAAATGATGATAAGAATGAATGCTTAAGCCGAAAGTAAGCACGATCTATGTAAAAAGTGGTAAATATAACGAGAATGTGGATAACTCAAGTGGAAAACATCATTACAAAGAGATAATACATGTGTAATGGGTATATTATGGTGGTAGGTGGAATTATGAAAAGAATTCGAGAAACAGGTGTGAATCGGAGTAAAAATGCTCAAGATATTGTTAAAACGGTGTAGTTTTTATTAATAGAAGAAATGTGCACTGAAATAATGACTATAGTAATGTAGATGAAAAAGGAACTATAAAATGTAAGGTGAAAAAAATTTATTCACCTTATTTTTAGTTTGTGTGATTGTGAGATTTAATATGAGGTGAGGAAAAATTCCACAAGTGAGAGCAGCATGCCCTAGTCAATTTTAGAGAGTGGTGACTATCATAGCATCACTCACTACTGCAAAGTTAGTAAGCAACATGTTTTTGAAAAAAATTGGTGTGTGAGTCATTTTAACTAAATTTTTGAGATTTTGAGAATTTTAATTTTCTCGGTGTTTTGGCCTAGACAATAGTAGTGGAGATGCTAGTGACCCCTAGGATAGGAGCACCCGAAACTAGGCACTAGTGTCCGCTTTTGGGTGCCCAGATCCTACATCCTGGATTCCCTAGTCAAAAATTTGTGAATGTGGACTAGAATGGTAAAAATAAATTTTTAGTGAATAATAATGTAATGAATGAATCTATTTGTACTTGTAAAATGTTCTAACATTATAATTGTTGTTGTTTTATGTTATGTAAAGAGATATCCACTCAAAGGAGTTCCGCGGAGGTCGCCATTTGAGGCCATTGTTAGGTCCTGGTTTTTCAAATAAGGATTGGGATGTGATGGACCGTGTTGGCCTATGGCACATAACATGGATAGGGGATGTGCTCCATAACATGCCTATGGTTCGCACTATATGAATAATGGTGCGCAGATACATGCACATTTTTTTTTACCTACATAGGAGATGACCGTGACGTTAGAGGACATGTATCATATATTATGTTTACCTTTTTTTTTTTTTTTAGAAGAGGTTTTAGGTTATGTTACTAGAGGAAATGGATATGCATATGCAAGCTACAAGATGGTACTCTGTGGGGACACAGACACTGTCGAGGCTCATATTAGTCTAGTTGTTATTTTAAGGTCTAGTGTTTTGTGCTTGTGGAAGTTTTACGGTGGTCATTGCTTCATCTATAGCAGTGGAGAGAGGAGGTGTAGGCATCTTGTATAAGATGCATGATATATGTCATTGGATAGAGGAGGATGGTACAAGGTATGTGTGGGCATGATGTGTGTTAGTCCATCTATATAAAGATTTTTATCGGTTCACTCATAGCAAGCATGGTGGTGGGATAGGAGCCACAACATTGTTGCATATGTGGTAATATGAGCATATAACAGTGTTGAGACTAGTTGAGGGCCCACGAGAAGAGTGGGATAGGCCTAAGATATATGCATTGATGTGGGTTAACATTCATCGGTGCAAGATGGATACCGATACCTCTAGAACCCTGATAGACAAGATGGGACCTGAGTCAGTTATATGGAGGCCATACCATGACTATGGAGGATGGTCTAAGGATTTCATGGAGCTACGATTTATTTGGAGTATGATGTGGTTGGAGGATAGATTTACAGGAGTAGTAGAGCTCTTCTAGGTGGAGCAAGTCTCATGTCAATTTGGTATAGCTCGGGATTTTCTCTAGAGCCATATATATGGTTGAGAGCTATTTGGGCACCAAGGAGTGTTGGGGATATAACGGGACCCATAGATGAGTAGTTAGCACCTCCTGGTCCAGATGAGGTAGATGTCATGATAGAGGTAGTAGATGCAGATAATGCTTTGGTAGTACAAGGAGTGCCACACATGGTTCGTGGCACATTGATGGGCATTATTGTTCTCATTATTTTTAGATCTAGCAAGGTTACCAGATGTAGGTGGAGGAGGAGAGTGGGGAATCTCATATCGGAAACCCTATAGAAACCTTGTAGGAGTGGGGGAATCTCATAGTCAACACATACATGCAAAGCCTAATGGGGAATGTGTGTCGACCAACATGCTTGGTGGTGGCATCCTTGAGAGGGTGGATGATATAGCGGGTGATCATGCACATTTATTAGATCTCGTGGAGGTGGTATCAGCCACATGTACCATATTGTTATCTTAGAGGGAAGAGGCATGCAAGGAGACTCATCGAGCTAGAGAGGTGGTAGGTGGTTTTCTACTAGCACATGATGTGGTTTCTCGATATGTGGACTTGCGGTAGTAGTTCATTGATAATTCTACAAATAACACCTTACTACTGAGGTAGGTGGAGAGATATCGAGGCCAGAAATAGGGGTGTCAATTTTGTAGTGAGGCATCTAGTTCTAGCGCTCTCAAAATACCCGAGAGCGATATAGATTATGATTTTTTATTATCATGATTGTATATGATGTAGGGGAGTTTCCCCCCAGTGATGATTTTTATTTTTACCTATGTATGGAAATGTGTGATTTATAAATGACAATTTTATTGTGTGGTGTATTGATGTTGTATTTTTGGAATGTATGTAATGTTTTTGTATTGTGTTAGTGTAAAACATGGTTAATGTCATATTTGCAAAATGATGAAAAACACAATGTGATTAGTTAATTAGAATGTTTAGTAAATAGAATGTGTAATGTGTAGTTAGATGATAGTAACATAGGATGTGAAAATATGATGATATATGAACTAACATGTTGTAATGAATATATGTCGTAATAATGTAATGTGATCATAATGAGTGGGAGGGAGAAAAGTAGTGTTGACCCCTAGCATATGGATGATTAGGTTCATTGAGTTAAGATCCCTCAATAGTCAAGATTGAACCACAAAAATAACGAGTATATCATTAGGAAATGATTGAGGTGCGTTAGATGAACAATGAAGCACGTGATGAAAGGTTCTTAAAAAAATCCCTCAATAGTCATGTAAGAACCATAAGAAAACAAGTGTGTCATCGGCGGGTAAGGTGATAATAATCACCTACCAGAGACCTAGGTGGCGTGAAGTATTAGAAGCATGTGGAATGGGAGCAACGTGAGTGTATGAATCAAACCTAATTTCATATGGAGCTATGGTGGAATGTGTGAAAATAGATGCTACGAGAGACAAATGTGTTATAGTGGCAAAATTTGGGGGATAGAACGAATGAAATAGATGAGGTGGATGTAATGGATGCAATGGTGTTGCGGTTTATGGACGCGGTGTAGAGTGTGCATGAGTAATGAACTATGGTGGTGGTTGAACCAAAGCTTAAGTATCAAATGGAGCATAATATTCAACTATAGTAGAATCTCTCTGACATTGTAGAGGTGATATGTATCACTCATGTGGGTGAAAGACAAAGGGATGATGCCCTAATCCTCTATCTGGTGTAATCTATCATGAAGGGAAAGACAATCATTGTATTTATGGTCGTTGATGCAATGGTAGTTATAATAATTTTTGTCATGTTGATGTTGTAGTTGGTGTTACGGATGGTGTTGGTTTGAAGGTATGTAAATTAATCGCTCATTGATTAATAAACGTAGTACTCATGTGGTCAAGCGTTATGAGAAAAGTACAAAGGTTCATGCGAACTAAGTGGAGTAGTAATAGGAGTAGTATGTCACGGAGCCAGAGAAGGATTACGATTTTGTGGTGAAGTAGATTGAGCTTCTTTGGATTTCTTATGAGGAAAAGGTGAAGAAAGTGTAGGATTCTCACCCAAAGGTAATGGTGTTGAACTAGAGGAGGAAACAGCCGTAGCAGTGTGTGAAGGATCTACAATATGTGTAGAGAGAATATTTTTCTCTACTTCAATGAACTTATAGTATAGGATAATAAATGACTCACATGTATCATATTGTAATTATTTCTTGAGTGGATAAATGAGGTCACGGAAGAAAATAAATTGCCTCTCAAGATCTATAGATTGAAATACTAGTTGGTGCATGCAAGCATAAAATATAAACCTTGACATTTTTAGTAGAGCTTTGATGTAGAGTTTCTAATCAATCGTAAGTGAATTTAGAGCCATTTTTATTATAAACCTATGGAAGAAAGCATCCTCGATGTCATAGAAACTACTAATGGATCCAAAGGGGAGAGGAGTGTACCTTTTCAATGATTCATCGGTAAGACTATAACAAAAGTCCTCAAATAATAATCTATCATTAGAGTAAGAGGCCATAGCACTACGATAATATAAATATGAGCATGAGGGTCACCCATACCATAAAAACATGTTAAAGTAGCCATGGTGAAATCATGAGGAAATTCCGAATTATGAATCTTCTAAGAGACCAGATTTCTATATAATGAATTGTTGTCGATGGAAGCATAACATGCCCTAATTTCTAAAGCGAGGACTGAACTGAGATTGTAAGTCTCAATGGTGTGCATGAGAGAGATAATATCCTATGAAGGAATGGTAGAAGATGGAAATAAAGTGTTGAGTGGTTGTAATTTTCCATTATGAGTAATCATGGGGATCTCTAAATGTGATGGAGAAACATTTGATGCTAAGGGCACACTAATAGTAGGTTCTAAAGAAGATATAGTATGAGATGTAGATGGAACATCCATAGAAATAGTAGGACAAACATAAAAAACATCCTTAATAGATGGGATTACTGATGGAGATACATCTATAGGAGAATTTTGACTATGAGACATAGGTGATGTATCAAGCGAGAGATGAAATAGTAGGAGACGAAGAAGTGATAGATGGTGGTGACTCATACATAGTGTTGGATGAAATATTTGGAGAAGATAGCAATGGAGGAGGTAAGGCACACTTGTATGTATGCAAAGAAATATATTCATCACTATCAAGTTCTTCACCATTATCAGATAAAGATTGAGAAATAATAATGTCACTAAGCACCTTTGTCAATAGGATCATCAACATAATATGAAGTATTATGAAAACTAGGAGAGGATGTATCATGAGAAGTAATGTTAGAAGATGCATGACAAGGAAATATATCAATAGTTTTCTTAGAAGTAGAATTAATATGCACATGTGAGTGAGTGTCAATACAAGTAATCAATTAGAGAATCATCTAATGTTTCGTGTGAAAGATCATAAGGTGGATGACACATAACCATATAACATGGTGTACAACAAGTAAAGGCTATTGGATCATCAAAAATATGGATTCCTAAGGGAGAATCTTCAAAGCTAGTAGGCACATGTTGTAAGCCATTTTGTAGTTGTTGTTTGACATAATCAGGTGTTGTAATGAGATAACCATAGAGGGATTTAAGCTCAGCTGATGGAAGCCTCATCGTAACTAGGGTTGATACTAACATGAGACATAGGGCTAAAGAGATGAACTATTATTATCCAAAAATCATATCCTAGGGCAAGGTATTCTAAAAGATGGGTTCACCAAAATGATTAACTAGAATATGAATTTTAAATCTAATCTAACTAGTAACAAGGATAGAGTAACTAATATGAAATGTAAAATAAGTACTAACATATTTTATTTGATATTTAAATGAAATGCAACAAATGAAATAGTAGTGATTAGGATATTAACCTGAATAGTACCTACCATGATGTGTTTCTTGATAGTGATGACTAAGAAGTGGATAGGGAAAAATACAAAGCTATGACCCATAAATTTGTATCACACAGGGATATGTCTGTATTGGGGTGACTAGGAATGTAATGGGGCACCTGTGGGCATCCTGGTCTATGATCTCGGCATTGTGGTCTACATAAAATCTCAGGGTCTTCTTTTTGTAATCTCATAAATTCTTTGTAATACCTTCTTCTTGGTCACTAGGTTATCACAATAAACTCACTCATATCTTTGTAGCAATTCGATAATGATCTACCTGCAAACCCCATACAAAGCATCAAATACATGAAAATGAAAGATGCAAATGAAGGGGTCAAACTGACCTTAGCTGCCACAATGGTGGACTTACAACTAAGTGTTGCACTACATTCCAAACCCAATGTAGTTTTGTGTGCTTGTGTGTGTAATTGTGTGCCTAGGGTGCCCTAGTGTCAATGACGTAAAATTAGGGGAAATAACTAGATTTAAAATGAAAATGGTAGATGGAATAGAATGAATACAACCCTTTCCCCTATACTTGTGTGATGCTGATATAGAAGATGTCCAAATGTATTCCTTTTCCTAAGTAGTAGCTAGCTCTTGATAGTAGATAGTACATACATAATTTTGTGAGTATGTTATGTTTATATAGGGATCTCTTGCTCAAATTTTGACAATAATGGCCCGACATGCCGACTAGAACATAGGTGAATGAGACCATAAAATCGTAGAGACTGATCTCGAACAATGAAATTAAATGCCAACATCATGGAAACTAGGGTACCCAAATTCAAGGACCAGGGCACCCATGGGCACCCTAGCATGACCCTAGGCATCCTAGTCAAGAACTAAAGATGAAAAATGACCTAATTATGATACCCAATGTTTTTTTGAAAGATGACCATAACTATGCAGATAACTAATGACCATGCACTACAAGTGATAATGATAACTAAGCGAGTGATGAAAAGGAATAAGAGATGAGCCATTAATATATCTTGTTATCCAAAATGTGCCCCCTGCTCATTTTGTGGCTAACTCCCTTTCATCTTTCCTTCTCTTGTGCCTCAGACATAATACTTTTCTTTTTATGCACTCGAAACCTTGAAAATGGCACCATTGGATAGAGCTCTTCCTCGGCTTTCCAAAAAGGTAAAGTTTTCCTCCTAACTCCATGTATTTTTGAAGTTATGGCTTGGCGGAGATTTTGGGAAAATTTTCCCCTGAAAGGCCCACTGCCAATGAGATGCCACCACATGGCACCTTGAGTGGCAGAGTGTGGGGAAATTTTAGAAAATTTTCCAAATGACCAAAAAGGTGCAAAAATTCAAATTTTTGCCCTTGACCCGATTTGGCCCCTGTTTTGCCCTAAAACTTCAAATGGCCATATCTTTTAATCGAGCTCGGCTTTTTCGTGTTCTTTATATCAATGGAAAGCTGGTGAAATTATCTACAAGATTATAGGGTAAATTTTGCATTTTGATGGATTTTGGAGAGAGAAAATTGAGAAATGTATCTGGCACGTGGTGATGAGTAGAAATGACGTTTCAACCACCGTTTTTAATGAACAATGGCTTTCATTCTCTCCCAGCATGGTTAAAAATGTTAGGGAATGGGTCTGTAAGGATGCCCATGCTTTTTTGAATGCATTTTTGTCAATGATTGAACCTCTCCCATGTTTTCCTACGTTTCTCTCTCCTGGGGTCGTCCCTTGCACTGTAAAAGCCAAATTTGGCTCATTTTCAAAGGGTGGAACATTTTTTGTGTATTGCAGGTCCCCTTTCTCACCTTGGAAGATATTTTGGTGGAATATCAGACCTTTTCTAAGAGCTGCAACTTTATTTTTCCTCTCAGGTGTTGTAATGCAAGTGATTTTGATGATTAAAATAACAATACAACCTCTGTGATTAGTTTTCATCCTCTGCCTGTGTTGTTTGGTTAATTTCTGATCCTTCATTACAATTATTAGTTTGTGCATGAGGTTCTTTGTTGCATTTTTATGGAATGTGTCAATCTACGGAAGTAAAAAATTCTCACCACTCCTTTGGTGCATCACCTATTAGCATTAGTTTTAGCTTTTTTGCATTCTCTATCTTTGTCTCCTTTGGAATTTAGGGTGGGGTTAGGAATATAGACCTCTACAACTTGTAAGTGATAAATCTGACCGCACGAATTGAGGAACCAGCCTCTAAACTAGAGATTCCTTTCTCATTTTGTAAGTCCCACACTTGGGGAAAGGATTCAATGTTGTGCAATCACACTAGATGCTAGTATGATCAAACTAGAAATCTAATCAACATCCGGAAGTCTTTGCTGATTTGCCACAACAGTTTTGGCATGCCCGGTGGGACATAGAAGTCTTCATCATCATTGCAACAAAATTGATGTGCATTATTTGCAAGTTTCTTGATTTAAAAGAGCTATAAATTACACATCTGGCGACTCCAAGGAAGAAGAATCAACTGGTTTTAGCAGTGCAGACCTGAAAACTCATGAAAAGAATCACTACAAGGTCAAGAGCTGGAGAAGAAGAGGTGTTGTTTGAATATCTGCAATTATCTCCAAGAATAAGGAAAAGTGGGAGGAGAATCCAAAGGTCTCCATCTCCACCAAATAGAACTCTCTCAACTCCTCCACCTGGTAGGCCTTTCATTCAATCAACAAGGGTTCTAAGGCCAATCAGAATGGCACAAAACAACCCCTATGTCAATTTCACTGGCAGCATCCCACTTGCTCTCAATGCACAAAATCCAATCCCAGTTGTAGCATTGAAGAACATTCCATACTTCACTGGAGAAAATCAGACCACTCCTGGTGATCATGTTAAGGATATTGCTAACATTTGTGCAATCCATGAGATCAATGAGATGCAAGTTGCTGTCAAACTGTTGGCATCTTCATTCAAAGGGAAATCTTTGCAATGGTTCAGGAGTCTTGCCTCATGTTCTATTCAAAATTTGAATCAGCTATGTATAGCCCTCCATGAGCGGATTTGGGGAAAAGGGAGACAACTTGTACCTTTTAGAGAAATTGACAACTATCAAAAGAGCTCCCAATGAGTAGCTGACTGATTTTAATTTCAGATTTCAAAGGACTTGGGAGAGAATTCCAGTGGCAGTCAGGCCAACAGCAAAAGGTGCTTTTCTTTATTACCTTAAAGCTTTAAATTCTGATATTTCTATGTTAATTCAGTCCATGAGAGGCACAACTATCTCCATTTCTTATAGCATTGCCATTAAAGCTGAAAATTGTTTGATTCAAGTGTGCAAGCTACCTCCTGAGCCTCAATGCCATCACTTCCAAGTTTAGAGAGGCCAAGTACTAGCCAAGTGCCTAATTTAGCTTCTATTCCCACTCCTAGAAATCAGAATTCAAGTGAAGCTTCCACTTCATCTTCTAGTGCCTCAAATGAACTTCAAGAAGTCATGAAGCAATTGCAAAATCTAGGTAATGAGCTGGTTACACTCAAAAGGCAGCAAGCTCAAGGTTTTAGACCTTCTTTCCAGCCCCAAGCTTAGCCTAACAGGCAGCCATATCAACCCCAAAGACCACCCAATCTAGCTGCAAATCTAAATCAAGCAAGGCCTCCTGCCAATCAGACCATTTCAGCCCTATAATCCCAATGCTACATCTGCATCTAAAGCATTAGTGCCAGTACAAAACAATATGGCTCAAGAGTATGATTGGTGTTTCCCATGCAATGAACCTCATAACCAGTCCATGTGCTTCAACGGTGCCTTGAATCAAGCATTAATGGTGACAAAAACTGGTGTGGAGGGTGAAGGTAGTAAAAGAAATGACTAGCAACAAGAAACATTCCAGCAGCAATCAACTCCAAATGATACCACACTTGTAAACTGGCAAGCAGAAGATTTTTGTGGCATGAACCAGACAGTTTCCCAAAGTGTTGCAGCCAACACAAGGTCAAAGAGGAGAAATTTGGGTGAAGAATAGCCATTGGCCCCAAGTAATTCACGACCTTCTATCACTCCACAAACTATTGGCAAGCAAAATGCAATCCCAAGCACACAAGGACTGCCTAAAATAGTTCCTAGGCCAACTCAAATGCCAGTTGTTGCTACCCATATACAAGGGATGAATGTGCAGGCCAAGGGACAGAAAAAGGATACTTCATCCCCATTCAATATCATTGATCAGATGAAGAAGACAAATGTAAACATATCAATGTGGGAATCACTATCTATCCCAGGCCAAAGAGATTTGCTACAAGCTGCCATGAAGGACTGGTCAACTTCAAATCAGCAAGTCCAAATGCAAGAGAAGGTGCTCACAAATGCTGCCCAGCCTGAGGGGAATCATGGAGGACAGCAAGGTAAGATGTTGAAGCCCCTCCATTCTATGTTTCATTAATCATTGGGAACCAATTAGTACACAATTGCATGATTGATTCCGGGGCAAGTAGTTCAGTAATGCCCAAGCAAATAGCTGATCAGTTGGGAATTCAGTATGAAACCATATCCAAAGGGGTGGTACAATTGGATGGGACAATAGTAACAATAGTTGGAGTGATTAAAAACTTGAGTCTTACTTTGCATGCCTATCCCAACGTGGTTTTTTTGTAAGATGTCTCAGTAATAGACCTTCCACCACTCTTTGCCCTATGTTTTTCAAGGGATTTCATAGCTAAGATTGGAGGTTACTTGTTTTCTGATTTGTCACACATGTTGTTCATAACAAGATATTGAACCAAAGCCACAATCAGGTCTGAACCTATTGCAAACTTTCACATTAAGCCTTACACTCCAAGTCAGATCAATACCAATTGTTCAGCATTTGATCAAGAAGATTATCCAAGCAATCGATGAAGCGACACCAAGGTAGGAAGCATCCAACATTTCACTCTTGATGAATGGGCAAGCAAGGTGCATGCTTTTGATCCTTATCAAGAAATAGAAGAATACGAGTTAGTAGTTTATTGCATGCGTGGAGAAAATCAGCCTATTCCTAGCATCACCAAGCTAGACCACAAAGATGACAATGAGGTATGGCAGCTATTTTTGATGGATCAAGGAGTAGACAAGGTGGATGAGGGGGAGCTATGCTTGTTTCACCACAAGGAGTTAAGTATTATTCGAGACTTTATATTTCAGTTTGCATGCTCTAACAACACTGCTGAATATGAAGCCTTGGTGCAAGGACTGCATTGGGCAATCAAGAGAGGAATAAAGAACTTGCAAGTCTTTAGTGATAGTGAGTTGATTGTCAACCAAGTCAAGGGCAGCATCTTTGTCAAGAATGATCTGCTCAAGTGCTACAAGAACAGGGTGTGGGACCTCATTGAGATTTTGAGGGTTTTGGCATCAAATCCATCCCTAGGAAAGAGAACCAAGATGTGACAGGCTTGTAGCAGATTGGGGCAGCCTTTGACGTTATGGAGAGCATTCAAAAGGACAAGGTACAGCCAAAAATCCATGTGATTGTGAGGCCTTGATCGGACAAAAATGTAAATTGGAAAGTATTTGAAAATGGTCAGCAAATCATCCATTTCTTGTAAGAAGAGGTTGAGTTCTCATCCAAAAATCGGGAAAAGTTGGAGCAGCAAAGTATGGTGACGGGCGGTGCAGTGAGAACTAACAAACTACCAAAGGCGCTTCTTACTTTGGAGTCCATTTTCAATCCCAATGATCAGTTTAGGAAGGAGAAAGCAAACATCCAAGTGAAGGAAGAAGATTCAGTTTCCATCTCGGTAGGAGAAGGCAAATCACTCCAAGTTAGCAAGATGACAACTGAGCAAGAAAGGTATGATTTTATACAACTTTGTCAAGAATTCCCTGATGTGTTTGCTTGGAGCTATGAAGATTTGAAAGGTTTCAATCCCGAGTTATCTCAACACACCATTGAATTGGATCCAAGTACTAAACCCATCAGGCAGAAACAAAGGCCAGTCAACCCCCACATGGATCCTCTCATTAGAAAAGAATTGAATAAGTTGATAGAATCAAGAATCATATTCCCTATCAAGCATTCTAGTTGGGTTGCCAACTTAGTTCCAGTCAGAAAGAAGAGTGGGGAAATCAGATTGTGTGTTGACTTCAGAGATTTGAATAGAGCATCTCTTAAGGATCATTACCCACTTCCTTCCATGGAGTAAATTTTACAAGTTGTTCTTTGGCTCGAGAGGTTTTCACTACTGATGATGGCTATTCTGTGGTACAATCAGATTATGGTGAAGGAAGAAGATCAATTCAAGACAGCCTTTACAACCAAATGGGGAACTTATGCATACGGAAAATACCATTTGGGCTATCCAACGCCGGAGCTACCTTTCAAAGAGCAATGGACATGGCGTTCAAAGGTTTGATTAACAACATAGTGTTGATATATCTTGATGATATCATTGTTTTTCAAAAATATAGCGGACCACCTCTCTCATTTGAGACAAGTGTTCCAAAGGTGCAGAAGATTTGGAGTCTACTTGAATCCTAAAAAATGTATTTTCTTAGCTCATGAAGGAAATCTCCTTAGTCGCATTGTCTCCAAAGAAGGATTAGCAATTGATCCAGAAAGAGTTAAAGACATAAGAGCACTACCATTGCCAAGCCGCAAGAAGGACCTTCAGAGTTTCTTGGGGAGAATAAATTTTGTTCGGAGGTTTGTCCCAGATTTTACAGCCCTTGTCAAGCCCATCACCAAGATGTTAAAGAAAAGCATGGCTTTCAAATGGACAGCAGAAGGCAAGGAGAGTTTTGAAGTAATCAAAGAAGCCATCTCTCAAGCCCCAGCTCTCATCAACCCAGATTTCTCCAAGGATTTCATCCTCTATGCATTTGGGGGTGATGACACTATCTCTGTAATTTTGGTACAGCAGAACAAGGACAATGATGAGCAGCCAATTGCTTTCTTCAACCAAATCTGGAGGACTATGAGGTGAGATATTCTTTCATTGAGAAGCATGTTCTTGTAGTAATCAGGAGCTTGAAGAAATTCAAGCATCTAGTTTCAAACAATAAGGTCCAATTGTTGGTTTCTCATGCGGGAGTTAAAGACTTCCTCCTCAACAAAGACTTGAATGAAAAGAGAGCAGGTTGGATTACTCGTGTCATGGAGTATGACATAGAGATCAAGGTCACCAAGTTGGTCAGAGGAAAAGGATTGTGTGAGCAGCTGATTTTGAGCAAGCAAAAGGAAGCATGCAATGAGAAAGAGACTGTTTTGAAGTTACAAGACAGCCATGAGCAAGGAAGCACTCAAGAGGAAAATAATGGTGTCCCCACTCCTTGCTGGACCCAAAGTATAATGCACTTCCTAAGCACAGGCCTATGCCCTCCAGAGATGAACAAGACCCAAAGAAGACACTTCAGATTGTAGGCTGTCCCATATGCCCTTGTTGATGGTGTCTTGTTCAAAAGAGATGTGAATGGAGTACTGCTGAGATGCATTGGTACAAATCAGATTCATAGGATGTTGGAAGAGTTCCATGGTGGACCAGCTGGTGGTCATTTTGCACCAAGAGTGATAGCTCTAAAGATCATGAGGGCTGGCTATTATTGGCCCAAGATTTTCAATGATTGTTATGCATGGATCAAGAGGTGCAAGAATTGTGCATTCTTCACAGGTAAAGAGAGGCTAGCTGCCCTTCCATTGCATCCAATTTCAGTTGACCAGCCATTCATGCAATGGGGTTTAGACTTCATTGGATTCATTAATCCCAATTCAAGCCAAGGGCACAAGTGGATTTTAACAGCCACAGATTACTTCACTAAGTGGACTGAAGCAGTAGCACTCAAGGAAGCAAATGAATCTAGCATCCTAGACTTCTATGAGGGAATAGTAACTAGGTTTGGCATACCAGCTACAATAATATCAGATAATGCATTAGCATTCATTGGATCCAAGGTGACTGAATGGGCTATCAAGAACATGATCTACCTAAGTACTTCATCAAACTATTACCCTCAGGGTAATGGTCAGGCTGAGTCTACAAACAAGAACTTGTTAAAGATCATTAGGAGGACTCTTGATGAAAATCAGAGGTCTTGGCATACTAAATTGAAATTAGCTTTATGGGCTGATAGGATAACTCCCAAGAGATCTACAGGTAATTCTCCATTCAGGCTTGTTTATGGGAGAGAGGCAATTTTGCCCATATCACTTGAGTTGCCAACATTGGAACTCATGAAATAGTTGGAGTTGTTGGAGTTTGAGCCCATGGAAGTTAGATATGCAGAATTGATGGAGCTCCAAGAAATCAGGAATCAGGCATCCCAAGCAATGGAGAAGGATCAGGCTTTGATAAAGAAGACCTTTGATAGAAAGGCCAAGAATAGATCCTTCCAAGTTGGAGATCTAGTGTTAAAATGGGATGCAGATAGAGCAAAACCGGGAAGGCATTCAAAATTTGATGCCATTTGGAGTGGCCCATACATGGTCACAAAGTGTAAGGACAGCAATGCCTTCCAATTGTCTTCATTGGATGGCGAAGAACTACAGATTCCAGTCAATGGGATCCATCTAAAGCATTGCTACTAAAGGGAAATTCTCCACCTTGTAAATATTAGCTTAGGTTTTCATTCCTCCAAGTGCTTGTGCACATTGTTTTCTTGCTTGAGTTAGTTTTGCTTTCCCAAGTGCTTTGGCAGGCTTCATTGTTCCTGGGAATGTGTTTGTAGGCCTCGCTCCATCAGGTGATATTCCATGTTCCTCCTTACAACATTCTAGTCAGTTGGGGTATCAGACAGAAAATTAGGTGCCCAATGGATTGCTTGAATCTGGTAACTTCATCTGGCGGGTGAGATGACCCTCCTCCGAGTCGCCAAAATTGTTATCCAAAATGTGCCCCGACTCATTTTGTGGCTAACTCCCTTTCATCTTTCCTTCTCTTGTGCCTTAGACATAATATTTTTCTTTTAGGCACTCAAAACCTTCTGAAAATGACACCATTGGATAGAGCTCTTTCTCAGCTTTCCAGAAAGGTAAAGTTTTCCTCCTAACTCCATGTATTTTTGAAGTTATGGCTTGGCGGAGTTTTTTGGGAAAATTTTCCCCTGAAAGGCCCGCACCAATGAGATGCCACCACGTGGCACCTAGAGTGGTGGAGCATGGGGAAATTTTGGAAAATTTTCCAAATGACCAAAAAGGTGCAAAAATTCAAATTTTTGCCCGCCAACCCGATTTGGCCCTGTTTTGCCCTAAAACTTCAAATGGCCATATCTTTCGATCCAGAGCTCATTTTTTCACGTTCTTTATATCAATGGAAAGCTGGTGAAATTATCTACAATATTCTGGGGTCAATTTTGCATTTTGATGGATTTTGAGAGAGAAAATTGAAAAATGTCTCTGGCACGTGGTGATGAGCAGAAATGACGTTTCAACCACCGTTTTTAATGAAGAATGGCTCGCATTCTCTCCCAGCATGGTTAAAAATGTCAGGGAATGGGTCTGTAAGGATGCCCATGCTATTTTGAATGCATTTTGGTCAATTATTGAACCTCTCCCATGTTTTCCCGCATTTCTCTCTCCTGGGCTCATCCCTTGCACTGTAAAAGCCAGATTTGGCTCATTTTCAAAGGGTGGAACATTTTTGTGTATTGCAGGTCCCCTTTCTCACCTTGGAAGTGATTTTGGTGGAATATCAAACCTTTTCTAAGAGCTACAACTTTATTTTACCTCTCAGGTGTTGTAATGCAAGTGATTTTGATGATTAAAAAAAATATGACCTCGTGATTAGTTTTCATCCTCTGCTGTGTTGTTTGGTTACTTTCGATCCTTCATTACAATTATCAGTTTATGCATGAGGTTCTTTGTTGCATTTTTATGGACTGTGTCAATCTGTAGAAGTAAAAATGCTCACCACTCCTTTGGTGCATCACCTATTAGCATTAGTTTTATCTTTTTGCATTCTCTATCTCTGTCTCCTTTGGAATTTAGAGTAGGTTTAGGAATATAGATCTCTCTGCAACTTGTAAGTGATAAATATGACTAGATGAATTGAGGAACCAGCCTCTAAACTAGAGATTCCTTTCTCATTTTGCAAGTCCCATACTTGGGGAAAGGATTGAATGTGTGCAATCACACCGGATGCTAGTATGATCAAACTAGAAATCGATCAACATCCAGGGGAGTCTGCTGATTTGCCACAACATATACTTTTCTTACACATGATCCATATAAATATCAACATACTTGGCATCTTAAATGTAATAGTGATTTTGTGATTTTGTGACTATAACTGTCAGTTTAATTCAACATTTAATCATGACCACATGGCTGGAGAGAGGGAGGCATTGAGTGGTCCAAAACCATTCAAGACTATAACTAAGTTTAGCATGGATGATCCAAAGTCCTTCACATCTTCCAATGACTATGATTAACATAGACTAGGTGGTCTCATTCAAGACCTAATAAAATAATCTTATGAGTTGTTTAGGAAGTAAATGAAAGGAATTGAAAGTTGGGATATAGTATTGTGTATTTAATAATGTACATGTGTTTTCCTTCTCCATCCATCCTTTTAAGGATGTTGTGGAACCTATAAGAGTGGTAACTTGGTCACAATTTGAGCTTTATCTTTTAAATGATGGAAAACATAGTTGGATTCACCTTGTCCTACACACCTAAACAATGTTGAATAATGAACAAAATTAGTAGAAACAACAAAAAACTTGTAAGATGAGTAGAAGAAATAATATTAAAATATTATGAAAATTACCAAGCAAATATGGGACCACAATAAGATAAACTTTATATGAACCATTTAAACAACACACAAATTATGTCGTATCTTGGAAAACAATAAGAGGATAAACTATTATAAAGTAACCAACGTGACATCTAAGAAATTATAAGGAGTAAAGAGTTATGTTATAGTGAAATTTAAACATATAGGGACCGAGTCTAAATATGTGTTAAATAAAATTGAGCATGAGGAAATTGAATATTTTGAACAAGAATGATGTGAATAAGTAAAATAAGAAGAAAACTTAGCAAACGTGAATGTAGTCTAAAGTGAGTATCAAATGTTGTTATAATATAATAAGAGAACTTTATCAAAAGAGATAATAATTTAATGTGGTTTCAAATGATGTAAAATAAATAAATAATTTAATAACTAACTAGTAATAATGAATAGGAGTCATCTGATCTAATTGGGTTTTCAATAATGTAGTTTAAGTAAAGGGTTGAAAATATAATGATCAAGAAAAATAAATGGAATATGAACTCAACAAGATAAGTACTTAAATGATCCTTAATAGTCCAACAAGGGAGAGAAGTAAGGATAAAGGTATTGATAATATTAAAAAAATTAAGAAGAAAATTTTAATTTCCTCGTGAACAAGTTTACAAGTGCACTAAGAAGTTAAAACTTGGAAGGATGAGTAATTTAGTGAAGTAGTAAATAAAACCACTCTCTAGACGAGAATAGAAAGTGAAATGTGGTGTATGATTTTCAAACCACCAGATAATAGTAAATAAGTGGGGACAAGTAATTAATATTGAATTACAATTCTATATTGTGGTAAATAATGGGTTATAACACTAATGAATCAATTAAGATGCATCCAAATAAGTTAAAATAGTAGATGAGCAGAATGGATAGTTGGAATAAAATAAATATAAGAAAATGAGACTAATAGGGAAATACCTTATAAGTAAGTATAACAAAGGAATATGATTAATGAAGGAAATAACTCAACAAATTCAAAGTAAACCTAAGTGCTTTTGGAACCCTATCAACTAGTAGAACTAAAATCGGGATGAAGAAGGAATTGCTAATCTTCATAGAACTCATGAAATAAATCCTTCTCTACCCTTTGCAAGTGAGCATGTAATAGTGGCCTTACTAATAGAAAATATTTTTCTAGGTAATTTTTTTAACATGATCCTTTCCACCAAAATGTCCATGTTAATAATTGGGTCGAATTACGGGCCTTGGATTATGTCTACTAGGATCATTTCTAGTGATAAAAGGGACCTTGTGCCAACCCTAGAATATGAGGACCTTCATGGTGTCATAACAACCTAACCCTATTATTTTTTCATGTAGGGTATGAGTATCACCTTGTTTTAGGTCATTGTTTGACTAGGTTTTTCTAACATTTCCTCATTATTTACAAGATAGAACAGACCACTGTGGTGGATGGATATCTTCATAGGAGTAGTATGGAGAATCGCATGATGAGAGATGATTGGACCATCATAATTTTAGTTGTTTTGTTTTTCTATGGATTTTGGGACCCTCTATGTGACTTCAGGAGGAATTCATGTTTAAGGGGAGGGGAATGTAATGTCTATTTCCTTGCGACATTGTTTAGGATATAGCTAAGCCAAATATATGGATCTAGTGGTGTTTTGGTAATCATGGTTATTCCAGCACAAGGTTCTTAACTTCTTTTAATCCAGAAATTTTTCTTGGAAATGAGAAGATTCCATGGTATTACTACTATTAATAAATAAATATATGTGTGTGCATTTATAGATTGTGTTTTGCTAAAGAGTGGTGTGTGAAATGAATTTGGTTATATCACTAGAGAATATGAAATGAATTTAGAAACAATAAATATTTGGATGTTATGTAAGTTATTAGACCATGGAAATGAAATTTATAGGATTGTAAGCATGAATTAGATTGGTCGTTATTATAATATGGAAATACGGTAATCTTGGTGATAACTAATTTTGGAGAAGTGACTTGTGGAAACTTATTGGAAAAATTTTAATTGTTAGAATTTTGTGTGTGTGCGTGTTTTTATTGACCTTGAAGGATGAATGGAAAATAAAAAGTATGTGTATAATTAATGCAAAGTGAATTAGTATATATGAGAATTTTTCTTGTTCTATTGGAATATATAGCCATATAAATTTAGGTGAACTTAATTGATGTTTGAGAGATTAACTTTAGTGTGTGTGTGTGTGTGTGTGTGTGTGTGTGTGTGTGTGTGTGTGTGTGTGTGTGTGTGTGTGTGTGTGTGTGTGTGTGTGTGGGTGTGTGTGTAAACTATTGATTGATTGACATAGTTGTGCATAGTTACAATTAAATTACATATCATTTTGAGTAGGTATGATTATGTGTTGAGTGTGCGAGATGACGAACAAGTACCCAAATAATATGCACAAAGAAATTAAATCTAAATACACAAAAAAGGATGGAGGAGGACTAACTCCTATAAAGCTCCTTAGCCAACACAATTCATCGAACTTGGATTTAGAGGTTTGGAACTCTATATATGGTGACAAGTGCTTAATTTTATTATTGTTAGGAATAATATTAGATATTGTGAACATTATTATGAGTGTGGAAATAAATAATATAGTGTAATGTAATACAACTATTTATGAGTTGTTAACTCATGTAAATAGTTGTAACTAGATAATGTTTGTTGTGAGAAAATAATGGGATTGAGAGTTTGAGTGAGATATTGTGGGGATTAGGAGAGATATGGGATGAGTGTTGACTCCTAGAATCAAGGAGATCAAACTCTATATATGTAACCTCTACTGTGAATAATATATCCCGAATGAGTTCAAATTTGATATTATTATTATTCGGTGTTTAACGTAATTCTGTAGTGTTTAACGAGAGGAGGTTGATCGGCGAATGTAATTCTACGGTGTTTAACAGTGGTATCAGAGCGTAATGTGAAAATGAAAAATGTTATTGGGGTAACATATATAGTTTCCCCCATACATGAGGAAGAGTAAAAATTATTTGGATTACGTTATTGTTTTAATTTTTTATTTCTTTATTTGTGAATCTGCGTACCTGTGTAAGGAGGATCTTGTTTGCAGCCAAGGAATTATGAGCTTGTATTTGATATTTGCACCATGATTTGCATTGGCATTTCTCACCACGTGGATTCGGCTCATGCATTTCCACCCACATTTGTAGATCTGCCTGACACATGCACACATCTGCATTTACATTGAAGAATTGGTTCAGTTTGCTTTTAGATGATTGGGAAGACACGACTTGGTAGAGATTTGCATCAACAACTCTAGGGAATATGGTTTCCACCTATCTTGTATGTGTGCTATTGTGAAAAATCTCCACACGGCTTTATAAAAGAGTTTACTTCCCCAGCATTGATCCATCCGCCGATTTATCATCTTCTATTTGACGAGATCAATAACCTTCACTAATCCATCATGGATTCATGGACATCCATTTAATTCTGCAGTACTCTGTTGATGGGTTGAGAGGAATGAAGGACGTGCTTGGTTCATGTGATTCATTTTGATTGTCAGTATTTGCGTGTAGTAAGGTTTACATTGAATCACATTTTCTTTGAACTGCTTTGTGGAGACATTATTTTTAATGTGGTTTCCAGATCTATTTCAGATGCACTCGTGTGCATAGCAAATACTACCAGAATCTAGATTTTTTTGGCAAATTGTGCATATTCTATCAACAATCGCCAGACCAACGTAGTGTTACGTGAGATTAGATCACTTCTTGATGACATGCTCATCAATCATCACAATCAATCGTCCGTAAAACAAGATGTGGGTGGATCTATCTAACCGTGTCATTTGGAAGTTATCATTTATTGTTCTTGGCTGACCATTGTGAAGTACCTTGTGTGGATTCCCTTCAACACAGATCGTGTGGATCAATTCTAATATTGGCGAGCCCAATCCAATGGTATTAAGATTTTTGTTTATTATATTGTCCACACATCATGTGTAGAGTATACGGTCTATATAAGTCAATAAGTAAATTAGTATTATAATTGTATTCAAGATTGAGTCTGCAGTCTTTATAAGGTCGATGTGAGTTTTAACTTATTTAGTCGATATACAATAGGTTTGATATTTTTGAAGTCTTGAGTTATTTTTAGTGTCTTTGAGAGTCATTAAAAATGTCAAAATAGGTGATTTTAGGGTATCTGTTTGTTGTCATTCTATTGTCATCAAAATTGAGTCGAAAAGTTGTTAAAAAAAAAAAAGGACAAATGAGTGCATTTTCGGTGTAATCCGACACTCTATTTTTAAGGAAAAATGCAAATGAAAACTATTCTTGGCTTCGGGGGCTCCGCCCCTCGACCCTGCCCTGTATCGCGACAGGGAACGCGTATCGTCCTCGGCTATACTTTCTGCTGAGTTAGCAGGGACATTCAGATGGAGGCAGGAGGCAATGGAGGAAGGAGGACAACCAGCGTCCTCTCGCTAGCCGCAAGTGACGGGGCCGCATAATGAGTTTGTGGCATATTTTTAGTTGTGTGTTTCATTGTTTGTAATAAGAACAAATGTCACATTCCTGTTCAGAATTGTATTTCCTTTTATAACCTCCTGATGTAAATATGTTATAGTAGAAAGATAAAAGCACAAGAAAAAGTAGCATCATGTTTTTCTTGAAGAGGATGAACAGAGGTTCATGAGCAGGGGCTCGTACCTAGGACAGAGGTCCGTTATTGTCAAACAGGGGTTCGTATTGATGAACAGAGGTTCATGAACAGGGGTTCTTACCTTGGACTAAGGTCCATATGTGTACCAAGATCATGAGCAAACAGGGGTGTGCAAGCTGCAGAGAAAGTGTAACTATTCTTTTCTACATTGTTCACATTAGGGGAGTGTATGTGTGGAAATAATAATGTTAAAAATAGGGGAGTGAATGTTAGGAATAATATTAGATATTGTGAACATTATTATGAGTGTGGAAATAAATAATATAGTGTAATGTAATACAACTATTTATGAGTTGTTAACTCATGTAAATAGTTGTAACTAGATAATGTTTGTTGTGAGAAAATAATGGGATTGAGAGTTTGAGTGAGATATTGTGGGGATTAGGAGAGATATGTGGGATGAGTGTTGACTCCTAGAATCAAGGAGATCAAACTCTATATATGTAACCTCTACTGTGAATAATATATCCCGAATGAGTTCAAATTTGATATTATTATTATTCAGTGTTTAATGTAATTCGTAGTGTTTAACGAGAGGAGGTTGATCGGTGAATGTAATTTTGCGGTGTTTAACAATTATTCTTCACTTTGTCTTGTTATTTGACATCTTCATATAACCCTTAACCAATTTATTTATTTTTATTAACCTCTTTTTAAGTATGTTTTAGTATTTGTTTATGAGGGTAAATGATTTCCATTTTTGGTTGGTTCTTACCTTATTTTTGTATGTTAAACTTTCCATTTTTAATAAATTTCAGATTTTCTCTTTTGGGACATTTTTAAGTGAAGTGTGGGAAAACTAAACCTTATCCCACACTCCTAAAACTCATCCTTACACCTACCCACGAGGTAGGTGTACTTATTTTAGAGTTTTAAGCCATTTGGAGCTCATAAAGACCCCATAAAGGTTTTTTTAAAACTTTCCATCTACCCTTATTAATATTGATATGAGTTGATTTTGGGATGACTTGTGGGTTGAGGGTTATTTGTTATTGAGTTGTTGGATTTTTGTCCATTTTTACTCTCCATGTATTTTTTTGTAAATGCATTTTAAGTGTTGTGGTTCAACTTGGATTTTGATTTAATAGCTTTTGGGGATTTCTCTTTCCTTGGGAACTTACGATTTTGCCACTTGGCATCATCCTAAAGGGGGTACTCTGTGAACCTTTTCCTATTTAAGTGATATTTTTCTCCATTTTGGGTGGAATCCTTGGTCTTGGGTTTATGTTGTTATATTGTTATGAAACGATTGACACTTGGTATTGAAGAGAGGAAAAGCGAGCAAGAAGTGGGTACCTTTCCATGTTTAGATTCATGTAATTATTGATTTGTTTTACCATATTTCGATGCAGTTTTCTAATTTTGATTCTTAATTGAGTTGTATGGGTATTTTCCATGGGTTGTCTACTTGATTTTCACCCATTTTGTGGCTATCAAGTGTATTATGCATATAAGGGAAGGTAGAACCACTAAGGATGGATTATTGGATGTTAAAGAGAAGTAAACTTGTTTTCTTTTAGAGGAACCAAGGCAGCTTGGGATTTGTTATAGTGGAGCAATAAGTTGGTTTTGGAATAAACTAGTTGAAGGGATAAGTGGCATGCATATTATTTGATTAGAGGAACCAAGAACTCATGTCCAACCCCTTAGTGGACCGATAAGTGGCTTGGAATGCCTCTAGTTCCCCTTAGTGTGTGCTTGTTTTGAAACGTATTCTGTTAGGAAATAAGAGATAAAATATGCAGAATAATCCCTTAGAATCGTAGCAGTACAAACTAATGTGCGAGAAAATATTACGAGATCTCAAATAAAAGTGCAGAATAAATAACACAACACAGAGAGACAAGATTTAACATGGTTCACCCAATTTGGGCTACATCCACCAAGAATCACTTGCTCAAATTTTATTACAAGCCTCTACTCTCTCAATACAATACCCAAATTCGTTTGGAACTATGCTCAACAAACTCTACAGAATTCACACCTGAATTCAAAACACATCTGCAATACATTTGCTTGTCTATGTTTCATATGCATAAGACCATATAAATAGACAATTGCTTAAGTAGTTTGATACAAAACCATGGGTATCAAAACCATGGGCAAAAACTATGGGTATTAAAAATATGGGAAAAAAACCATGGGTATCAAAACAATGGGTGCTAAAAAACCATGGGCCCAAAAACAACCCATAATAGTTACCCATTACCCATGGGTTAATAAACCACCCATGAAAATTTACTTTGGGGCTTCACCCCTGAACCCCCGACTTGCTCACCGATGAGCAGGACCGCCATAAAAATACCTGAGTGTAACACATAGAAGGTGTACCACACTCTAACATGAAAATAGGCTCCACAAACATAACAATCTCCCACTTGGAGATTGATTTCCACTGAGCAAGCTTCTCGACCCTTCTTTGTCATCATCGCGAAGGCCAACCAAAGTTGAACATAGCTTTAGTTTATCCCTTGTGACCACCTTGGTCATCATGTCTGCGAGGATTCGAGTGGTATGAATCTTCTCAACTTCAACTTATCTTCCTCTAAAGTTGTCTTGATGAAGTGATATCTCAATTGTATATGCTTCGTCCTAGAGTGGAAAGCAAGGTTCTTAGCTAGGTGTATAGCACTCTGAATATCACTATGTAGCTTACATTCCTCCTGCTTATACCCCAACTACTCAAGCAATTGTTGTAACCAAATCATCTCTTTGCTTGCCTCTATGGCAGCAACATACTCAACCTCCATGGTTGACAAAGCCACAAGCTTCTGTAGTCATGAAATCCAGCTCACTGTTGTCCCACCTACAGTGTAAATATAACTTTGTCATGCTCCTCCTCCTGTTGTCTACATCTCCAACCATGTATGAATCTACATAACCACGTAAAGTGGTGTCTAATCCATTGTAGCACAAAATTTTCCCCATGGTCCCTCTCAAATACTGAAGGATCCACTTTACTACTTGCCCCGATGCTCTTTACTGGATCACTCATAAATCTACTCACGGCTCCCCCTTTGCATGGGCAATATCAGGCCTAGTGCACACCATAGCATACATCAAACTGCCAAGTGCTGATGAGTAAGGTACCTTGGACATCTGGTTTCTTTCCTGCTCTGTCTTGGGACACTGCTCCTTTGATAACTTAAAATGGCACTGCAAAGGAGTCCCAACCGGTTTAGCATCTGAATGTTAAAACTATCAATACCTTCTTAATGTACTCTTCTGAGATAAAATCAGCTTCCTGTTTCCTTCCTATCCCGAGTTATCCTCATACCAAGGATTTGTCGGCTGCCCCTAAATCCTTCATATTAAAGGATTCACTTAGTTTTTTCTTGAGTACTTTTATTTCTTTGCATGTTTTTACTGCTGACCAACATGTCATCAACATACAAACACAGGATAATATAACTTCCATCCTCAAATTTCTTTGTATACATGCAATGGTCAGAATGACATCTAATATAACCTTGCTCCATCATGAAGCTATCAAACTTCTTATACCATTGACGTGGAGCTTGTTTCAAGCCATACAAGCTCTTCTTCAGTTTACACACCATCTCCTCTTTACCTTTGACCTCATAGCCTTTTGGTTGCTGCATATATAGTTCCTCCTCCAAATCACCATGGAGAAATGCAGTCTTTACATCTAACTATTCTAAGTGTAAGTCTTCTGCTACCACTATTCCAAGAACAGTTCTAATAGAATTCATTTTTACTACAGGAGAAAAGATCTCATCAAAATCTATACCTTGTTTCTGTGTAAACCCCTTGACCACCAACCGGGCCTTATATCTTTTCTTTCCTCCTTCTTCATCTTTAACTCTATACACCCACTTGTTCTGCAATGCTCTTTTGCCTTCCGGTAGCTTCACCAAATCCCAAGTCTGGTTCTCCATGAGAGACTTATGCTCCTCATCCATGGCTTGCTCCCACTTCTTACTAGCATCTACCTGCATTGCTTCATCAAAGCTCTTTGGATCTCCACTATCAGTGAGTAATAAATAATAAAGAGAAGGAGAAAAATGTTCAGGTTCTTTTCTTACCCTAGAAGACCTCCTCATTGTAGGAGTTTGGGGTTCCTGTTGAGTCGGTTCTAAAGGCTGATTCATGGATCACTATCCCATCCGGAATATCCTCTATCATTACATATTCTTTCTTGGATTCTTCCTGTTTTCCTGCAATTATTTCTTATACATGAATTTCTCATTAAAGACCACATCCCTAGACCAAATTATTTTCTTGTCCTTAATACTCCAACATTTAAATCCAAAGTCATCACCACCATAACTAATGAAAGTACATTTTTCTGATTTAGCCTCTAGCTTGGTCCTATCATCCTTGTCTATATGAACAAACACCTCACATCCAAAGACTCTAAGAAATGAATAATCAACTTTCTTACCATACCAAGCCTCCTCAGGTATGCCTCCATCCAAGGCACTTGAGGGTCCTCTATTTATCAAGTACACAGCTATGCTCACCACTTCTACCCAAAAAGAAAGAGGCAGTCCTGCATGTAACCTCATGCTCCTAACATGTTCCATTATTGTTCTATTCATCCTTTCTGATACCCCATTCTGTTGTGGAGTTCCTGGAACCATCTTTTTCCTGCAAATTCCATTCTTAGAACAGTAATCATTAAATTCATTGCTGCAATACTCCCCTCCATTATCTGACCTGAGACATTTTAGCTTAAGACTTGTTTCATTCTCTACCAAGGCTTTCCATTTAACAAAAGTGTCAAATACATAAGATTTGTTTCTAATACAATAAACCCAAACTTTCCTTGTTACATCATTAATAAAAGTAACATAATAACTTAAACCCCAAGAGATGATATGAGTGGCCCCACACATTAAAATGCACTAGCTCTAACTTACTCTCTTTCTTTGTAGGTCCAACCTTGAGAAACCTTACTCGCTTCTGTTTCCCATATATGTAATCCTCACAGAACTACAAACCTATTTTCGTATATCCAGGCAAATTCTTCTTTATGATGTCCATGCCCTTATGGCTCATATGACCGAGCCTATAGTGCCATAATGTTGTATCTGCATCTGAAGCCACAAGATTACAATCATTAGTACTATTAGTGGATAAATACAAGGTTCTAACCTTCTTACCTCTTACCACCATAAGAGCACCCTTGGTAACCTTCCAAGAGTCAGCTGTAAATATCACAGTACAACCATCACTTCCCAATTGCCCCGCCGATATCAAATTTCTCCTTAATGTAGGCACATGTCTGACATCCTTCAATATCCATGTATTCCCATTCTACATCTTAACCTGAACAGAACCTTTTCCAACTATACTGTAAGGCTCATCATCACCAAGAAAAACATGCCCAAAATCCCTTGAACATAATCAACAAAATAATGCCTATGTGGAGTAGAATGAAAAGAAGCCCCTGAATCTAAAACCCAAGATTTAGTAATATTATGTAAAGAAAGAATCAAAGCATCCTAGCATACATTACCCGATGCCACATTTACCTCCTTGTTTTCTTCTTGTTGTTTCTTCTTGTCCTGAAGCTCCCAATAGTCCTTCTTTGCATGCCCAGACTTTCCACAGTTCCAACATACAATCTTGCTCTTAGATTTTGACCTTGCCTGATCTTTCGATTTACCATGGTTTCCTCTATTCTTCTATCTCCCTCTAGTTTCCACTGTCAAAGCATTCCCTAAAGTAGAAGATTCCCCAAATCTTTTTCTTCACATTTCCTCACTTAGAATCACCCCTACAACATCCTCAAACTTCAACTTGAGTTAGCTGGAACCGAGTTGCTTACCACCATTACCAGGCTATTCCAACTTTCAGGTAAAGAGCACAGAATTAATAAAGCCCTAACTTCTTCATCAAATTCTATTAACCAAAGCTAGAATATTCACAACTACATTAAAATCATTTAAATGATCACTCTTGAACTATTCTCAGACATCTTCATATTAAACAACTTTTTCATTAAAAATATCTTATTAGAGGCAGAGGGTTTTTCATACAACTTCCCTAATGCATCCATCAGTTCTTTTGTAGTCTTTTCCTTTGAAACATTAAATAATACTAAAGATGCAAGACACAACCGGATCATTCCAAGTGCCTTCGATCCAACAAATCCCATTCCACATTTTTCATACTCGAGGGTTTGTTCACCTTCTCAAACAATGGAGTATAAAGATCCTTCTGATAAAGGTAATCTTCCATCTGCATCTTCCAAAGACTAAAATTCTGCCCATTGAATTTATCAACCCTAGATCTTCCATTATCTGTCATAGCTCCCACTCAAGATAAAACTTTCCATGCGATTCAACACTTTTTCAGCAAACCAAACCAGGCTATGATACCAATTGTTAGGAAATAAGAGATAAAATATGCGGAATAATCCCTTACAAAATCTGTGAAGTAGAAACTAATATGCGAGAAAAATATTACAAATCTCAAATAAAAGTGTAGAATAAATAACACAACACAGAGAGACAAGATTTAACATGGTTCACCCAATTTGGGCTACATCCACCAAGAATCACTTGCTCAAATTTTATTACAAGCCTCTTCTCTCTCAATACAATACCCAAATCGTTTGGAACTATGCTCAACAAACTCTACAGAATTCACACCTGAATTTAAAACACATATGCAATACATTTTCTTGTCTATCTATCATATGCATAAGACCATATAAATAGATAATTGCTTAAGCAGTTTGATACAAAACCGTGGGTATCAAAACAATGGGTACCGAAAAACCATGGGCCCAAAAACAGCCCATAACGGTTACCCATTACCCATGGGTTAATAAACCACCCATGAAAATTTGCTTCAGGGGCTTCGCCCTAAACCCCCTTACCCACTCACCGGTGAGCGGGACCATTTGTAAAAATACCCAAGTGTAACACATAGAAGGTGTACCACACTCTAACATGAAAATAGGCTCCACAAACATAACATATTCCCTTGTCCTCGTGAGTCTTATTGTTCATGAATGTATTTTTTTCTTGATAATGTTGTGTGTTGTGAGTGTTGGGAAAATTTTTGATCGAAGTCTTAGTGTTGGATATGGAGTCTTTTTGCAAGTTAGGGGTTTCATGGGGCAACGGGATGATAATTTCCTCATTCAAGGCTTGGAGGTGAATGTCACCTCCACCTCATTTTTGGTGTTTGGGACATGATTTTGGTTGGTGGAATAAGTTTTAAAAAGGACAATATTGTATAGTTTTTGTATGTTTTTACTTGGAATCAAATTGTTATTTGAAATAAAGTTATAATTTGGTTGTGGGTTTTGTATTTAATGTGTACCATTGATCTTAAATTCTAGGAAAGGGTGAAAAGTTATGGAATTGAGAAAGGAAAAGTTGTTGTGTTGTATAAATGTAGATTTGATTTCAAGGAAATGAAAGTTTCATTTTATGGAAATTATTATAATGAACCAAATAATAATGCAAGTTTTGGCTATGTCTCTTTCTCAAATCATTAGCATTTTGGATTTCTCATTTGATAAAAGTTGAAAGCATTGTTGTATTATTTATTCGAGCATTTTTTAAATTTTCATTTAGAAAAGGATGATGATAAAGTCAATATAATAAATGTCTAAGTGAACATTTTACTTAAGCATTTTTAAACTCGAGAAGAATATTTGAATTTTTCCCTCTCTATCATTTATAACTTGTACTTGTGCAATGTGTTCCATATTTTTATATCTATCATTGAGTTAAAATGGGTTTTCAAATTTAAGCCTTTTAGGCGACCTTTAAACCCAAAAATTAGTGTAGTGTAGTATATATATATATATATAGGTATATTATAGTAAAATAATTATATTATTACATATGGGTATATATATATAATTTAAATTAAATATTTTATAAATTAATTACTTTATAAATTAAATTAAATATTTTATAAATTATAAAAAAAAATTTGAGAAGGGATGGGATGGGGGCTCTGTCGTACTCCAACCCCAACTTTTTTATTATATAAAACATAAAGAAAAAAAAATAGTGTGGGGAGGAGCCATGGCCTACGTAGGTTTCTACCCACCTCTCTTCACACAACCCTTGGGACTATAGGGATGGAGGAAGTCATTCCCCATAATCTCCCCTCATACCCCCTCCATCAAAGTTCCCTCCACATCCACATCGCTTCCCTTATGGACCTGCCACCTCCCTTCCCGACCCTCACAGCCATCCCTAACCTTTTCTCATGGCTTATGGCCCCTCTTCCTCACCCACACCAATTGTTGGAAGAATAACCTATGCGGGTGGATCATTGTGCATTAAAACTATCATTCTTTTATATATTGACATCCAACAACCATTCAATTTAACTTATCCATTATTAATCATCAAAACAACATAACCATAAAACACATGCAAAAGGAGCACAAGTACACATGGACACCATATTTAAGTGGGAAACCATTGTAGTGGAGAAAACCCACCGATCAATGAAATTGAAAAACGTCCCATAAAAACAACAAATTTAGTGAAGCACTAACTCCACAAGGAGCACCAACCCCTAAGTTTAGTGAGGCACCAACCCTTAGATTTAACAATCACAAACTTGCATGGAGGAACCAACCCCTGTATGAATCAATGCCAACTCATCCAGCTAAATATATTTTTCACCTTCATAATATTGCTACAACAGATGATGACTCTTCATTAGCTCTTCCTTCTTCTCACTTTCTCAAAGCGCTTTCTAGGCTTATTCACCAAGCTAATTAGTTCATCCGAACTTGAACATCATAAGCTCACCACCTACTATCTCTTCATAAAAAATTCTCTACATTATTTGGATGGTATCCAATACCTTCTACACCTCTACACACTGCCCTCTTACTCACTCTTGTTAATACTCACCAACCCACATAAATAGGCCTAATTATCTTACTTATATATATGACTCAAGATCATACACATCATCTCATTGACCTTTATAGATCAAATGAAGTCAAAAAATATGAATAAATCATGAACATGTCATTCATTCACCTATCTAGGTTGGAAATACCATCTTGTAGATACATTCCTCCATTAGGTCTTAAGGAGACCTAAATCCCCAAAAATACCCTTTTGCCAAATCTAAGGCCTCTTGGCCTATTTGGATTTCACAAAACATTAAGGACCATTTACAAATTTTTATAAGTCTATAATATTCCCTCTACAAGACTCTTCAAATCTCAACCATCAAATCATATTATGAAGCCACCCATTAGGAATTAGTCCTGTTAATTCTATGCACTCGAGAAAAACTAGTCTTCAAAGATGAAGCTCAAACATCATCAAATCACCTTAACCATGAATTTCCCATGAATATAAACCTCATGACCTAAGGTTCATAACCAAATCCATCATACATCCTTACTTTGATTATAGGTGCCTAAGAATCACTTGCTAACTTACACTCCCAAAATTGTCCTTACACCATGAAAACCAATCAAGAAAGCTTGACCCTCCAACACCTACGTTGACCCATTAAAATTATTCTTATGCATGCACATGGTATAAAAAGAACCCCGATAACTCTCCAATAGCCAAACATCATGAACTCATAGAAAACATTGGTCTTCTATACCAATCTCTAAACCTTTCTTTCCCAGTCCTAAAACCAGTCAACATATGACCTTATGCTCACTCCATAATCGACCTTCAGGATTCTCCAATGTATGAATCATGTCATAGGGGACCTAAAAACACCATCATGTCCATTAGACACAAAAACTTAAATCCTAAGTTCTGAGAGAAACTTTCATCATGACCACCAAAACTATCATCGCCCCCAAAAACTAGATTTCCTATATTAATTTGGTATAACCACTTAAGGGTTACACCATGTCTAGAAATGATCATAGAAATGTATTATGGCTTCCATAACTCCTCAAAAATCCATTTTTTCAACATGTCCAATTCAAAACCTAAGAGCTACATCAACTTCTTTATAAGCATGTATTTTATTGTGGGTCCCACACAATATCATGATAGCTCAATGCCACATGTCATACCCGAGAGATTCTACTAGAGCCTCAAATCATCAAACCAAGTACCCTAATTCAATCTGGGCCATATTAAGAAATATCTTCTCCATCGCTACCATAATAAGTTTTTAGGGCGTTTTATACCACCTTACCTTCTTAACAATTAGTCATAAAGATCTACCCCTTAAACCACAAAATAATACTAGGAATTTTGAGGTAGGACCCTTCTCCATCTAAAATAAAGAATTTATCCTCCCATGCAGAGGTTATGTGTGCCAACAAACATCAGAAAATCCTTCTCAAGCTTGGGATTTGCACTTTCTTGAGATCGATAAGACCAAAAAATTAACTTTGTTCCTTTTCCTTCAACATATGCCTTCTCTTTGCACCTACACACCTATAGAAAAATTACAAACTACTTTTCATGCTCTCATATGCACTCCTTTATTTTTCATTTTCCATGCCTCATTAGGCTAGATAAGACCAAAACAAAGTCTAGAAACAGACTTGGAACAAGCTCCTTTCCCCTATAGGTTGGCTTGAAGGGCCTCGTATTTTTATTCTAACATACTATCATGTTTAAACATTTCTCATAAATATTCTCACACACCTAAGATCATCCATTTCTCATCACACTTCTATAAGCTTGTTGACTAGGCCTAGAAGACCTAACTAGGCCTCTTGTACCTATCTTCATCAATGCTCTTTTGTGCCTTGCTTAGTAGAACATGACACCTTCAACTCTCTCTCTCTCTCTCTCCCCATCATTTTTATACCACCATGATAATATTTAATCACTCCACTTTGTTTAAACCTCAACTCTTCTTGTATACTAACCTTTATGCCTTGTTTTCTTCACACTTGCAAACTCTCATGTTAATCTAATCATCTTCATGCACATGCACCTTTAACACTACATGTCAATCACCTTTATCATTAATGGCCTATGACACATGACAACACATCAATGACCACTCTACTCAACACCTTCATCATCACACTTTGGCATCAATGACAACACAATGCCAACAATCTCCCACTTTTTCATTAATGGAAAACACGCAATTTGATCCTTCTCCTCCTTTTGAAATTGATGATAAAGGGTATTCAACACACTAGAGACTTTTAAATCATGTCATCTAAGCTCACAATATAGTAAAATAACACTAATTTACTAATACAAATAGCAACAAAAACTCACCTTAGGACCATGGAGCACAAAACACCAATTTTGAAATCAAATAATGTTCCCCTTAAGCTGATTATTCTCCTCCTTTAGCATACCAAGAACTCACCATACGTGGAAGCAATGGTTAGAAACATCAACCAAATGTGGAAGCTCAAATAAATTTTTACAAGCACCCCCTTTCTCAATGCATACCCTTCTCAAGAGAACTTGATTCTATAAATCACTCAAAGTATTCACCTTTTCACTACACAATTGATACTAATATGAAAATTTAAACAAATTAAAATGCTCAACTCACATATACCTGATATCAATAGACCAAACACTGTTGAGTCTCAAAATATCGGCTAAGTACCAAATGGCATGTGAGCTCATGGCTCCAATAGAAAGAAAGGCCTATGGGGAGAAGCACACATGACAAGGGTTTAAGAAGGGTTTAGGAGAAACCAAGGTGTGTGTGCAAGGCAATACATAGGGTCTAAAGACTTAGCCATATTTAGCGTTCTGAAGGCACTTGAGGAAAAATGTGACCCGACTAGGCATGCCGAGTGGATAAGGTGTCACTGGAGACTTGGTGGTCAAGGAAAGAATATTCCACACATGGAATATTCCTAGGAAGACATCATTGCAAAAAGTGGAGATCTCGTAATAGAATAAGCATGCACCATTGAAGGACCACATGGACACTTGGCATCTGATCTACTCCTGAGAAAAGGCATGGTGGTGGGTGTTGGTGCTATAAAGAGATATGCTTGGAAGCAAAGAAGAGACACGAGAAGAAGACATAGATGGAGGACATATAGTATGAAGAGAGTGAAGCTCTACAAAAATACTAGGAGGCCCTAGGAGTTGGGGTTCTCATTAGAGGATTGTAGGAATGTTATCATGTCTAAGGGATGGGTCTGTAAAATTTTTGTAATAAAGAAAGCATAGCTAGGACCTCTGATATATGGGTTAGATCCATGTCTTGATATATTTGGTCTGATATGACCCTTTTAAATGTAATGTGGTTGTTGAGACTATGATCAATATAAATATATGGATCTGTTCTGAATATCTGGTTTAGGGTACAAACCCTAGTGTTATTTCTTTATATTTTATGGCAGGTATGTTCTTTGTATTTAATGTCATGATGTTTCTCTTGTTATTAAATTCTTGGGTATGAGGACCTGATAGCTCATGTTGTGCTTTTACATGAATATTCACTTCTCTAAAACTAATCCTCTAACAATGGTAAGATCTTCTCACAATGCTCACATAAAGTAGGGGCTTGGTGCCCGTGCATACCTTAGGTGAGGGCGCAATTCTATTTGGGTGATAGGCTGGTGTGAATGGGGTTAGAAGTTAGTAGATGGGTAAAAATGACTATATCTTGGTTCCATTATTAGTACCTCTTTTTGAAGTTATTGTGAGAATGATACATGATGACGGAACACTTGACCTTGGATAGTTTTGAGGAATGGTTTAAGAGCATGGAGGATGAGTTTACTTAGATATTTAGTATTGAACCTAAGTTTGATGCATGCAGATGGGTATAAAAACACTTGTATCATGAGTTGTATGAGACCTTCTTTTGATGTTTTCTAGTAAATTTGTATGAATGGCTTTCAACATATGCATCTAGATCAAGATGGTACTATAGATCTCACATTTGGACCCAAGAGGAATATCAGAGGTTGCATAATGTTAATCTGACTTGGATGTGTGCTTTTGATCATTGGTGGAAGAGAGTGTTGACCAATTATACCCTAGAATATGTTATTTCTACGTATTCTTGTCCTGAGGTCACTAATTTTGAGTTCTTAAGGGATCCTAGAGGATCATTTCTGTGTGTTATCCCTTTAGCTATGAAGATCATGATTGTTACCCTAAGTTTGTAAGCATTTCATATGGTCAGCTAAGCTTCTTCTAAGCATTGGGCGAGGAAGCTAGGGTGGAGGAAGATGGCAGACATTGCAGCTGAAAAAGAAAGAGATGAGAGATGACTCAAGTATAGAAAAGTACATGAAAGGGAGTTGGATAGACAACATGAGGTTACAAGAATGATGGATGTATGGAGGTATATGTTGCATGAAGAAATTGAGGTTCGTGTGGAGGACATGAAGCACGAGTATTCATTCTACCCCATCTTGGCAAGCGTGGGAGAGAGACACCTTTAGCTTCGATGATATTTCATTGCTTGGAGAAAGGAAATTCATTGGTGTGCATATGAATCTTCCTTGTGACCAACCCCGGCACTTAGTCCTCCAAATCAAGAGATAAATATGTCTAACTTGAGTTCGTATTGGTGGGAGAGACTGATCTGTACCTAGGAGATATAATTTCTCATTTGGTATATCTATGGTTACACAATTATTCCTTGTGTTTGGAGGAATATTGTCTAGAACGATGTTTGGGAAAAGTACAAGTACACAAAGTTTGGGTATCATGTCTGGAAGTAGTGTGGGACACACATCTAGTAGTGGTGTAATATCACAAACTATTGGTGCGTAGTTCAGTGGAATGTTGAGAATCCTAGTTGTGATGACTTCAGGCCCATTACTAGCTACAGGAGGTGGATCTAGTGGTATAGGAGCTGGAGGACCTAGTGGACCTAGCGGATTTGGAGGATCTGGTGGATCAGGAGGAATGGAACCTGGTAGATCTAGTGGATCTGTTGGTGGAGGAAACAGGAGCGGATCAAGGTTCTAGTTTAGGTGGAAAATGTCATCAACCATCTTGGAAAGTGTTCTTTGAAATGTCTTTACACCTACCAGACTACAAATGTGTTGAGGATGCTACAGAGCATGTACACAAGTGTGAATTGCTATGGCGTGTGAAGGGGATCACTACCCTAGAGCGGAAGGCAAGTCATTTTGAAATAATGTTACAAGGATGTGTGCATAGTTAGTACTGGAAGTATGACCCCCATTAGACAGTGGTAGATTACACCACATTGCGGAATGATTTCTTGGTTGAATTTCATATCCCTAAGTTTGAATAGAAGAGCATTAAGGTGTTGAAGGAAATCCAACAAGGAATGGAAAAGAGTGTACAGGAATATGACACACATTTTAAAACTCTCTTATCAAAGCTATCCTATGATATTCACCCCTCTCAGCATGCTCAGTGGTTTGTTGGAGGATTGATAACACCGTTTAGGAGAGAAATTTTACACAAGACTTTCACATACCCATGCGAGGCCTTGGAATATTCCTTGCACATTGAGGTCATTAGAAGAATTGATACTGTGTTATTCCCTTCCTTGACACTTAGATTGCTACAATGGTGAAGTAGCTAGAAATTTTATCTACGAACTCGGACATGAGACTCGCAGTGGTCTATGGTGCACAAATTATGAGGTAGAGGGGCATACAAAGGATAGTTGTCCCCAGAGATCAATACACACCATGATGGTGGACTATGAAATTTTCCACAGAGATCATGATGCAAGTAGACATCTACTACTTGCAAAGTGCACGATCCGTAAGAATGTGTCTTGTTATTGCAATATATGTACCTCTACTACCCATGACACTAAGGATTGTAGATTGATTAACTAGATACATGATGTCATTGATCTTTGGTGTGCCCCATACTAGCCTCACTGAAAAGCAGTTCAAGGATGAAGGTCATCACTATGAATGGCATGCGAGATAGAGGGCGCATGGAATAATTTTCTAAGGAGGATTTCATGGTCATGGTAACCATAGAGGAGGAAGAGGTGAGTTCCCACGTTAGGGAATTCACACTTATAGTGTTCGTTGATCCACAGGTTGTAACACGTCCCACGTGGGACGTGTTACAATCGTGGATCAACGGAACACTATAAGTGTGAATTCCCTAATCTACTACAATTTTTTAGTGGGAAGAGGCATAAGTATGAGGAGTACCCAAATTTATTTGAACATATGATCTAGTAACACCTTTGAAAGTACAATGGCACCAAGATGGTAAGCATGAGGAAGGCCAATTCATAATGGATTCCATGGGTAGCACGTGATTCGAGAACTAAAACATGTACTAGTTACGATGCGAGATGAAATTTTGCACACGCAAGTGAGGATATACCAAGGTAGAGATCGTTGGTTGTTAGAGAAGATGTGGTGCATGAAAATTATCTAGACCTAATCATTAGAAATAATTGTATCAAGAAACCATGGATGTGATTCAAATCCTTAGGGAGAGATCTAGTGCTTGAAAGAGCAGTCAAGATAGTTAGAGAAAAGGAAGAATGTTGAGGCTCCACAAAAGGATCTGGATGAGGTTAGAGAAGTATGCAAGATGTTGAGGAAAGATAATATCATCCCCTTGCTAGGAGAGTGGTTATGGGAGAAGGTACCATGCACTTTGGAGGAGAGCATTAAAGGAAGGTCTTGAATACTAACTTCCCTCCCCACATCTTGGACTATGATAAGGATATTACCTTAAATGTGGTTGTGGATGGATGGCTTCTGAGAAATATTCTAATTGACATGGGCACAAAGTCAATGTTCTCACTCTAGATGCATGGCATCAAATGGGAAGGCCCCTATTACAGACCATCTTCAAATGTGTTGTAAATGGCTAACAAAACAAAGATAATGCCCATTGAAGTCTTGAAGGATTTTGTTATCACTATCCAAGGGGAAAAATTCACTGGGAATTTTGAAGTCTTGGTGCTAGCCGAGGCGAGAAAACTTTCAGTGCTACTTGGATGCCCTTGGTGTTATGATAACAATGTTGACCCATGGTTCAATAAGGGATATATAAGCTTTGAGAACAAGGAAGAGGGGGTCATCTTCGCCTTAACCGATGGGAAGTTAGCACCCTATATAAATCCCTTGGGATAATAAGTTTTGGACATGATCTATGTGCGCTCTATCAGGTACCCTAAGGTGATTCACCCTATAGAGGGATTTATTAAATTTGAATATGATCAGTCCATGATTGATGCAACTAGTGTGGCATGTGATAATTAGGTGCACAGGACATATGAGTTAATTGGGTGCTATTTAAGAGGCTCTATGACAAGGGTAATGAAGGCATGCCCGATTAATTTCTTGGGAGGGAAGAATTTATCGAGTTACTCTGGAGGGTCCAACCCTAAGGATTTATTACAAGAAATGGAGGCTCAGTGGGAAAATGAGGTCAAAAGAAGAGGAATTATCGAGTTATAACTTTCTCGGGACCGCAGCGCCTTGGTTGGTGACACATCTTGATAGCCTTCTAGGGTGGCACAAGGTAATAATCGTGTTCTCTATTGGGTTGTCCCAAAGCAATGCACCCATTGCAATACAAGACTATCATGGAAAGGAACCCATCTCGTCTCACGTATAAGCATGTTAGAAATCATGGATGGGAGGCATGGAGGCCTTACCACATTATTTATGGGTGTATAAGTTGTATGCCACCTTACGGTGTTCTCAGTATGCACATGGTATATTCACTTCAAGATCCGCCATCGACAAGAAATTGGTAGGAGTCTATGGTTGACCTCCTTCAAGCTTTCGAATATCGAGTACTAAACCATCAATAGATATCACATTACATGTTATTAAGTACCTAACGATGGGAGATAGTTCCATGGCAGAAGATTGAATACTAGATTTATTGGGTGAACCTAGTTTGGAACCATGCTTTGATGAAGAACAAACAAGAAGAGGTGTAGCTTGAGTGCATGTGCATGGAGAAAGAAAAGGGGAAATGGTCTATGTGATAGATGGTGAAGAGATGGAGAATTTGGATGCTAACCATACTAAAGGTATGTGTAAATTTAATGATAGCACTGATGAGAAAGCGTGCACCTATCATGAACCCCTTAAAACATAGAAGGTTAACATTGGTTTAGACGCTGAGCCTAAGGAGGCCACTATTGGATACTATTGGTTAGAGAAGGAGGTCTCAAAGATCATTGATCTATTGCATGAGTTTCAAGATTTATTTCTATGTGGGTACCATGAGCTTAAAGGTGTTCACCACTCCTTGGGAGAGATGAAAATCAAGTTGAAATAAGGTGCGTGTCGATTCAGAAGATGCCTTATCGAATGAATTTGAATCTTTGCATCAAATTCAAGGAGGAGATAGACAAAATGATCACTTCAGGCATTATTAAAGTTGTGGAGGAATTAGAATGGGTAAGCCCCATGGTCATCAGCATAAAAAAATATGGAAGGATAAAGATTTGTGTTGACTATAGGGACTTAAATGTGGTATGTGTAATTGATCCTTTTCCAACCCCTTTTACCGAGGAGATCTTGGAAGGAGTGGCTGGGTACAAAATATATTCCTTCACGGATGGATTCTTAGGATATAATGAGATTAGAATTGCTAAATAAGACCAAGAGAAGAAAACTTTCAACACTAAATGGGGATTTTTTTCCTATACGGTAATGCCTTTTGGATTGAAGAACGTGCTTGTTACATTTTTGCATAGTGGTCCAAGTATTTCAAGATTTTATCCATAAGTTTCTATAAGTCGGCGTTAATGACTAGACAATATATGGACTAGTGAAAGACCATTGTGACAATTTGAGATTGATTTTTGAGAGATGTCAGCAGTTGAGGATATCCCTCAACATTAAGAAATGTGTTTTTACTACTCCATTTGGGACTCTATTGGGGCACATTATATGCAAGGAAGGTTTGTTGGTGGATCCCACCAAATTTTTGTTATTGTGGGGTTGGGGGAGCCTACCATTCAAAGTGCAATGTGTGGATTCCTTGGGCATACAAGGTCTGCTAGAATTTTATCAAGGGGTATGCCAAGATTGCCACGCCATTAGAGAAGTTACTAAAACACAAGAGTGCATTTCACTGGGGAGAGGCGTAGCAGATGGCGTTTGACACATTAAAGGATAAGCTCATCATTACACCCATATTACGATTTCCTTCTTAGGATAAACCTTTCCACATGCATTTTGATGCTTCAGGGGGTGGAAATTAGATCATTTCAAGAACAAATTGGAGAAGGGATTGTTGACCACCCCTTGTGTTTTACTAGTAGGAACTTAACACCAACAGAGCAGAACTACACCACTACTTAGTGCGAAGCACTATAGATGATCTGCGTGCTACATAAGTTCAGGCAGTATTTACTGGCAACACCTTTCATATTCTACACAGACCACATGGCATTGAATTACTTGGTGAACAAGCCCATTTTGCAAGGGTGCATATGTTGGTGGGTCTTGTTGTTTCAGGAATTTGATTTTATAGTTGTTGTGAAACTAGGAAAGAGTAACTCAAGGCCTAACCATTTGTCAAGAATTGACTTAGGGGAGGATGCGCAAAGCATTGAGGATGTCATGTCAGATGCACAAATGTTTAGGTTTCGGTGTGCACCCTATAACTTAGAGGATATTGTTTTGTTTCTTAAAATAGGTGTGGCAGGAAGGAATGAAAGCTTTGGAAAGGAAACAGTTAGCTATATGTGTCACGCCCTACATGCTAATTAGTGGAGACTTATACAAGTTAGGTCGTGATGAGGTTTTGTGTCGATGTGTGTTAGAACATGAACACGTTGTAATCATGAAGGAAGCACATGGTGGGATTGCAGGAGGGAACTATGCAGGGAATGCCACGAGTGTAGAAGATATTATTGGTAGGGCTTTGGTGGGAAATTATATACTAGGATTGCATTGATTTTTGTAAGGCCTGTGACAATTTCTAGTGATTTGGCAAGTCAAGAAGAAGGGATGAAATGCCCTTGCGTTTGATAGACAACACAAAATCATTTGAAAAATGGGAAATTGAATTTGTAGGACCAATTTCACCCACCGCGTGATGGAATGGTTCACACTATATCATCACTTACACCGATTACTCTATAAGATGGGAAGAGGCAGTGCCTACAAGGGATTGCATAGTGGCGAAAGCTGCTACATTCTTATGGGAGAACATAATAATAAAATATTGATGTCATTTAAGATTGACTAGTGACAGGGGTACACATTATTTGAATGAAACAGTCAAGATTTTGTTGGCATAGTTCATGGTGGCCCATCATAAGACTACTCGATATCACCCACAAGCTAATATAACTACTTAGGTGTTTAAAAAAATTCTAATCCATACACTAACCAAAATTTAGGATGTGGGAAGAAAATATTGGGATGAAAATGTATCATTCATTATATGGGCATACAGGATGACCTACAAGAAATTGAACAAGGCCACACTGTTCCAATTAGTGTTTGGCATGGAGGTTGTTTTACCAATTGAATTTATGCTACCATCATTGCGTATTACATGCGTAGGAGGGTTATCTAATGAAAAATAAAGTCAAGAGCACATGGAGAAATTAATGCAATTGGATGAAAGGTGATCACTTACTAGATGGAGTTAGAAGCTGAAAAGGCATGACAAAAGCATGGCATGATCGCCATATTAAAAACAAAAAATTTGAGGTTGGGAAGATGGTTTTGTTATATGATTCCAAGTTTCTGTGCCATCCTAGGAAACTAAAAGTCCATTGGTTAGGGCCATATATCATCTCGTACATCCTTGATTTAAGTGCTTTCCAGTTACAAGTGCTTGATGGAACATGGTTACTAGGCCATTTCAATGGGATTAGGCTGAATCCCTACTATAAATAAGTCTTCCTTGTGTTTATAAATAAGGCAAGTATTGTCATTTAGCCTAGGATTTCCTTTTATGCATTTCTTTTCCTTGTGTTTCCCTTTCTCATTTCTTGTTCCTTTCTTTTTTTTGTTGGTTTGCACTCCTTGTGTGTTGGTAGCCACTTTTTATTTTCAAAAGGTTGTGTATCCGCATAGGACCACACATCCATTTTTGTGTGGAGTGGAGTAATTCAAATAAAAATGGAATCTAGTAGTGGAATTTTTGTTTTGATGGCTCGGATTGAAGGATATGGCCCGGATTGAAAGATGAAAAGTGTGTAGTATGGAAGACCGCGCATAGAAAATGTGGAAAAAGAATTTTTATGTCAGGATAGCTTTACAAAGACCACGTATAAAGGATGAGAAGCACAAGAAAAACATGAGGTAGGTGAGGGAAAAAATCAGGTTAAGGACAGAAGAAGTGCCTTTGGCACTACAAGAATCTACTTGAAGATCTTCGATCAATAAGGATTTTTACGTGGAAGAAGGTTGTAGATATTTTTCATGAAGGATTGGGTGTTGGGGTAAGAGCTCTTAAGGGTGGGATTTAGTGGAAAAATCCACCTTTATTGCAAAATTACGTTGGTAGGTGGTATAGCATTTATTGCGGGAGATGAGTGAAAAGCTATAAGTAGAAGGTTGGGCACATTATTTTTACCTTGCATTTGTGATAAAGAAGAGCTCTTGTGAACTAGGGCATCCTTGAGAAGTTGCGCAAAAGGATATTGTGAAGATCTAAGTGTGTGACTAGTGTGATTTGTGAACCAGGGTGGAAAAACAGGTACATGGGCGTAGAGGAGAGGGTTGTTGGAATTTTCAAAACCCGTAAGAAATTATGTCATCTCGTGGAAGGAAGGATTTTTCTAGGGTTAGGGTTTTATAACTAGGGCATGGGAGCAAGATTTTTTTCACGAAGATAAGCCACATATTTGAGCAGAGCAAGGAAGAGGAGCAAGGAGGAGTTTTTAGTAACCCGACAAGGAGATGGCACCAAAGAAGGTAAGCTGTTTCCTTTGAAGAAGGGAAGGGGAAAGGGGAAATAGGCGCCACCACCAGCTTTAATGAGGAGTGGTATGTGGAGATGCAATACCCATATGGTGTGTTTATCATAAAAGAATTGGTATCCTATATAAGGAAGATGGAAGTGAGTGATTATACCCATTACACAAGCACCATAGAGAAGGAGATGTCATTGGGCTGGTTCACCTGATAGAGACAAGAACACCAGAAGTGATGTCAATCTATGATGATGAAGTGAATGTAAAATTGGAGAAGGTTGGTTTACTAAAACTTTCTGAGTTTCCCTACTTTGGAAAACCCGAGTGATCAGTATCGGTGGTTGATGTCACACATGCACGAGGACCACTTCTACTTCATAGACCATAAGATGTGCATAGCCCTCAACTAATCTCTAAGTTTATTGGCCTTGTCTATGAAGGGGAGCCACTAGATGATGACTTGGAGGACAAGGAATCCATTAAGGAGACAATCCAGGCTTATGATTATAAGAAGGGCTTGCGCTATTTTGATATCTTGGATATTTCCGACTGGTGATGAGGATGGCTACGCACTTGGTATCCAAGTTGAATGGACAAGAAAGGTGGACACAAATAAACAAGGCCTAGTTGAATGTGTGCTGAAAATTTTTGAAGGAACCATCTATAACTGTCCACCTTCATTGCAGAAGAAATCATCAGTTCCGCACATAAAGGAGAGAAGATAATGTTTGGGAATGTCCTACTCACCATCATTTTCTCATAAATGTGAGTTCCCAATGGGCCGAGAAAAGTTCATTTGGGAATATCAAAATAAAGATCATTCCCCGTGAAGAGATTTGAAAAATACACTTATGACACCATGACGGCTGCCCACAAGGCATGCCTAGAGAAATGGTACAAGAGGATGCGCAACACATTTGGGGATGAATAGAGGATACCTAAACAATTACCAATGCTAGTGTAGGGAGAAGTTGAGTTTTCTATATACCAACATTTCTGCATTGGCATATTCACGTTGACAAATGGGACCAAGAGCCCATGGTGTAAACTACCTTTCTCTTTCACCATGTAATATTTCCAAGCAGGGTTCAATCACTTCAAAGAGTCCAAAATAATAAGGTTCAACCTTAGCGAGGTGGATCAAGACCACCACGACCTACGAAGGAAGTTGGTATACCCTAAGAAGTGTGCTTATGTGGAGAAGTATGTCTCCCATGAGGTGTGCATGACAAAACCTGTGACATTGCCAATTACTTTGGAAGGACCGTAGTAAGGGTATACTTTCATATTAGGCCTAAGTATGAGAAGGTAACCTACTTGGAGAGTGATGTCTCCATCCTAGAAGACCCCACCATAAGAAATAAGGTTGCACCAAGGAAGAGGGAAAGAGAAGAGGCACCAGAGAAGAAGGCACCAAGTGTGCAAACAACACAATCTGTGGGCACACAAGAGTCAAGTGCAAAGTTGAGAACATATGCATGGAGGAAGAAGTCCCCCATTAAGGAAAAGGAAAAATCACCTAAGGAAGAGGTGTCCAGAGCAAGAATATCCTCCTACACAAGAAGAATCGCCAAGGAAGGAGTCACCTACTAAAAGAATATAAGGAAGAGACTCCTATTCTGGAATCACTAGTTAGGAAGAGGCAAAAGGTAGTAGATAAGGAGGACTCAGAAGAAACAAAGAGCCTAGAGGCCTACAGAGGCAAGAGAGATGATGACGAGCATGAAGAGGCTCAGGACCATCCTATGTATGATGTGTATGACTCGAGGATGAGGGAAATGAAGAAAATGATGGAGAAGGGAGAGCGCTCAAAGCAAATGGGAGAGTGAGGAAATGAATACAAAGGATCAAAGGACCCCAAGCCTTACCAAGGAGAAGGTACAAGAGGTCATGGAAAGATAAGTAAGAGGCATAATAAAGGATTTGGTGGAGCAAGAAGTGGAGCACAGCAACACTGACGAGGTGCTTAAGGAGATAGAGGAGGAAAGTGTTAAAGAAAGAGTATGGGAGCATGGGTGGAGATCCCAGCTTAGTGGTAAGATTTCCAAAGGCATATCGCACAAGAAGAAAGAGTTTGGTATCAGCACAAGAGCAAGGAATGAGTTATATCAATGATCCAAGTAAGGTATTGCGCACACACTTCCAGAGTATCGTGCTCACAAACCAACTCTGTGCATGGTCTTCATTCAAAGAAGAAGGTGTGTGCCCACAAACAAGGAAGATGTTATCTTAGGTTTTGAGTCCCATGTTTATGAGCCCAAGTTTGAAGTCAGCAAAGGGGCACTGATGAAGGTACCAGATTCCAAGGGAGTGAACCCTTTGATAAACACTAAATAGTTATCTTATGAGCAAGTATGTAACGTGCTCAACAAGGTGTAAATAGAGATTGAGATGGGACTCTTTGAAAGGAATGATATGATAAGGTTCCTAGAGGAATATTTGGATAAGGAGGAGGAACTCATTGAGAAGAGCAAAGATTTGAAGTAGGAAGAGTGATCAAGCACATAGTTAAGGCACAAACTAAGGGAGGAGAAGGTGAAGGTGCATGAGGTGTACAAGAAGATTGAAATGATCATGGATGCCATCACTTTGAAACACCCATACCTAGCACCACTTGAGTATAAATATGAGTCAACCTTACAATTCTTGGAAGACTTAACCCACATCCTTACCATGGAGAGGTGGTTGCTCACTCTAGAATTAGCAGAAGAGGCATTGGTGCACCAAAAGGAGGAAGAAAAGAAGAAGATTAGGGAGACAATGACATGATATTCCAAGCTCCTTGTCATTGTACATACTTTCGCATGGATGACTGAGGCCATGTATGATAACTGCACTAATAGAGATAGGGTAACAAGCATACTAGTTTCTACACATGAGGCGAGATCGAAGGAATGCCAAGAGAAGAATAAGGGGAATAGGCGAGCACGATAAGATCCTATTCCAGGTTGAAAATAAAATGGAGGTAATTGAAACCTTACGAGGTTTGATCAAGAACTAGATTAAGGAGCTATATCCCCAAATCACCCGTAGAATGGATGTGTTGGATGACCTTAACAATCATCTCGAAGGGATTATAGATACGTTGAATGCTAAGGGTGGTGAACTAAGTTTTGAGGAGGTAATCACTCTAGTGGGTGACCTATTCTAGTAGCCTTGCGCAAGGTGAATTGGACACGGGAAAAGATCGAGGTGATAATAAGGAAGGAGTTCCCACTCCTATTGCAGTAGTAGTAAGATCTTCAATTATTTCATTTCTTTTATTCTTCATTCTTTAAATCTTCATTCAAATTATCCATATCCCACCATTTGTTATTCTTTGAAGGAGCAGTATGTTTCGAGGATGGAGAACAAGATTAGTGTGGGGTGATCTTGGGTCTCGAAATATTGGCTAATTACCAAAGGGTGCGTGAGCACGCGGGTCCAATAGGAAGAAACTCATGCGGGGAGAAGCATGTAGCACAAGGGTTTAAGAAGGGTTCAGGAGAAATCGGGACACACGCGTAAGGAAATACATAGGATCTAAAGACTTAGCCATATTCAAGATTCTGAAGGAACTTGAGTAAAAATGTGACCCAACTAGACATGCCGAGTGGATAAGGTGCTGACTGGAGACTTGGTGGTCAAGGAAATAATATTCCATGCATGGAATATTCCTAGGAAGACATCATTGCAGAAAGTGGAGAGCTTGGAACAAAATAAGCATGCACCATTAAAGGACCACATGGACACTTGGCATCTAATCTACTCCTGAGAAAAGACATGTTGGTGGGTGTTGGTGCTATAAAGAGAGATTCTTGGAAGCAAAGAAGACACGAAGGAAGACATAGATGGAGGAAATATAGTATGAAGAGAGAAAAGCTCTACGAAAACACTAGAAGGCCTTGTATTTGGAGTTCTCATTAGAGGATTGTAGGAGTGTTATCATGTCTAAGGGATGGGTCTGTAAAAATTTTGTAATAAATAAAGCATTTCTAGGACCTCTGATATATGGGTTAGATTCTGTCTTGATACATTTATTCTTATATGACCCTTTTGAATGTAATGTGGTTATTGAGACTATTATCAATATAAATATATGGCTTTGTTCTAAATATCTAGTTTAGGGGTACAAACCCTAGTGTTATTTCCTTATATTTTATGGCAGATCTGTTCTTTTTATTTCATGTCATGATGTTTATCTTGTTATTAAATGCTTGGGTATGAGGATATGATAGCTCATGTTGTGATTTTACATGAGTATCCACTTCTCTGCAACTAATCCTCTAATAATGGCACAATGCTCACATAAAGGAAGGGCTTGGCACCTACACATGCCTCGGGTGAGCGGACAATGCCCGTTGGGTGATTGGGCCGGTGGGCATGGGGTTAGAATTTAGTAGATTGATAAAAATTACTACAAAACCTGACTACCAATTGCAAGAAACAACATTTCTTACTTTACAACACATTTCAACTCTCTCAATTGTCACAAACCTACTTCAATACCCTGCATACCTTCTTGGAACAACACACCTTCTCATGGATCTAAACAATCACTTGTTCATTTCCCTTTGACTTATAACACTTTTATAAGCTACTAGAATGATACCAAAATGATAATGTGCCCTCACTTACTTTCTCTTCATATACCTTCTCCAAACCAACATAAGAGACACATCCATTGACTTCATAGACTACTCAAATGAACTTCAAAACCATAAAATCTCTTAATATGATCATGTTAATATTATATACAACTTTTCATACCTTTAAGTTGATGAAATATCCATGGGCCTTATCAAAACAAAAACATTGAACTCTTCCATAATATGAGCTCATCAAATGTACCAATAGACCTATATAGAACACAAACATACATTTTTCCATAAATCTCATAGCCTAACTAGCTCCCCCTAAGGCCATGCACACCTCTTGATAACTTCTTGACTCAAAACTTAGCTCAAATAGTTATTCAAACAAAATATAGCTTCAAGAAGCCAAATTAGCCTACCATGATAGAATAAGAGACTTTCAAGCAATGTTAGAGATTATAATACCTTCTTCAAGAGCCACCATGACACAAACCATGCATCTTCAAACTATAAATTAGGTTTTTACTTCATGTTAGGCATAAATGACCAACTTATGCATACTTTCTTATCTAATATCACTTTGTGTACACCCAAATTTCACTATGTTTTACCCAGATTTGACCAATAGACTAAGAGTACTCTAGAAATTCATATAGAAGCAAAAAGAACACATACCTTGGACTATAATGCACAAAAAAATCACTTCTTCATGTTAGAACCTTCAAAGAGGCAACTTTGTAACCTTTTTCTTGCCTAATTTCATGTTTTCATAGTACAACCCCATAAACTTTGTCCTACCTTTCCAATATTTTTATCATGCCTTTAAGATCACACATATAGATCCATTTAGATCTTCATACCCATCATAACATAAAAACTTCAATATCTCAATGTAATATTGGTCTTACAACTGTAGACACAAAATCACGCACTTTGGGTAATTATCTAGTCTCGATTACATGTTACTATTCATATGGTCGCTTGAGTAAAAAAGTAATAATTAATCCATGGCTTTGGCCATCTTTTCTTTCTTTCTTTTTATACTTTTGATCTTGCACCTTTACCGACCCAGTATGTCTTTTCATATTTTAGTTTTACCCTTTTTAGAATGGGGCACCCAGCCGATTGCTAGCACCTGGTACCCTCATCCTCCGGGCACCCCGTCTTCTTTCTACTTTACTCACACTTTTTGGGTCCTTTCTAGCCGTTTGAGCATCTTATATTTTTGGTAGTCATCCTTTTTGGGGTTAATTACAAAATTCAAGTGAGGGAATCATATAAATATAAATTTATATGATCATAATAAGGACAAAAATAAACACTACTATCACCACATAAGGTTTCATTCATCAAAGGCTTCCATTGCTCCATTTTCAACCATCTAGCTCAATCACAAGGGACAAAGGTTGGTTATTCTGCATCACACTTCATAGGAGGGGGTTTATTCTATTCCATGCACACATTATTTACATTCTACATCTAGTTATTTCCCACTACTCATAAAGTGTGACACACACAAGACTACATAGGGCACAATTCAACACACACACACACACACACACACACACACACACACACACACACACACACACACACACACACACACATAGAACTACATTGGGTCTAAGATGTAGTGCAGCACTTAATGATAAGTCCACCATTGTGGTGGCTAAGGATAGTTCGACTCCTTCAGATGCATATTTATTTTTAGGGTTTTGATGTTTTGTTTGGGGTTTTGCAAGTGATTCTTCATTGTAGGTTTACGGTGACATCTGGAAAATTTGAGTGACATACACACAATAGGAAGAGAACACAAGTGAACATCTTGTGACACCTTGTAGGATCTTTATGGAGATTTTTCATAGACTATGGTGCCCATATTGAAGACTAGGGCACCTAGGCACCCCAATCCCTTTTACAAGTGCTCATCAACCAAAAACTTAGATCTACATTTTCTTAGGCTCTTATGCGATGGTCTCTCATTCATGTTCAACTAGTCTCCATTGTGACACAATCCCATGACATATATGAATCAACTAAGGCTCTTCTAACCCTCTTTTCACATTAGGGTTTCTACATTTCATTGGTTATCTTTATTGGGTGTATTTCAGTTATTTTATTACTCATCTATTTCTTGATCCTATAGCATTATATAATGCTAGGATATTACATTTTAGTATAATCATTTTGGTGAACCCGTATTTGAATACTCTTGGATATTTATTTTTCTTCCATCATGGCTCCTAAGTTCATTCAAGTCTCTTTGCTTCAATTTATTCAAATGCACCCATCTTGTATAGACACTCTTAAAAACCCCTAGAGACTATGTATTTTCCTATCAACATGTTGCTTTCTCAAGGAAGTGTTATTTTTATTGTCTTTCTAAGGACTCTCTTGATTCCAAATCCAATCAATTTGTTTTTAAATCCATTCAAGCCCTTCATTCTTTATTTCAATATAATTATCAAACTATGGAATCCATGATTACATCTCTAAAATTTTAAATCCAACATCTTAAGGACACTTCTCAGGATTATGTTTTTTCTCCTTCTACATCTCATCTTCATTCTATGTCTTATACAATTGCTCATATTAGTAAACCTCAAATATTTTTGGTCCCCACACGTCTCAAGTTTGCAATCAATGCTAACGAAAAATATATTCTTCCGAAACTCATAACTCATCAATTAATCATCTTATCATCTACTCATTGTTATCCTCCTTATCGGTTTGAAAAATATCAAGGTCTTCTATATTGAAATTATCATCAAAATAACAGACATTGACAATGATTTTTATGATTTACAACAAAGAATCAAACATCTTGAGCATCAAGGTTTCATCTCATTCACCACACAACATTCTATTACATGGTCCTCTCCACTTGTTACATCTCAATGGGTTCTTAAATCTGATTCATCTAATGAGCATCATGTCATCATTTCTAAGGAAAGTCAAGAGCCACCTAAGAAACCACCCCTCAAAATCAATACAACACCTCCTCTCGAGTCATCTATGGCATCACCAAGTCAACATAAGAAACCTCCTTTAAAAATTAGTTCAACACATCTTCCTCTCAAGTCATCCACAACATTACCAAGTCAAATTATGCAACCACCTCTCAAAATCAGTCCACCTTCTTCTCCTATCAAGTCTTCTGTAGAGTCATTAATCCCACATAAGCTCCAAAAAATCATTTTTTTTAAAGTAACTATTCCTACTAATGGGCAAGAAACATTTCAAATTTTTCCACCACCACATGGTCCTATTGTTTCTTGACTGTCATTGTATTGGCCCTCACTCTTATCACAACACATAAAAATCTCTCCTAAAATGGCATGAAACCTCTTAAGTCACTTTGCATAGATCTCCATCATCATAGTACACTTGGGGGCATCAAACTTATTTCCCCCTCTAACATCACTCCATGTATCACATCATGATTAGAGATTCACATTGCAACACTCATACTTTAACACATAATCATTTCGTCATTACCCGATGACACTCTCTTGTGATTCAATTCACACTTAACTATTGAGGGCATGATATACACATGAACCTCACACGCCCTACATATTTTTCTATGCACATAATATTACATCTTATATCCTACATCTTGCATCTTACATCTATCATGTGTCATTCACACTTTTTGTTTCATAGATCATACACATTCTACACATATATCATCTACACATCTTGTAGTGCATCATATATATCATAGATTACAATACGCCTACTACACATATCACACATTTTACACATCTACTTTTATGTAATGCGTTCACTACCGATAACGCATTCTAGTCTCACGGTCCATATTGGATTGTTGAGGGTACACATCATAAATGGACCACATCACACTCACACACTCAACCATTCAATACTTTTCTCATGCAACATTCCTAGATCGGTGATATACATTGTAGGCTACATAATCACTTACTTCAGTATCATCATCACTTATTCTGATCATCCTTTAGTGATATACACCATAGGATACATCATCACTTCATTTAACATCCCCTAGTGATATACGTTATAGGCTACATCATCACTTCTCCTACTCATCTTGTAGTGATATACGTTTTAGGCTAGATCAACACACATTATCACACCTCGTCACTATGTCGTATATCAACACTACACGGTTGTTAGACCACACTATGATACATAGAACACATCATTCAAACCATTTCCCGATGATGCACTCTCATTTACGATTCATTCTTGACTGCTAAGGGGGAATTAAAAAATTAACCTCATTACATACCACTCCATTCACTCAGGGGGCATGTTTCTCCTATTATTCACTCTACATTCCATTCCATCCTTCCATAGCATATTACATATCTTGGTTGTACTTACTCTTTCTTAAATTTACTTGTACATGTTCATCTTATTACATGTTCTAGATAGATTCCTTGTATGTCATTATCTTTATCATACACACATACGTGTTCACTTGATTTCTAGTTTTGTTCACATATTCTACAGATCCTTACACTTAGCATCGATGCTTGGTATAGTACCTAGTACTAGTCCCACAATGGTTCCTGGGGGCATCCACTTTCATACACTATAGGTTTTATTGTTTTATTTTGTTTCATATCACACTAATTTATTAATTATACATGCTTTTGACATACATTATATCTTTCTAACGTGTTAATAGGTGCTTCATGTGAAGCATTTGTTTTGCAAGATTATTTTCCACCATGGTTATCTGTTACATTATTTGTACTTGATTGTCATTGTATGATCTTTTATGGGAATTTCCCTTTGTCTTGTATGTACACTTGTTTTTTTGCAGCCACTACGGCCTTGAGTATCTTGCGACATCGTGAGTGATGTCCCATGTTTACAACCCACTTCTCACAATATATATTGTCTTCTTGTGTGTTTTCTTACATCATATCTTACACATTATCTTCTTAGATTACATTAGCATATTTTGCATACATGTTTGTATTTTTGTATTAACACTTATCTCCCATACAATTGTTTTTATGTGCCTTGGTTTCTACCAAGTGTATCCCCTCCCCTATAGGGAGCAGGTTTGATGATTTGTCCTCTTTTGGGCCTCATCCTCCTACAGTGACGTTGTATGCACCCCCAAAGAGGGGGGCCATCATTTGGTTAAACAAGTCACTCCATACAGAGTATACACATCGCATCATGGTACCGATATAATACATTTTTCAGATTTCAGGGCTCAAATTAGACTTGGGTCCATGACATAGCGAAGTCTTTCCTAGAGTGTCTATAATCAGGGGGCATTTACATAGTGAGTGAATTCAGCACAGTCTATATAACTCCATAAACATCAGATTTTACACGGAAGATTGTCCTTAGAACATGTGTTGGTACACATCATCTACAATGGTGTTTAATTCCAAGGAGCAATTATAGGTTAGAGGATAACACCAGACTTTCCTCTCTACACTACTTCTTCCGTGGTGTCGAATCACCCAAAAAACTAGACAGTAAAGAGATCTCTAAAGTTTCAAGAAGTGGTTACAGGTTGGAGGATAAATTAGACTTTCCTCCTTACACTTCTTCAGGCCAGTGGCATGAGATCACCCAAAAAAATTACACTTCATCGACAAGATCCATTCTAAACCCTCTTTTCCTCATCACAGATCAGGTGCACATGTTCCTTTTTCAAATTTTTAGAATTTACATTTACATACTTCCTTACATGATTTTAATATATATACATGTGTGTTTGAATACTTGATTTTATTCTCTTTTGCAGGTCCATCTGTATGGGAAGCAAGCAGTCAAAATCATCAACATCAATCGAGATCACACATATAGATACTAAAAACATGTACATCACACACGTTCTTTTTCCCTAGGTTCATTTTCATCACTCTTTACACTTTTGCATTTTTAGTCTCCATGCTCCATCTTTTTATTATTCCACACTTTGTCTAGTCCCTCAAAGCACATTTTCTACATCAATGTACATGGATATCGTGTATGAATATTTATCTACTTTATGTTACCAAGCTTTCCACTCACCAACATAAAGTGGGGAAAATGTAGACACAAAATCACACACTTTAGGTAATTATCTAGTCTCGATCATATACTACTATTCATATGGTTCTTGAGTATGAAAAGTAATAATTAATCCATGTCTTTGGCCATCTTTCGTTATTTTTGTTACTACTTTTGGTCTTGCACCTTTACCGACCCAGTCTATCTTTTCATACTTCAGTTTTACCCTTTACGGGTGGGGTTCCCAGTAGGGATGCCAACGCCAGGGTAACCTCATCCCCTCCGGGCACCCCCATCCTCTTTGTACTTTACTCATACTTTTTGGGTCCTTTCTATCCATTTGAGCATCTTATTTTTTTCTAATTGTCCTTTTCGGGGTTAATTATGAAATTCAAGTGAATGAATCATATAAATATAAAGTTATGTGATTATAATAAGGGACTAAGTGCTAATCACTACTATCACCACCTAAGGTTACATCCATCAAAGGCTTATATTTCTCCATTTGCATCCATCTAGATCCATCGCAAAGGGAAAAGGCTAGTTATTTTGCATCACACTTCATAGGAGGGGAGTTTATTCTATTCCATGTACACATTAATTACATTCTACATCTAGTTATTGCTCACCACTCACAAAGTGTGACACACACAAGAGAACCTAGGGCACAATTCCACACACACACGAACTACATTGGGTATGAGATGTATTACAATGCTCAGTGATAATTCCACCATTATGGTGATTGAGGATAGTCCAACCCCTTCATATGCATATTTCTTTTTAGGGTTTTGATGATTTGTTTGGGGTTTTACAGGTGATTCTTCATTGAAGGTTTACTGCGACATCCGGTGAAGTTTAGCAACATACACGCAATAAGAATCAAACATAGGAAAACATCTTGTGATACCTCGGATAAGGTTTACAAATATTTTTCATAGACCAAGGAACCCGGATTGCAAACTAGGGCGCCTCAAGTGCCCTAATCCCTTTCTAGGCACTCTAATCTAGCCAATCAACTTAGATCTGCATTTTCTTAGGCTCGTGTGTGACGGTCTCCCATTCCTATTTAGCCAGTCTCCATTGTAACACACTCCGTGACATTTACAAATTAGATAAGGCTCTTACAACCCTCTTTGCACATTAGGTTTCTACATTTCATTGTTTAGCTTGCTTGGGTGTATTTTAGTTATTTTATTACTCATTTATTTACTACTCCTATAGCATTAGATTAGGTTAGGATATTATATTTTAGTATAATCAATGTGACTAATTTATTACTCCCTTACATTACGCAAACCTATCATAGGCCTTAATATACATACTTGAAATCGTTTGTGCACACTACACTTCTCAACCAAGCAGTGTATCTCGCCTCCAAGCCTTCTAGATGCACTTCTCCATGGATATGTTAGATCTTCATATACTTTCTTGAATCGAAACTCTTGCAATATAATGTTATGAATCCAATTAAACTGATACATTCATTATACATACATGGTAACCATCTTCTCATACCAACCTCAAATCTCCAATATGAGTAACATACATTGTAAGCATCTTTAAGTCTTTTTATTGTCTTACTCGGTTGTACTAGAACCTTTGTTCCGTTAGGACCGAGAATATAAACAAACATATTAAATATTTATTAACCAAACATTATAACCAAGATTTAAACATGAAATAAATCTAATAAATTAAATAACGACAATATTTAACGTGGAAAACCCCTAAGGGTTAAAACCCATGGAAAACAATATATCCATTAATTGAGAAAATTTTACAGTCCATAATCTCCCTCCTCACTTCTCTCCACAAATTCACCCATGAATTAATGCCACATGATCTATACATTTGACCCCATGGGTAATTTAAATATCAAGTGATGGGTTGTTTCTTTTTATAAAGCACCCTGATTTAAATATTGATTTAATAAAATCAATTAAACATAAATAACATAGTTTATATTAAATAATTAAGAATATAAATATTCCTAATTATTTAATTATAAACTAAGGTTTATACTAACACTCCCCCTTAATATTAAATGGGAATATATGCCAACATTACATATTTATACAATAGGATTTACAAATACATAAACCATAGTTAAGGTTTAGGCTAGCATATCACTTTTTAAGGATTTATTTACCTTAATCGTGCTCATCTTACCTTTTGGTACAAAAGGATTTGGAATCCATAAATTAGTAGTGAATTATTTAGGCTAAGCATGATTTATGAGACTACATCTCACAATTTATCATGGAAAATATCTCAACTAGCATCTCTAGGAGCCTTTTATAACACAAGGACCTCCTTTACAATAGATGCAACACACTGGATTGTACACCATAAACTTAGAGTGACAATTTTACAAAGATCATAAAAATATATTTTTATAATGCTTTACAATGGAGCAAAAGTATAGAGGAGAAGGATATATCACATGGTCGGCCATTAGGAGGTGGCATTTCCATGCACACTCCCCCTCAATGGAAATTCTGAAAGGCCAAGCATTACACAAAACTTGCATAATTTTATAGCACAAAATGGCTTTGTAAACATATCTACAACTTCATCTTCATTTGGGTATTATTGGACATCTATATCACCAAAAAGAACCTTATCTCAAATAAAATTCATAAACATTCTATATGCTTTGTTCTCGATGTTGACCTAGATTATTATTAAAAACAATGTAACTCTGGCTATCACATATAAGAGGATTACTTCCTTTATCTTCCATGTGTATCTCTTCCAATAGCTGCTTTAGCGGTGTGACTTCTTTCGTTTTTCCATCACACTTATATACTCTACCTCGGTGGAAGAGATGAATACGGTGACTATTTTTTACTACTCCAAGTAATGGCACCTACACCAAAATTGAACACATATCCAGTTGTATACTTTTTATCTATCACATCACCAACATTATTAGAGTCACAATATCCATATAGACATCATAATAAGCATAATATAAATCATTATTGATTTCACTTTTAACCATCTATAAATCTTACATTGATAGGTTAAACACAAGTTGTATAACAACTTAAATAACAATATGCTTAACAATTAACCATGTTATATTACCAATATGTTAAACAATTTCAACATATTAATTTTTAAAATATATATATTAAATGTAATCAGTATTAAATGTCTCCAATACAGACACAAAGGCGTCCCCAAGTGTCATTCGATATGCATATAATAATATTTTTAGTAATCACATACTAATTTAGAATTTAGAAATATTTTTTCAATAACATATATATTCATTATCTATTCTAAGCCTTTAAATTTGTAATAAGACAAATAGATAACATATATGCAAGAATGACCAAATCATACAAGAATAATCACAACATACACTGAACCGATTAGAGATGGAATTTTTAAAGTTCGATAACATTACTATGAACAAATTCCATGTATTATGTGGAGTTTTCTTCAAAATGATTAAGGAAGAGTTTTTAGTGATAGCTTACCAAGTAAGCATCCTTCACACATTTCATGAAAGATTGGTGGAAGACTAGGTTAAGTTGATACATGTCATACATGCTCCTAAAAATGATCTAGTATTTCATGCCACAATTGAACAACACTTCTATTTTTAGTAGACAACCAAGAAGTTGAAGTAAAACCTTTAAACACATATAATCCATTCTTTTGTATTCCTTCAGCTATAGTAAAATCTAACTCATTTATTTTTAAACTAAATAATATGCTATAATTATTTTGAGTTAGCTATAAACAAGAAATTTAATTATTATTCAATTCAATACAAAATAAAATTTTGAAAAAAAAAAATATTTTCATTGGTAGTGACGGATGCAATTTACTGAGTAAGCGCATTAGATTTATGATTATTCTCTTCATTCTTGTTTTGATTTTGATTTGGTTTATTCCATTTTTAATTTTTGAAATTTGTTTTATTTTTGAGTTTATAGTATTCTTTCTTATGACCAAATTTACCACAGTTATAACATTTTCCATCAAAACTAACTCTCAAATTTCCATGTTTCTTTTCTTTACTAGGTGGTTTAAATTTTGGTTTTTATTCTTGTTAAGTCTAAAAGGATTTTTCTTAGATTTATGATCCAAAAGTGCCTCGAGAGTAGCATTATCTTTCAAATCAAAATTAGTCATAACTTTCTCTTCTTAGATCAAGAGAGCACTCAGAGTAGACAAATTAGGAATGTCTTTCTCAGTTTGGTATTTAGAATTCAGAATTGAAATGAAATTCCTAAACCTTTCATGGATGTTCATTTGAATAATGAAATACAATAGTTTATCATGAATTAAGTTATTGTTACATCCATCTAATTGAGATTTAATGTCTTTAATTTTTTCTAGAAAGTTAACTACTTTTTCATCTCCCTTCATGGGAGTCATCATCAATTCTAGAATCAAATTTGTAATTATTTATAACTATGTACCTTCATACATTGATTCTAGTTATGTCCAATCCTCACATGCACTTTCCTAATTCTCGATGTGAAGAAGGAAATCATCATGCACACTCTGCATGATATGATTGGCATTGCCTTCGCACCTTTTATTGATATACTGACTACATTATCCATTATCTGTGTCTACCCGATCGGATGTTTCTCCGTACCATTCATAATCATCCAAATCTTGCAAGCCATGAATTTTACCTTAAATATTATCTTCTAGATGTTGTAATTAAATCCATTCAACATCTGCGATTTTTCAATTGTAAAATTACTAGATCCCCTTGTAAGTAAACAATTTCAACAAATGAGAACAACAAGGTTTTTCCTAAAATAGTTTAAATAATCCCCCTTATCATTGTTCAAAATATGTCGGCCACATTTCGATGAATTTCCCTTATTTACATCAAAATTTTGACCTTTCAAAAGAATACTTTACACAAGAACATATTATTTTGACTGTAAGACATATTTTATTGAAATGTAAGTGAAATTATTTTTAGTTTTACAGAAAACACAACTTACTTTTCTTTTCATAAAATGAGTATAATATTTCTTATTTGGTAAAAAAAACACTAAAACATATTAAAAAAATTCCTTATCCATACAAATTTACTTTGTCAATTTTTAATATTAGATACAAAAAATAATTGTCCTAAAAAAATAAAAATAGGTATGTATCTAAAAAAGTAGGTATACTCCATGGTATGATTTTCAATTTCTTATTCGAGTTGGGGCCGAGCTTGGTTTGATTTGGGTGATCTATGGGCCAAGTTAGGTCCCAGTGGGTCTCAATGTTTCAACTCCTACGACCGAGACACTTAATATATCACACTTTAAAACTAACTTGCCACACATTCCAAATATATAACCAATGTAACCGAGTTTCAATCAACTTACACTCTATAGAGAACCAATTCAGATGGCAAGTCAAGTGTTGAGCCCAGTGGGATTTCTAAACAAAAATAGTGCATAGTGTGGTTGAAGCCATGTTTAACACTACTTATCCTCCGCTTTATAAACATTTTTGCCACACCTCGCACAAAGAATGTGGGACTAAAGTCCCATGAAAAATGAAAAAGGAATAGCCCACGGCCACATGGGATGAGAGTGTTAGGCGGATAAGGGACGGGGAAGCCACGAGTTGTGTATTTTACAAAACACCTTGATTTAAATATTTATTTAATAAAATCAATTAACCATAAACAACATATTTTATATTAAATAATTAAGAATATAAATATTCCTAATTATTTAATCATAAAGTAAGGTTTATAACACATTTAATATTGTGTTCTAATATGTTCTTATCAAATTACCAGAAGCTTTCTTACAACACTACCGTTTTGTCCTTGTCCTTTCATACCTTCATGATGCTCAAGAAATATCTCTAAAATTATTCACCTTCTTCTAACTTTTTTAACAGCACAACACACCCATGCTTCTACAAGTTGATGAGTGTCTCCATGAACCCTATTCGAGCCACCTCATGTCCTAGGGTGTCAGAATAACATTGATTCATGATATTCCCAAACCTCCATGTAACCACATGACTAAAAATCACTTCTTTAGAATCCATTTTTACTTGATTGTTAATTTTGACTTGACAAAACATAATCACATAATATTGCAATATGATCGGCATTAAAGCTAACATCATCATTCCTACCTCTTGACTAATGTAGGTAGATATTTATCTCATAGTCCCATGACATCTTACCTCTTGTGTTTTTTCTACAACCACTTTCCCTATGAACATAGATATGACAAGAAAAACAAAAGTCTTTGGAAGAATACCTCATAGTATGGGTTGGTGACTGATTTCTCCATGTTGATGCTCTCAACTTGTTCTAGCTTCTCAAAATCCTTATCAAAATTTCTCATATTTTCTATGATTTTCTCATGTTTGAACTCTATTGAACATGGCTCGTTCTTTAACCGAATACTTGCATCTTCCATCTAATTTTGAATGGTCCTTCATCCTCCTTAGCATATTTGATTGTAACCCTCTCTATGAGTCTTATATGCTTCTTCTAAAACTTGATTACATATCTCCATAGTGGAGCCATCATGTTCTTTAAAGGATCACCTCAACATTTTTAATCTTTCTTCAGAGGTCCTCTCTCGATACCAATTTTGGAAGTAAAACCACTTTGAGAGGGGAGTGAATCGGTGTGCATTCAAACTTTCATTCACTTATATATTAACATTCATCAACCATTCAATTTAACTTATCCATTACGAATCATGAAGACACCACAACCATTAAACACATATAAAAGGAACAAAAGAGCACATGGACACCATATTTATGTGGGAAACCCTTGTAGAGGAACAAAACCCACTTATCAATGAAATGGACAATTGTTCTATAAAAAAGATCAAATTTAGTGAGGCACCAACTCTATAAAGAGAACCAACCCCTAAGTTTAGTGAGGCACAAACCCCTAAATGACTCAGCACAAACTCAACCACCTAAATATTTTTTTCACCTTTAGAATATTTCTACAACAACAAATGATGACTCTTCATTAGCTCTTCCTTCTTCTCTCTTTCTCAAAACTACCTTCTAGGATTCTTCACACAACAAGATTCTTCACCAAGATGATTTGGTCATCTAACCTTGAACATCATATTCTCACCACCTATTGGATCTTCATGACTTATCTTCCTTATTTTTATGGTATCCAAGAGCTTCTACACTTCTATATATTTCCCTCTTACTCTCTCTTTTTCATACTCACCAACCCACATAAATAGGCCTAATTGTCTTGCTTATATACATGACTCAAGATCATACACACCATCTCAGTCATCCTTCATAGATCAAATGCACTAAAAATATGAATAAATCATGAACACATCATTCATTCACCTATCTAGGTCAGAAATAACATCTTGTAGACATGTTCCTCCATTAGGTCTTAAGGATACCTAAATCCCCAAAAGTTCCCTTTTTCCAAACCTAAGTCCTCTTGGCCTATATGGATTTCACCAAACATAAGGTACCAATTATTAATTTTATTTAATTCCACTATATGCCTTATACATTCTTCTTTAACTTTGCACCATCAGATCATATCATGAAGTCACCGATTAGGACTTAGTCAAATTAGGTCTCTGCTTATTTAAAAAAAAAAATAATCTTCAAAGATGAAGCTCAAACATGATCAAATAACCTCAACCATGCATATATAGCACATGAATAGAAACATCATGACCTCAATTTCATAACTAAATCCATCATACATCCTTACTTAGGTTGTAAGTGCCCGAGAGCCACTTTCCAACTTGCACTCTCACAACTATCCTTACACCATGAAAACCAATCAAGAAAAACTTACCATCCAACACTTGCACCGACCCATTAAATTTAATCAGATGTATGCATATGGTCCACTAAGAACCCTTGATCACTCTTTATTAGACAAACATTGTGAACTCATAGTAAACATTGATCTTCTAGACCAATATCTAAACCTTTCTTTCCCAGTCCTAAAACCAATCAACTAGGTCAACATGTGACCTTCTTCTCACTCCATAATCTGACCTTCATGATTATATAATGCATGAATCATGTCATATGGGACCTAAAAAAACCATTAGGTCCATTGGACACCATAAATCAAATCCCAAGTTTCGAGAGCAAGTTTTCATCATGACCACCAAAGCGCCATATTGCCCCAAAAACTAGACCTCCTATATTAGCTTAGTATGACCACCTAAGGGCTATACAGACATAAACGATCATATAAATTTAGTATGTCTTCCATAATTCCTCAAACATTAATTTTTTCGACATGTCTAATGAAAAATCTAATATCTACATCAAATTCTTCAAAAACATGCATTTACTATGGTTCCCACACACGGTCATGACACCTCAATACCACCTGGAGATACCTAAGATAGTCTAGTAGAACCTCCAATCATCAAACCAGGTCATCCATTTCATTTTGGTTAACATTGAGAAATATCTTCTCTGTCACTACCCTAGTAGGGTTTTAGGAGGGTTTTAGACCACCTTACCTTCTTAATGATTGTTCATAAAGCTCTACCCTTTAAACCAAAAAATAATGCTAGGAATTTTGAGATAAGACCTTCCCCATCTACCATGAAAATATTAACCTCCCATGTAGAGGTTACACCTACCAACCAGCATCAACAAATCCTTCTCATGCTTGGGGTTTGCACTTCCTTGAGCTTGATAAGCCCAAAAACTTAAGTTTGTGCATTTTGCTTCAATATATGCCTTCAAATTAAACCTACACACCTATAACAACATTATAAAATACTTTTCATGCTCTTTAATGCACTATTGCCATGTTTTTCATCTTTCATGCCTCATTAGGCTAGATAGGACCAAAACAAGGTTTAGGAACATACCTAGAATAAGTTCCTTGCCCTATAGGTGGGATTCAAGGACCTCATTTCTATTATTCCAACATACTATCATGCTTTAAAATTTATCATACATCTTCTCACACGCGTGATATCATCCATAATTTATCACACTTCTACAAGCCTGCTAACTAGGCCTCTGATACCTAATTAGGCCTCTGTGTCTGCATCTTCATCAATTATCTTTTGTGTCTTCTTAGCAAACCATGACACCTCAACTCTATTTCCATCAGGATTATACCACCAAGATAACATTTCATCACTCCACTTGGCTTACACCTCAACTCTAATTGCATATTGACTTCATGCCTTGCTTGTTTCACACTTACTTGCATACTCTCATGTTAATTTGATCATCCTCATGCACATGCACCTTTGACACTACATGTCAATCACCATTTTCATTAATGGCCTCTAACACATGAAAACACATCAATGGCCACTCTACGAACACCTTCATCATCATACTTTGACATCAATTATAACATAATATCAACAAATCAGCTCTTCCTCCTCCTCCATCATGGTTGTATGTGTGCTAAGCATACTCGATCCCTCTTCCCATTCTTTCCCTTACTTGGCTTCCCATAAGAGAGAAGGAAAAATAAGATACAATAGGAAATAAAAAATGAAAATGAGAGAGATAGAATAAAAGGATTGCATTATATGGATTAGGGGTCTATGTGCCCTAGATCTAAGGGGAGAATGGTAAAATCGAGTGCTCACATTTTATCCTCCTCCCTACTTGTTGACTAGTTGACTAAGTTTAATACTAGGTCCCATCTAGGATTTTATCCTAATGTTTATTGACTTTAGAACTAGGGCCTAATATAAAAGAGTGCCCATATAATAATAAGTGTTATTAACTTTATAACTTAGGGTTATGATTATTAAAAAGTAGAGCTTAAGTATTACGTGACTCCCCTTACCTTCTTCATAAGGTAGTATCATCGTAACGAGAACCATGCGAAATAATTAGTCTTTTTAGAAATTAATAATCCATTTTCAATTCTTCAATTTTAATGGAATAATGGGATAGTATGGTTAGATCTGTATGATTCATTATTTACAATTATATAGGAATAATAATGTGGTATCTTATCGTAACTACTCATAACCACCCTTTGAACCAAAGTAAACATGCATGGTGATTGTATTTGCTAATTTAACCATCAATCTCTTTGAAACTTGCATGTCATGTGTTTATTCAAAGTGAGGTATATTTGTTAGGATAATTAATTATGCATTGTGTAATTAATTATTTAACTATTGTTATTAATTAATTATTACATTATATTAATTAGTTGTATAATGTTATATGGTTTTATTAACCATATTTTTCTTGTTATATTCATGGGTATAATTGTTATGTTGTTATAACAATTATGTCTTTATTCATTTGTGCTTCCCGGATCTATTTTGGAAGCTATTGTATTTTAGTTTGTTGTTGTATAGTTGTAACTTCATATTTGTAACACCTTGAACAAACTATTATATTTCTCTTTGCATTACAAGCATTGGCATGTGATTTTATTAAATTAGGTATGTTTCCTTGATGGTTGAAAATCATACTTGTTAGTGATAAATCATCTTTTCTCTTGGATTCAAGTGGACTAAAATGGTATGGCTTTTAGGAATCCATTTTCACTTCTTGTTGATAAGCTGCAATCAAATTTTTAGGGTTGCAAACTTATCTCTTTTGACTAACTCATCCTTGGATCAATTTCAGTGATCCAAGGAATGTTTTAAATCTTCTTAACAATAGACTGTATGGTAAACTGACATTCATTGGTTAAAATACATAATGGACTGAACTTGTGTTGGTTACAAATTCTTTATTATCTTGAAAGACTGAGCCTGCATTCTGTTTTGTGTTGTGCTCGGCTCTTCTTGATTGACCCTTGCAGGGTGCTTAATGGCGTGAAGGGAAATAGAAACCTACTTTAGGATTCTTGAGAAAGAGAAAATATAACGTGTCCTAGATCTCATAAGGTCTATCCTAATGGGATTCAAGACTCGAGGTAAATTTCCTAACTCTTTCTATGCCACTCTATGTGGGATGACATCCTAACCTAAGTTGTTAATACTAAGTTAGCATGAAGGAAATAACCTAAGGGATGCTAAGTTATTTCTAACCTATTGCCTACACTATTTGGTTAATCTATGTCCTAACCTAGGTGGAAATCTATTGTTTGAAGGTTATATCCTAAGGTTATACTTTTAAATTAACCTAAGATCTAACCTAAGAAAATTGTATCTATCCTAAACTAATGGGTATGAAAGGGAACCTATGGGTTGATTGGAAAGTGGGAGCTAAGCGGTGGTTCCTAAGCTATTAATGAGATGTGATTTTTATTTAATAGGGCAAAAATACTTGCCATATTTGGTGATTACATGGAAATTTTGTGGAACCTAAGTGGAGGTATCACTAAGTTTGAAAATACATGTGGAAGTTCAATTAGGCCTCTCCAACTTTGGATGGCAATGGCAAGGATAGGTAGGCGGGGATATACAATTTAATGTCATTAATTTGCCTTGGTTTTGGTGAGAAAACCATCTTGGAAGGCTTTGTTGATTTGATTTGATGGGGGTTGTTTTACTTTTCATGTTTCACGATTTTTGATTTGCATGGAACTATCGGTTCTTGAACTAGTAGTTTGATCTCGCACTTTTGGCTATTTTTGATTTCTCTCGATCTATTTTCAATTTGAGAAAAGTATATGAGGCATGGTGGAAAAATATTATTGTTGGTTGATATTTCTTGGAGAAGAAGAGGTGTTGTAAACAAAATTTAGAAGTCTTCTTTGAATTGGCGGAGAGGCACTATCAGGCATGATAGGCTCTACCCATTAAGATTCTTGCTTTCTTATAAATGATTCATTAAAACAACTCTGGTCACTAGATATATATATTTATGCATGATGTATCTGGTTATTTACTTGCATGTTTTCTTGAAATCTATGTGGTTTTTGGAATGTTAATCCTTTATTGTTATAGTCACCTTTGAGAACTTTATCTCGCACTAGTTTTTGTGGTATTCAAACGAACTTATTTTTGAAAGATCTGTAGCTTATATTCAATTGTTGTTGTCTGAATGGGCACGTGTTGCCATATTTTCATTCTGAACTATCATTAAGAGCATTAGTTCATTGAGTTTGTAGTAGAGTTCCTTGGTTGTTCTGAACTGGCATTGTTTTTTGTTTGGTTATGTATCTCTGTTTAAGTTTTGTGTTTCAGGGAGTTATAATAGAGCTTCGTGGATGTTCTAAGCTTGTGTGAAGCTTCGTGTTTGGTTATGAGATTTTGTTGGGGCCTTGTGCTCATTTTAGACTGAATGGAACTTAGTGTAGATCTAAACTTTTGGTTGAGCCTTGGTATTCGACACTATACTTATATTTAGTTCTTATGCTGAACTTGTAGTCGAGTTGTGAGTTTTGCTCTATACTTTTACTCGAGAGCTAAGGTCTTATTCTTAATTATGGAACTGTGAATACTAGACTCGCATTGGATTTTTGTGTTGACTGAGCCGGTGTTAGAGTCTGGTAAAGTCTAAACTTATGTTCAAAGTTCATATTTGACATTGTACATGTATTCTATTTTTGTGTGTTCTGGATCTATGTGGGAGTTGATGTGTTTACTTGTTTCACAAGTTGGGTTTTGGTTAGTTTTGGTTTTGAAAATATTTATTCTCTTTTCAGACTGTCTGCTCAAAGGGTCTTGAGAGTTCTATTTTGGTCGGACATAGACCGTGAAATTTCTCTTTGAAACCTCCTCCGTTTTGCTTCTTATGAGGGAATGGTTGTATTATTCTGTCCTTCAAGCTAAACTATGTTCTCAAACTTGACAGGGCGTGTGAATTTCAGGAATGTACCTTCTTCCTCTCTGCTGAGTGAACCCATGTCTTGTGGGAAGCTTGACTATTTTATTCTTGAATATATGGACCGGAACTACGTTAGATTCTACGGGATAGTCGTATTAGTTGTAGTGGGTTTTGGAATGTATTATTTACTTCCTCTTCCATCTTGATGTGGAACAAATTCCTACTTGTCATAAGCCTTTGACTTGAACTTGAGAGGCTTGTGGTGAGTCTATTTAGTCGAGTTGGAGAAAGTTTGGGACATTTCTTGTCATAAAAAAATTGTTTAGTTGCTTACTACATTTCGATCTTTCATCAGATTTGAGGGTTTTATTTGATTGTTGAATTTAAAACTTGTATGCTAGTGTAGTATGAAGGGATATTGTATCCTTGTTCTAAATGCTTGGGAATTCGGTCTTAGGTAGTCTGTATGTTGTTTAGAGAGAAATCTTGTGAAATTCGTTTAGAGTTTGAATTTGAACTTGAGCTAGGTGAATGGAAATAGGTCTTCAGTTTGTAAGTTTTGTAATGGAAGTTGGTAATGTGCATTCTTTGACTATGCATTCTATTGGGTTCTCTTTTGGGAACTAGCTAAAGAATTTCTAAGTTTGTACTTACTAAAGGATTTTATTTCATAGTATAAATGAAATGAAATATTTATTGGGTCCTTTTCGGTTTGAGATCCTTTTTTGTTGATTGTATGAGTTCATTGATTGAACTTCTCTTTAATTGACTCTCTTCTGAGATGGGAACTTCTTTTGGATTGGTTAAGAGAATTTATTTTACTTGGGTATAGCTTGGATTTTTGGAAAGGTTGTTTCTAGACATTTGAACCATAATTTGTTAATATACAGAAGTTAGTAAGACTTTTAGTTTGACTATTTTAAATCTTCTTGGATTGAATTGAGATTTTTGGTTAGATGTTGCCTCTTTATTTATGGACTCCTTATATTGATATCTTGGAGTGAGGTAGTATTTTTGTACTAAACCTGATTCTTTCCTTTAGAAGAATTGTGTCTGAGGAATAGGTATGTATTGATTCTCTTCTTTGGTTTATATGGGAAGAAGAAAAATACTAGCATGAGCTTATGTTGTAACTAACTTCTTTTGTTGCTTGGAAGAGATAAATGTGTATTTCTATTCTTATGGATTATGGAATGATTGAAGGACAAGACTTGATGACTGTTTAAAGTAAATGATAGGACCAATTAAGTCTTGTGATATAATTTTGAGGTTTCATATTAAATTATACTCTTTTTCTTAAAAAGTGAATTCAAATTCTCTTAATTGTACTTCTTTCTTGATGTTATTACTTATGATTATTGGTATGATGCATATTAATTGTTTCATAAAAGTAGAGTTGATTAATGAAACAATTAGTGGAAATCACTTTACTTTAATGATTAGTGCTTATCATGCTCAGTTCATTGAACTGACCCATGCTAGCAATTTTTGCAGATGGACATCGTAAGTGATAAAAGAAGACAAGAACTTTCATGATGCATTGGCTTATTTAATTATGTATCTTATGTAAAGAGTTTCGATTCATTCTTGAATTGTATTGAAAAAGAAAAGTTGTATTCTTTTTGGAATAGAGATTATATGTTATACAAAGTATGCCTGAAATGCATAGTCTTGTAAATGTATAAGTTTATAATGACGAATTGGATGTTTGAGAATTACTTGTATTGGTTGTATAAATTATCTTGTATTTTATAAAGGAAATGGAAATCCTATCTTGATGATATTCTTCATATCTGTTATATGCTTAATTTGGATAAACTTGATCTATTGGATAAAGGGAATTAGTTTATTTTCCCTTATTAAGATGCGTTTGTTAAGTTGCATAAGATAACGATCTTTATCTAAACAATTCTAACATAGTAATGGAATGTGTTATGAATATGCAGTAAAACTATAGAAATTGTGAAAGATAAGAAGGGTATGACAAACCCTAACACTTAATCATGTAGAGGAAGACTCTTCCTCACTCAAAGGAATGTAATATAAAGAATGGTGATATGATCGTTAATCATTAGACTTCATTTCCTATAAATTATTTTATAGTTGAACCTATTTGGTGGTTACACCTTCTTTGAATGGTTAAGTTACATTATAATGGAACTTATGATGTTGATGTCATGTTCTAGATATTTGTTCGATAAGCCAAGTAAAGCAAATATGAAAAGTAATCTTACGTTAAATAAGTTCTTTAATAACTAATTGAATCAAATATAAAAGGAATTATGGAGTGTTGGATTAGGGTTTAGCGAGGGTTGTTGTAATCTGTGAAATAATCCAAATTAATGATGTATTAATAACCTCCTTGGGGTATGTGCATCATGATGAGGCAATTTTTATAGGATGTTGGAACACGCCAACTATAGGACTGTACCTTCAAGAAGACATGGGTCTTCTTGAGGATACGATGTTGTAGTTGACATGTGGCAACACCCTTCTACATTGATCATCTAGATCTACACACAAATAAAGACTTGAACTCAGTTTCTCTCTAGGTCAAGTTAGTAGCATGTTTAGGATAAGTAGTAGCTTTCAATGGCTCAAGGTACCTTGGCACATCTGGTTGACTTAGGTCAACCGAGTATGCCCATATACCCTAAGGCATTGTGAGCGTCTTCCTATAATAAATTATGTTTCTAACCCGGACTAGGGTTAAACCTTGGGCAAGTGGACTGATGGTAGTTAGTATAGACCAATCTAGATAATAGATGATTGATGTGAAGGATGTATTCCAGGAATGACGAGTATGTCATCTAGGAATAGTAACATGAACAGTATGTTGAAAATCTTTGGCCAAAGTATTGCAAGCTCTGGTTGTGTTGTCCTATGTCACCTAGTTTAAAGCAACATGATATCAGATGAATATTGGTAACAATATTTAGATAGGTTCTTTAGACAGATCACTCAGTACCGAATAGGGTAGGAGAATCCAAGTATACATAGTATACATAAAGTATTCTATACTTTAAGTTAACATGAGAGATTAGTTGGTAACCGAGTCATGGAATGAGAGATCGGTAGCATACCGAGTCATTACAGCTGCATATGGTTATCTGTTATGAGATTGATTGGCATGGAATGTGTGTTCTAAATGATATTTTATTTAGAATATAGAACATTATGTTTCAAAAAAATCTTGTTTCTAAAGTCTTAAAATGGGAATGTTACAATATTTGTTTGTATCGGCTATCAATATGTATAAATATTGTAGCTTTGCTCTATTGTATTTTGATTCCATTGATTAATATATTTTACAAAATTTCATCCTGTTTACAATATCTTCATATTGTTTGATGATGAGTCAAGTGTTTAGATAATGTAAACTTGTTGTCGCATCTCATTAATTATTTCTAAAATAAACAAAAAAATATTCCATAATTCTACCTCTAAGTTTAGCTATTTTCTGTGTGTTTGCTTTTGGGAGTCACATTCTTAAGGACAAGGATCGCTTCCCTTTGAAAAAAAATTATATTTTTGAATGCACATATACTATAATTTTTCAAATTACAAATAATGTTACACTTTCATTAAACTTACATAAGAAAAATTTAATCATCATAAATATGATTATAATATCAATGAAAGTTCATTAAGAAATATGCATGATGTGGAGATGAGAATGGATCATTTCAAATTTCAAGAATTATAATACCAACTTACATTAATAATCAAGAAATCACCTCCTCTTCAAATGGATGGGAACATACTCATTTATACAAAATAGGGGCTTTATTTCTTGCTCTTACCATGTTATAATTACCTAGAAGCAATAAAAATACTAGATAAATAGCATCTTTGAAAAATATCCTAATTTATTTCAATTAGGATGTTACAATTAAGTACATGGCCAAGCGTGCCCCTAGAATATTCCTTGTAATCATTCATTTTTCTTGTTTTATAATGGGATCTTTTTGGGTTAGAGTTAGCAATGTGGGTCCTATTTGAGATATTGTTAAGGAATATATGCAAATTATCTAGTCCCCATCAAGTTTGTTGAGATCAATTATGGGCTTCCTAAAGAGCTTGAAAAACATCATAGGACCTTTTGGCAACCCACAATTATTCCCAAAACCTCTTTGATTATCAATATCTTCTAAATTTTATCCTTCTCTTGAGATACAAATTCAATGACCCTTGAGGATTCAGCCTCATTTTCTTCTAATATATTTCTATGGATATAGCTCATGAATTCCTTGAGATTCCCTATAATTTCGTCTACGGGAACCACCTCTTGGTTTATTGTAAAGACCCTATGAATAGTTGTCTATGTAAATATTTGGTTTCCCCTTGAAATAAAATCATCTAACTTTGGGGATAACTGGCCCAACTATTCATCCTAGTCCTCCAATATATCCCTAGTGTAATTGGAATATGTTTTTCAAAGGTCCATGTCCTCTGTTGTGAGCATCATGGGTTCCTTATATTCTTTCTCATTAATTACCATGTCTATTAGCTTAAGTATTTACTTGCGTACATTAATTTTATTAAAACTAGTGTGAACCTTTCTAGATAAGGTTTGTCCCTTCTTATTTTCTTCAATATTTTCCTTCATTATATCAAACATGGATGATAAGGCTTGCTCTAATTTTTGGAAAGATCTTTGGGATCAATGGTTTTCTCTTTTGTGTCCAATATTAATTTTCTAGCATTCATTACTCAAACCATTTTCACTATTATTTTTTTAGGCTTGGATGAAATACACCTTGGCTTCATGATATTTAGCCACTTGTGACCCTTTTGTCTTTCTATTTTTGGTAAGAGAAAACAAGTCCTTATAAGTTTCATGTCATATGAGGGCTTAATTTATACACATTATTTTCCTTATCACCATCTTCATGGTACCTATATTTAGATTGAATTCAATATTAATTTGAGGGTCCTCTTGGGAAATCCACTCCACTTGTCCCCTTTGTTCTACTAAGGATCATTTTACCCATCCTTTTCTAGGTTCTTGAGTAGGGGTGCTAGTAGAGGTTGTTTATTGTTGTCTTTCCTATATTTTCTCCACCTCTTCAAATGTTTCCACTGAAATTTCTTCACTAGTTCCTTTGGTTACTCCTTGCTCATCTATACAGGATACATTTTATATAAATAGTGATGTACCTATGATTGGTTTAGGAGTTATTTCTTGAACCTCTCAATAGTATCTCGGTTCGAGTTGGTTGTGTACAAGGAGTGGGTAAAGTGTGACTTAAGGATTTTCTTAGTGTCTCTATATATGTACGTTCCTATCCTTTTGGAATCTCTTCTAATTATACCTATAGGTGAGGTAACTTCCATTGTGGTATTAATATTTTGTTAGATGATCATGTCATCATCTTTGGTGAGCCACATTCAATCATTTACATCTACATCATGGGCATATGTGATATTAAGATTCCCTTCTAATGAATCTAAATATTTAGCCACTCTCTTCCTTAGGTCATATATTGTTTTTAGTAGGTTGAGTTATTGTTTTTGGGTAGCAAAAACCTTAAGATCAAGCCATATTTAAACTCTCTGCATCCAGCTATCAAAGGAAATGAAGGTTGAATACTTAGTTTATTTTACATACACTTTTTGGTAATACCATTGCTAATTTTGAAAGTAATTTCTTGTTTGGAAAACTTATATGGTACATAATAAGGTAGTTATAATGGTAAAGCCAATAGCCCTTCAATAATTAGTACTTTGTACTTAGGGTAAAAGAAGGAATTTACCATTTACCTAATGGATACTAAGCACTACAGAAATATTTGGCATTGGAATTTTGAAATATTAATGTTTATAATCCGAGGTAGAAGGAAATATGTATGTATTCAATGTGATCCCTAAATAAATGGGCATACGAGTTTGAATATTCTTCATTTACCTCTTAAGGGAAATGTGGTTCCCAAAGAAGGTAAAATTCGGGGAATATAAATATTCCACATATTGCATCTAATAAATAAGAGGCCATAAAAATTATTTCTTTTCATAACATATGAATCCCTTTGGGAAACCAAATTGGTCAAATGTACCCTAAGGAAGGGATTTTCCATTCATAAATGATCATACATATGAGATGGATCTCGTGAGAGAATGTGAGAACAAGGATCAAACGGGATGGCTCACACATCAATTGAGTTTGACTCAAATGGTAACACGTCATAGTTCTATGTAGTAAGCAAGCATTTAACCACCATGAAATGTGCAAGTAAAATAAAAGTGTTTACTCATTATCATAAATAAAAATAAGTTACAAATAGGAGTGTTGTGTAACTCTCAATACAAGACCCATCATACCTCCACAAGGAGAAAGGAGTTATGTTCTAAAAATAGAAAGTAACTCTTGTATGACACACTAATGCACTCTAACACATGTGATGATTCTATGAAAGAATCTTTCATACCTCCTAAAGACACTTAAGACTGTGATATCACCTAAGTGATATGACTCACAAGGTTATGTGGAAAATTCCCCTAGATTACAATGCAAGTACCTCACACAAAACCCCCTTCATTGTAACTTAGGATGAGGTATGACAAGTCAAAAATGAGAAATGGGTCCGACAGCTATGCCTAATGAGGTAACCATGTACAATAAGGATCTCAAGTAATGGAGGAAAACCAAATGGGAAAAAATCCACTTATAAGAGATAGAAGAATCCCTAAAAAACCTAAGAAAGATGCATCAAATGGGTCCCGAAAACTAAAGGCCTAATAAGGTACCCATGTACAAACTGTAATATTTCTAGAAGAAGAAGAAGAGAAGAGAGGAAGGATACTAGAGAGACTGAAGAAGATGTGAAGTTGTAGTGGACCTCACCCAAGATGAGATCACAAGTAAGGATACTTGGCCTCGGTGAAGGGTTCGATAAAGAATCCTATAACCTGATCTGAAATTTGTAACTCTATAAAGTCCCCAAGAAGAGTGTCAACAATGTGGTCTTCTTCTTATAGAATGAATAAGGTTCATCTCGCATCAAACAATTTTTATTCTATTAGGAAGACATAAATTGAGTATTGGAAGTCCTCCCACTCCGCATGAAAAATGAAGGTAATAGTACTTAAGAAATATGAAGCTAGTCCCTTTGAAATGTGACATAGGTTTAGAAAATAGTTGCTTTGAAAAACTAAAGGTAATGCCATGGAAGTAGAACTATCATACTATGGGAAGGGAGCATTCTCCAAAATAATTTCCATATTTAAATTGAAGGAAAAGCAACAATCCCACAACAATAGAAAGAGGATCCACAAGAAGAGGTGGATTAATGATGGTCTCCAAAATAGTAGAAGTGATGAAAATCCCAGAAGGGGCACTCCTAATAAAGGATATGAAGGAATCCTCTAAAACACGTATAAAATTTATAATAAACTCTCTATATTGTAACACAAGTAGGCATTGTGAAGATACAAATAAGGTCTAGTAGACACTCGTCCAAAAAGGGTTGCTTGAAAAGAGAAGAGCAATTTCTGGTGTATGAATCATCAATATAAGGAGGAAGAGTGGAAGAAGCCTTAAACACTAGATGTAGAAAGGAAGCAGATGGAATGAAATTACGAGGTTGGGATATTTTTTTCTTGATGTATGATTGGAAAATATGAGGTTTGACATTCTTTGAAAGGTGGATAGGAGGAGGAGAGGAATCCTCATTAGTACTCTCATCATTATAACTAGAAGAAAAAACCTCATCATCATATATATGAACAAGAAACTTTGTATCATCAGAACTATCATCACATGAAGTAGATGAGGAAATAACAATATCAAAGGAAGAAGAATCAACACAAATCTCTAAAGGGTCTCCAAATAATGACTGAATAATGTTCCAAATTGTGTGAAGACACTCTATGTGTGCCACACGATGGTGAAGAGTCCTAAAAATATACACAAACAAATGACCAATGACCATGCTACAAGTTTCAAACCGGATGTAAGTTGATCAAGATCACTAGGGTCAGGTACTTGTCCATACAAGTAGAGATAAATGTCATCTGGAATAAGGAATCATTTCATGCTTGAACACCATAGTGCATAGCTACCAAGAAGAAGAGGTGTAGGACGTAATATAGTAACGGTCCTATGAAGCATAGGTTTGGAAAGAACATCCTCCGTGGTACATCCACAAAAATATCAAAGTATAGAAGAGTCACAAGGAAAATACGCTCAAATAGCGTCACAATCAGCCAAAATGCATCCGGAATGCAAGAAAATAAGGATGTGAGAACACATACAAGGTGTAGACTCGGTGAGAATGTATCTGCATGTGATAAACCATCCCAAAACAATGATAACGCCCTATTTGTGGCACTTTATAAACATTTTGTTGGTTAAAGTATGGTGTGTTCATGTGAAGTGAAAGCAGTTAATAACTCACTTTACTGTAGGTGAAAAAATGTGCTAGATTGGAGGCCTGATAATTTTCAATTGGAAGCATAGAACAACACCGTAAACAAGCACAAAGGGATACAATGAGAAACAAGGGGACAAAAACAGAGTTCTATGTGAGAAAAATTATCTCACATTGCATAAGTGGCTCTCTTACTGTGTAAGGTTGTGGTAGACACGCTCACTAGCCTGCGCATATGAAGAATATCACTACAATGCAAAACGACTCCAAAATGAGTCAAAAGGCTCCCACAATTCCAAAATGCAATAACAACCTCCAAAACATGCAACAACCCACCTAAAATACCAAAAACATATCAAACGTGACCTACAAGCCACAAAAAACTCTACACACTCTCACAAAATGGTCAATGGTAAAAAAATGAGTAACCCTAGTTTTGGAATAATTCTCACTAACTTTGATTTACTTTCCAAAATGGAAAAATAAAAAATTAAACGGGTTAGAAAAAGATTAGGTTACCAAAAATTTTAACCTCCTATTAAATAAATGACTTTACCTTTAAAAATTTAAAATTAGATTCTAATTAAAAATGAAGAACTAATAAAAAAACACCTTCCCTTGAAAATAAACCCACTTACCTTTAATAATTGAACAAGCCCACTTGAATTGAATTTAAAAGCTATACAAAAAAACTTAGGTCATAAAATATAATCCTAATGTATTAAAAAACCAATCCACATAATAAACCGGTATGATTTTAAAAATCAAAGGGAGCGAAGGTTGAACTATTCAAGGGAGGAGGTAAAGTGGACATGCGGAAGGGTGAGAAATGAGAACTCGAGAGAGGTGTTACAAGAAACACACAATGCGGGTAGACATGTACTTAGAGTGGGTTGTTTGAAAAGTGAGGTGGGTGAAAGGCATATATAGGGAGTGAGACAAGGAGAATCCCAATGGAGGGAATGGAAATGGTGGGTAGGTCGGAGTAGCGAGATAAGGCTCAAATAATCCATTTCACAGGGGTATGAGCAAGGCCATAGTGGAAATAGTGTGTGAAAAGTCGAACAAATCCGACTTACACATAGTGGTCCGAGAAGAGTGGGGCTCGAAGGAGGAAGGGCTTAGTGAGCTACTGATGATGTGTTGAGCATTGTGTCTATTATTTTCATTGATTTCAAAGGATTTCTAGATGGGTTAGGTGTCTCCATGAGGTGTCATCGATGAGTTATGATGAAGGTTGATTTGTAGTGAAGAGATGTAGTGCCATGATGTTTTTGTGTCATGTTATCTAGGCATGTGTAGACACTAAATCACACACTTTGGGTACATTTCTAGGTCCTAATAACATACTTGCATTCATATGATTCCTAAGTGATAAAAATACTAATTGACCACTATATTTTTCCTCTTTTCATTCTTTCGGAGTTTCCTTTACGGCCTTACACACCCTATTACTCATTTTGGCTTTCGATACTTTACCTTTTTGAGTTTGGACACCGGTGCCCAACCAAGATGGTAGTTCGCAAGCACTCTCATCCCCTCTAGGCATCCCCTGGCATCTTTGTATCTTGCTCACCTATTTTTGGCATCTTCTAGTTGTTGGGAATCTTGTTTTCTTATGGTTCATCCTTTTAATGGTTAATTACAAAATTCAAACAAGGGAATAATATAAATGCAATGTTATGTGATCATAATAAAGGACCAGGCTCTAAGCCTTTACTATCACCACCTAAGGTCGCATTCAAAGGCCATTACAAGAGCATCAAATCATCCATCTAGCTATCATTAAAGTGATAAGGTAATTCATTCTTATCCATACATGCATAGGATGGGAAGTTCATTTTAGCATCCACACATTGTATTTCCATTTATACATCTACTACTTGCACGATATTCAATTCGTCTAGCATAAGAGCTACCAAGGGCACGATTCTATGCACGCACACACACAAAACTAAATGGATTTTTAAATGTAGTGCAACACTCAGTAATTGTAATTTCATTGTGTCGGGTGACCATGGGAGGTCGGTTTGAATCCCCATTTGCATCTTTTTATTTTTAGGATTTGATGTATTTTTGGGTTTTGCGAGTCTATTTCTCTTTGCGAGTTTATAGGAGAATTTAGTGGGCATAGTGTGACACAAAAATGATCAACAGCAAAGGCTAGTGACATATAAGTGACATAGAAGAAATCACTTTCTGGCCATTTCCATAGTCACAAGCTCCCAGCAAAGGTCTGCGGCGCTAGGAACCCCGACCTATTCCAGGCGCCCCAATCCAACTTATACCGTGATTCTATAAATTTTTGTGTACTGAGATATGACATATTCCTCCTCCTTTTCAACAATTTTCCAGCTCAGCATACTTTGGGGTTTATTTAGAATCAAATAAGTCTTCTTCCTTCCCTCTTGCACTTAGGGTTTTACATTTATCTTTCTTATTGCTTAGGTCGAGATATGTATTTCATCACTTATTATTTTATTGTGGCTCTGCAATTAGGGTTTAACATTAAATCTAATATTTTTTAAATCATTTGGTGAACCCATCACTTGAATTCCACCTTCTTCTAGGGTCTTCTTCTTATGTCCATTACTTGTAATGGCCATTTTAGGTCTTTTGGGAAAATTGAGATTCCTCTATCTTCTCGTAGGGTTTCTAAATCAATGGTTGAATCTGATAACCCTTTTTATAACTCTCAAAATGTTCCTCTTAATGACATTAAAACATCTAATAGTGAATAATCATATGATTAAGACACCAATGTTGATCAAGATAAATTAGACAAGCTTACCAATTTTCATCAAGCTTTGTGTGACAATCCTTCCCATCTTCTACATATTCGCATACCTTGATTCTTGTTAAAAACTCCCATGATGCTTTGCTTTGATGCCCCTTATTGATTCTTCCTCAGATTTCATGGCCTCCACTCAACCCCTTCATATTCATTCTTTTTTTCCCACTCCTACCGCTTCCATAATGTAACCTAATGCTTCTAATGCACAACCTGAATCTTCTTCAAACACTCTTGATTTCACTTCTTTATATCAGGACTTGCAGACTCAAATTTGTTAGCTTCAAATAGCCACCTCTCATGCATCTCTATCTCTCGATTCCACTTCACTCCACACTCCTTTTGCACCCACCATTTTTGCATATACCCTTCCTCTAAATTTTATTGCTCCCAAGCTGTCCATATTTAAAGGCCATGGTGACCCTCAAGAGAATCTCCAAGCATTTCATGTAGCATGTCTAGATTATGTGGATGATCACACATTATTATTAAATCTCTTTCCTCGTAGTCTTTAATAGTGTGCAATGTGTTGGTTCTATGACCTACATGTCCACTTGGTAACATCTTTTACGCATTTATCCAATGCTTTTCTCACGCATTTCTCAATCAATATCGGCTCTAAGATCTCATATTCTCAACTAGCACAAATTAAACAAGGATCTAACGAGAATCTAGTGGATTATGTCTTGTGATATAAGAAAAAATTAGCTAAGATGTCTAATGTACTTGTGTACTCCGATCTTAAAGATCTATTTTCCAAAGTATCTTACCTCCTTTATAAGAGAGAGTCATCTTTGATACATCTCCTTCATTTGATCATTTATGTCACACTCTTAAATGATGTGAAGGAAAAATTCTCTCTATGGGAAAGCTTAAATATCATGAGCAGGATTCGTCTTCATCTTGGCTCCAAAGAAAATCAAATTTTAAAATCCATCGAATCAAAACCAATTTTTAACGTTATCATTACTCTTGAAAAGATTCAATTGCAACCTTTGAAGTGTAAATTCACAAAATATCCTTATGCTCTACACATTCTATTACCACAACTCATTGAGAGAAATATTATTACGCTTCCACCACCACTCGATCTAGATCCATCTTGCACTAAGGGCCATAATTACAACAAAAAAATTTATATGTGACTATCATCAATACATTGGGAATTCCATAGATCGATTCTTTAAACTTCGATATCACATTCAAGATCTAATTTAGAATAATGCAATTGAGCTTCATGAACCTTAAACATCTCATCCAATCAACAAAAATAAAAAGATAAAAAAAAATTAATGATCCTCTTCCTAAGCATGACAAGAAATCGGTTAATCCTTCAAATAATCATACATATGCGCTGATAATGCCTCCTTCTTCATCGAGATACCTTTATTTTCTAGTTGTGCATGTCGAACCATCTCCACCACTCATTACATTCTTTGATCATGACTATCATGCTTCATTCTCTTCTAATACATTACATATCAATGCTTCTATCAGATCTCATGTTATTAACAATACTAAGATCAGCTCATCATCTCCACTCTACGTGTGTTATCTTACGCTTCTTATTTTTATCGATTATCCACTCTCACAAATTACATATCTAATTCCCAACTTATATGGTTATGTCAAACTTCCAATAACGGTTGAGTTATCTCGCCATGTTTATGTCATTCATTATGGCACATTCAATCAAAGGATGTGACTTGTTATTTAGTTTTCCTTGGCTCCGCGCTACTAATTCTATCTTTTCCATCCCTCACTTGTGTCTTTATGTTCGTCCATGATAATCAAGATATCTCTATCCAAGGTGTTCCATCATCCACTCCATTGCCTCTGCCTCCACTTGAGGTTTTCCTTGCACTCACTAGAGCATCTAGGTCCCCTAGACCTCTCAAGTCTAAAGCATAATATGCTTCTATCTCTCCCTGCCACACACGACCTACTCAGTCTCATCAATCTACCCATCCCATTACTCTGTGTCCATTATTTGGATGGTTCCTTGACATAGGTACATCTCACCTCCTTGGTTTCCTTTACATAGGTATACATCTCCTCCGCATGATCTTCTTCACATAGGTGTACATCACCTCCTCGGTATCCTTCACATAGATATGCAACTCATCCATAGTCTTCTTCACATAGGTGTGCATCACCTTCTCGGTCCCCTTCAACTAGGTGTTCATCACCTTTTGTTCCTAATGCACATAGGTCTCATTCACGAGACATGTCATTTTTTTCATCGGTCTTAGAGCATGGTCACATGCCTTTATCTCCACAAGCATCGAGTGGAGAATCCTTTCCCTTCACTTTTATCGATATATCACTCATCAACACACACTTGGGGGAATCATTCTTACTCTCCCCTTCTAGAATTATAAGGTGTATGTTTTTTCCACTCATCATCCGATATACCCTTGTATCATCACTACCCTATGACACGCTCTTGTTCTTAGGTTCACACTTGATTGATTTAAAGGCATACTACATTCATGAACCTCACACACTACACATTTCACACACTACAAATACATGACACATCTTTTTAGCATCGCATTCTCACACATCATCGCTACCCTATAACACACTCTAGATTCATACTTCATAGTCGATTACTAAGGGTCTTAATCTGAAATGAACCCCACCAAACTCACTCACTCTCTACGCTCTATGCTTCATTGATTATATCTTTCTATCACACATATTAAAACCATTTCTCGATGATGTACTCTTGTTTGATGGTTCATTCTTTATTGCTGATGGGTCTTTTATAAATGAACATCATCTCATACATACACATCCACTCAATGAGCATGTTACTCCTATCACACTCACACTGCATTACATTCCATCTCACTTACATTATACTACATATCTTAATCACATATATTCTTGTTTTTTATTCTTGTTACATGTACACTTTGTTTTCATGCTAGACATATTTTTATGTCATTATCTTTTCTATATACACATGTGTGTTCACTTTCCTTCTAGTTATGAATGCATCCTTTACACAAATCATTACACGCAACATGGATGTTTGGCATTGTACCTCTTACGATTCCCACGGTGGCTCTAGGGGCATCTACTTTCATACACATCACATGTTTTATTACTTTACTTTATACTATTTCATATTTATACTAGCACACTCCTATATCAGATCATACATGCCTTGACATACTTTCTATCTTTCTAACATGGTAATGGGTGATTCATTTTTAGCATTTTCATTGTAAGTCCATTTGTTACCATAGTTTTTATACTTTATTTTCCATTGTTTGCCTTTGTATGCCATTATTTGTGGGCTTTGCCTTTTTTCTTGTGTGAAAATTATATGCTTTTGGTCGTTTTGTCCCTGATTGTCTTGCGACATTATGAGTGATGTCCCATATTTGAAACCCACTTTTCATGGTCTACTTTATCTTCTTATGTGTTAGCTTACATATTTTCTTCTATATTCTTATCTCTGTCTTGTTTACACTAACACTTGTTCCAGCCACTTTATTTTCATGCTCCTTAGTTGTTACCAAGCACACTCCCTCCCCCTATAGGGCATTAGTTTAGATCAAAGTAAATCCTCCTTTGGGCTGCATTCTCCTAGCCACATAGCATGCACCCCAAATGAGGGGGGAATACATTGGGTGAATCATTCATCCCATTCAATAGTTTATAATCATAGTACAAGACATGATTCAAGATTTAGTACAAAGACAGCTTGATCTTGATCTCGAATCAACCTTGAGAATCTAATTTAAATCTTCATTTTTACACGTACGCTAGCACCTTGAATTAGACATCAATTCTTAGGAACCTTTGACCCTTCTTGGGCACCTATGACCAAGGGGCGTTCAATATTTTTTTCATATTGGCACAATTTTTAGCATTTTTACTACAATTTTCACCGAACAGATATGATCCTCCAAAACTCAACATGAATTTTATCTCCTTTTTCTATTTTACGTTGGATCAAACTAGATTGAACTTGATCGAACTAGAACAAATTAGGATCACACCATCTACAGTGGTGTATAAATCATTGGGAAGTAATCAAGGGATGGAGAATAACACTAGACCTTTATCCCTACACTCTTCTATCATGGCATGAGATCACCCAAAAACTCACACTTGGCGTGAGATCACCCATTCTTAGCATGAGAAAAAAATCTCCCTTATACAACATTTTCAGGATCCTTTCTACACTCTTCACTCATCACAGATCAGGTGCACATGTTCCTTTTCACATTTTTACACACTTTTAGATGTTTTTACATATTTGGATCGAATTTATCACATACATGACTTTTTCTCCTCTTTTTCAAGCTTTCCCTTATGAGAAGTAATAGTCACATCATTAAGCATCAATTAACAACTACATCAAGTACAATGTGACACAAAGACATAGGAGTTTCACCCCTATGGTCAATTCCTTTTCAACCCTAGTGGTCACTTCCTTTTCTCTAGCTTCCACACTTCATTTTTATCACTCCACACCTTTTCTTGTATCCTCGAAACACTTTTCACCATTGATCCACATGGTTATCATGTATGCATCTTCTATCTACTTTATTTTATCGATTATTCACTTAAAAATATAAAGTAAGGGCAAATGTAGACATTAAATCACACACTTTGGGTATATTTTGAAGTCTAATCACATACTTGCATTCATTTTTTTATTAGTGGTAAAGGAGGGTTAAGGGGACCCTACCTCGCATAAACAAGTCAGTCTAAGTACAAAGAAACATGGCCAAGGGTATACCCATTGAAGCCAATAGTTACACAGTCATAGTCTAACTAATAGCATCACTGGAGACCAAAATAACAGCATTGGAAGTCATAGCAACCAAACTTATAGCATTATAAAAAGGAAAACATCCCCAAAAATCCAAAGGTATAAAAACAAAATTATTCTTTGATTATTTCTCCCACAGAATGCATGCACTCATGCCATTCTCTGACTAGATCAGCTATGGTAACCCTCGATTCTTGTAATTTGGTTCGATTGTCTCCCTCTTAGGCACAAACCCATATTTTTCATTTGTTTGGCCCTTACCATGGCCTAGACTAACTCTCCCATCATCGTAAGGTGTTGAATGGTGCTCTTCATGTTCATCAAGAAAACTTCTCTAATATGCAGCATGGTCTCTTTCATTTTTAAAACATCCTTCTCCATGGCCATACACCTTTCATTTGCATTTTTCAGATTATCATTAACCACAATGGCAGTGAGTTTTTCCATATTCTCTTGAACCTCCCTAAGTTCAATGGTAACCATACTTATCTTATGCCTATTAATGTCTATGTCAAGTCTGTAAGTTTTGAAATCCTTTAAGAAATCACTAGCCTTCACCCCAAAATTCTGAGTAGAGAAGAGATCTTTTTAGCGATCTTAAGTTTGTGAAGACTAGAAATGGCTTCTTCTATGCCTTGGGTGTGAGTTTCCAAAGTCTTTTCCTTCTCGGTTATTTTAGGGATAATATCCTTTTGCCAATCCTTATCTTTAGAAAAAGTTTCACGTTTCTCCATCTGAGTCTCTCTTCCACTGCATCAACCTTATCAAAATATTCCAAACCCTTCTCCTCCTACCCCAAAATAACCTTTATTTTCTCTTGTTTCCTTTCCAAGTCATCCAAACCTCATTTTATTCTTAGGGTTCTCCTTTTTGTGCTCAACCTACTCCTTCTTCTCACCATTTTCCTTTCGTCCTCACTAGGGCTCTCTTTCTTTGCCCCAAATTTTTCAATCTTGCCAATTTTGGGCGTGCTAGTTTTGACCAAAGCCTTAAGAAGGCCTTGGTGGAGAGGAGTAGAATAGGTACCTTTTCTAACCATGGCAATAGATTTCTCCAGAGACTTATACAAAAAATTAGGAAAATTATACAGCCTCCCATTCCTAATGTGATTAAGCATAGGAAAATTATAACCATACACCACCCTAAAATGACCCTCTAGGGTAACATAAGACATTAACAATAAATCTATTTCATCATACAATGGGGAAAATATTCTTTGTCATAGAGATTAAAGTGTTGCTTAAGAGACTCCTTACCTTGCAGGAAATTATGCACATTCAAGTTGTAGTTTGTCTTGGGTTAAAAAACACATCTACCCTCCAAAGGTAACCATGTATCTGTAGCAATCAACTTAGGAAAAATGGTAAAGGAAACGTTGTCCAAGTAGACCCAACCATCATTCTAATAATTGGTGATCTCTATGCTCAATTTTTCATCATCACCTTTGAAAATTTTAAAGAAATTAAACAAACCAACTCTCTCTAAGAGCTTTGATGCTTCCTTAGTGATATCTGGAAAGGTAGTAGGCTCCACCCTCACTAAGTCACCACCCATCTTGTTTCTACAAAAATTTCTTCTACCAGTGCTAAGAATTATGTGTAGAGAATGTAGGCACCAAAATAGGGGTTTCTTGAAAGCCAAACTCACTATATCCAAGAAATGATTATCCCCCATTATGAAAATATCAATCAAATTCTTTGAATCCTTAAGTTATGAGGGGTGAGATTTAGCACGAATCTGAAATTTGTTATAATAATTATACCTTTCACATTTTTACCACCATTATTAGCCATTAAAACAAAAATTACCTTTCTTCTTTTATCCCACGTTGCATTATTATACCTCATCATTATCTCAACTTGGCGGAAAAGGCTAGGGGAGTGAATCCCCCTTAATAAACATAATGATATTATCATCCAAACAATTTAAGTTCTCTACCAAATTGAAATCTATAGCCCCCACTCCCATATTAGCAAATTTATTAGCTAAACCATTTCCTTCATGAAAAATGTGTTGGAAAGTAATAGATTTGAAGAAAGGGAGTCTACTTTTCATGCTTTTAATAAAGTCTTCAATTGTAACAAAAATACTATTCCTACCCTTCATCTTAGATGTTATGTTTAAAGATTTGCCTTCAATGACCAAGGATTTAAAACCTTTCTCCTCAACTAACTTCACCCCCATAACATAGAAGTTTCTTCTACCACATGATTAGTTTGGGTTCCCAAATTAAAGAAATAAGAAATGAAAAACTTACCTTTGAAATCCTAGAAGATACCTCCACCCCCACTTTCCCCTAATTTACTTTCGCATCTCTATCAAAGTTTAGTTTTACACAACCTTCCGAGGGTCTTATCCATCTTACACCTTCTCTTGGGTTTCTTGTTTTTGTCATTTCAGCATTGATAATGTTCCAACTTCTCATAATATGCATTTCTCCCTCCAAAATTTCCACTTCCTTGTTTTTTAGGATGGAGAAATTGTTTTTAACAACTTGTATGCATCTTTTAGTTATTTGAAAAGAAGGTAACCTCTTCTCCTTGAAAATCCTTCTATTCCTTTCTTTCCATACCTCCCACCAAAAATTCCCAAGGCTTAGGATCCATAGATTTTTAAGGCCTTGGCTATGAAATGTGCATAGCCATTGAACCCAAGAACTTTTGACCTCTTTTGGGCTAACCCAATTAACAAAAATAAGGCTAAGATAGAGTTTATGATCTGATAAGAGAAATTACAACCAACAAATAGGTTATTGATATCAATTTCATTTTCACATAAAACACATCTGTTAACCATATCTAAAACCCTTTTTGAAAGGTTGTCAACCGTTAAAATTTTGTTGATAAATGTAAGACAACTGAAGATATTAACTTTAGGGATAACATTTTTATTCCATATTTTTCCACATAAAACTTCTTCAGCATTCACCTCTCCTTCAAAAAATGGGCATCGGTAGATTTGACAAAGAATTTTCCAGTTTCTTCTTTATCCCAAATTAGTCTGTCATGTTCATTTTTATTATAGGATAATTATTATGAAGGAAATCATTAAGTCTTTCCATTTGCATTTTTAAATCATACATGTCAGCTCCAAGTGTTTCCAAATCTGAAAGCTACCCTCCTCCCTCATGTATTTGTTTACCAAGACCCCATATTTTCTTTCCAGCAACTAAGATATTTCAGGGAATTTATCCTCTAATTTGAAATGGCCTACCCACTTGTCTTTCCAAAAAAAAAAAAAAAATCCACTTCCAATTTTCCATCTACAACCTTCTCCCAAAATTTCCTTAGCCCAATTTATAGCCTTCCATATGCTTGACCCATTGAAATTAGGAGGTTTGAAAATCCATCTTTCATCATTAGCATCCTCCCAATATTTCTGTTTTAGGATTTTAGTCCAAACATTTCTTCCTTAATTAGTCTCCACCCAATTTTTGCTAATAGCGATTTGTTCATTTTCATCCAATCCCTAAGGCCCAACCCTCCTATTTTATTAGGTTTACACACCCTTTTCCAAGAAACCAAAGGAATACAGTCTTTGATTTCCATTCCACTCCATAGAAATCATTTTTGAATACTTTCTAGTTTGTTTTCCACTTTCAAAGGGAAATGAAAGAGAGACATAACATAAACTCGGTAAGCTTTAAAGAGAACTTTTCAATAGAGTGACTTTACCTACTTGTGAAAGAAGGTTTTCTTTTCATCCAACCAATTTCTTTTCTATCCTCTCAATTAATAAAATCCATTCATAACTTTGAGGTCTTTTTTCTCCTAAGGGCATGCCCAAGTAAAAAGAAGGGAAATATTTTATATCACATTCCAATATTTTTGTAATTTTCCTCTCCCTACAATATGCGAGTATTAAGAAAGAATATGAATCTCTTCCTATAGTTGACTAGTTGTCTTGATACTTCCATATAATCATCTAATAGCTTTTTAAAGGTGTAAGCTTCCAACACCAATGCTTCACCCACAAGTATCATATCATCCACAAAATGTTGATGGGAAACATTTTCCACACCTAATGTTGGAGATAATCCTTTTATGGTTCCATCAAAGAGGCTTCATTTAATTTCCAGCTCAAAGCTTAAGCCATTAAAATGAAGAGAAACATGGACATCAGGTCTCCTTGCCTCAACCCTTGAGAACTCTGAAAGAAACCATAAGGGACCCCATTTAGAAGAATTGAGAACCAGACACTAGAAATATAAGCACTGACCATACCCCTGAAAAGGCTATCAAAGCCAATTTTTTCTAAAATTTTGTCCAAGAAGCTCCAAGAAACCCTATCATATGCCTTATCCATATCCAATTTGATGATCATAGTTGGCTTCTTACTTAATTTAACAGAATGGATAGTTTCTTTTATGGTTATAATGCCATCTTATATTTGTCTCCCCAAAAAAAAGCCTCCTTGTTATTCCAAAATGATGGAAGGTATAAGCGGTTGTAACCAAAGAGCTAGAATCTTTATGCATATTTTATAAGAGGTGTTGCACATGCTTATTGGGTGAAAATCCTTGAATTTCATTGCATTTCAAATTTTCCAATTTTACGAATGTTATGAAGGTAAATAAGTTTAAAAACCTAGTTAAACCCTTCCTCTAGAGAAAGAGGGAATAAATTTGCATGGTATGGTCTCCAAATTAATTAGAAAGGAAAATATGATGGACATACATGTAGAGGACTTTTCAAAGCTCCTTTTGGTGGTGATTTCATGCTCTAGGTATTTCTTTAAGTTGAAGGAAAACCTTAGTTTAATGGATATTTGTAGGTATAGGGATGAGATGGAAGTTTCATGATCAAAAACCTATTGTTCCAAAAATATTGGGAGACATTCTAGATAACCATGATAATTTATAAGTAGGTTATGTGGAGAAAATTGAGAAACAAGTCTTTAAAGTTGTCGTCTTGCTTTTGGCATAGAAAGGCTAAACCTAGTCATGGAGGTTTGAGATGAGTCTTGATGTTTTACATGTTTTAGTTGAGTTAGATGATCATGGAAATCTTGTGAAGGTCGACATGTTGTGTTTTAGCTCTTGGAATTGTCTGATGAGGTGTTTTTATTTTGAAGTACTCTTGGCCTTATTAGCCCTATTAGGCTTATCAAGAAGAAATTTTGGAATAGGTGTGCTTAGATGAATTTCACCATGTGACATAGGGATGTGAGTGCTTGAGAATGTTGGCTCGGATGTCAGTGATGTGTTCCATGCATTGGTCGAGCCTAGAAGTGATGGTTGATGTGTTTGAAGAATGATTCATCAAGATTGGTTCTTGAGTCCTAATTGCCACTTTTGACCAATTTCAAATACTGAAGTGTATGGAATTCTTATACCCTATTTTAGAGGATGAAGTGAGTTGTTTCGAGTTGGTATGCGCATAGACCTTTCTAATTGTATTTTTCATGAGCCTTGATCATGATATTTTATATGTGAACTCATTCACTTTTCAAGGGTGATTTTTGGGTGCATGATACCTAATGAGGATTGTTTGCTTCTTGGAGTGTGTCATGGAGAAGATTGATATTTTATTGTATCTTGAGCATGATGAAGGTTTTTAGAGGATTTACCTATGTTTTTGGATCTATTTGTGCCTTAGAAAATATGTGGTTTTCCTTTAAGTTCATAATTCATTTGTTAGAGCTATAAATAATTGTTTTAGGCCTAAAGGAGAAGTGTGAGCTTGTGTGTGTTATTTGAGTTAATGCCGACCTACTTGGTCCTTATAAGTCATTTATATGATGAGGTATTTTTTATTTTTCCTATAACTTAACTTAATTTTCTTATCTAACACGTGGTTGTTATAAGCAAGATTCAAGTATATAAGTGAGTTATAATGAATCATTTCGAGTTAGTTGTTGATGAGCAGGATTTGAGCGAACTTGAGAAGATGAAATAATATGTTAGAAGGGCCAATGAAAAATATGAAAAGAGGAATTGATATTTGATAATATTTTAGGAGCATATGTTCAAGATCATTAGACCTAATCAATAAAAGGAGAAAATTTGAGTGAGGAAGAGAGAGAGAGAAGATTGAGAGAGTTTTATGTTGATAGAGCTGAATTTTTTATCGCAATCAATTATGGGAGAAACATTACATAATTTATCTTCATTACCAGGTGGTTAAGTGGTTACTTGATCATATTTCAGGGTGATATCCTCCTTTTATAGTGGGTGTTATACTAAATAGGGGTGGGTGTTCCTTGTGAAGTGGGTACTTCACTAAAGAAATCTTGTGTGATGTGTAATATTCATGCATGTCTTTTGAATTGAGTAATATATTCAAAACATAGTGGGATTTCTTCCCCTTGAGGTTTTGTCACTTTATATATGGTTTCTACGTGTTCTCTCTTGTCTTTTACACTTGTGGATGGTTGATACACACTTAATAAACTCACAATTGATCATGTATGTTGAATGGTTGATTTAAATGATGAATATATGTTATTGTAAATGAATAAAAATATTTGTAAGATTGATTCACCTCCCCTCTCATTCTTTATGTTTTTAATAATTGGTATCGAGATAAATGTCCTTGTGAAGCAATTATGATAGCTTGGAGGATATCTATGAAGAACAATAATTTGTTTGATGTTTTAAGAAGGAAGTATAAAATTGTAGAATCCTTAGTTTATGGATTACAAGAACAAATCAGTGATATAGAGGTAGAGCATGATCAATCCATCAAAGAGTTGAAATCCCAAATAAAGAGTGTGAAATAATACCTGTGGTAAAAGAAGAAGAATTTTTCAATATTAACTCTAAAGTAAAAACCCTCAAAGTTAGAGAAGAAGATTGCATCAGATTTGAAGATGAGTTGAAGTCCTTGAAATCATAGTTATACCGACATTTAGTAGGTTGCGAGACATATTAAAGGTTGGATAAGATTTTTGTTGACAATATAATAGGTCCAAGTGGTTTTGAAGACATGTAAGAGAGAAAAAAGAAATATTCCAAGATGTCTAACTCTATTAGACAACAAAATGCAATGATGTATGGTTATTTCAATGGTTATTATTATGTTTGTCATGAATTTGGTCATAGAGCTAGAGATTGTAAGAGAAGGCCCTCTAGGAATGGTGAAAGCTTATTCAAATGAAATTGTTATTCATGTTGTGGATATGGTCATAAGGCCACAGTGAGATTGGAACTTTAACTCTTATCAGTCAAGTAGTAAGAAGAATGTTGTGTGCTATAATTTTTAGAATGTTTGTCATATTTCGAGGTTTTGTTTTGGTAAGCCATCTAAACATGATCAAAATGTTCAAATAATAGTTCAAGTCAAAAAAATTACACAAAAAGGTTTGAACCTATGAATAAATCTAAGGAGCCAAATATAGTCAATGAAGAGCTTAAAATAGTCAAGACAATCAAGGTATATAATCATGAAGATCAAGCTAAGAAGGATGATTCAAAGGTAGAGGTCATAGCATGAAATCTGATCCAATAATTTTTTTCAAAGAAGGGTCAAGTTTATTCCATAAGATAAATATTGTTGAGAAGGAGGAATTCGAGACATTCATGCTCAAATCTTATCATTCATCAAGTCAAGGAAGTATGTTTTCTATGATTGAAAAAAAAATTATCATATGTTTTTTACTGCGTAATCCGGTCACCAATACTTGAGAGGTTAATAATTTTAGAAATGATTTGGAATACTTCAAAGGTTATAAGGTATTATCTATGACTTTTTATAAGGTCTAAATTTTATGCATTATGAGTCCTGACGGTTAGTGAGATGTCTAGTTATTGGTTCAAGGAAAAGTAAGGTGAAGTATGAGTTTGTGTCAAGGATTTGAAAAGGATTAGGTTTATAGTGGTCTCGGTATGAAGGTATAAGGTCAGTATTATGTTCTCCTAGAATTTTCTTGATGAGAAGGTATGTTAGGTTTGGTCTTGATCGGTCTTTCAAGTCTCATTTATTTTGTCCAAGCTATGAGAAGGAGTTTGCAATTTTCAATGGTCTGCGTATATGTGAGTTTTCAAAAGAGTTTCTAGATAGTAGTGCTAAAATGGAGTTTGTATTAATGTCATGAACACCATAGAGGGATTGGTACATCATGTATGTTCCAAGTCAAGACATGATTCTATTTGATGTTTTTATAAAAAAAAAATATTTCTATGTGTTCAAAGGTGCTAAGAAGGTTGTGATAGCTCTGTGAAGGATAAGTGAAGTATAAACGGGGTATTACGAGTTTTCAAAGTGGTCCCAAGTAGCTATGAGGTATTGTTAATTCTATGGGGAGTTAGTAGGTCATTAAGATTTTCTATTCTTGATAAGTGTTCTATCATGAAGTCATGATGATACGTTGAAATCTTTCAAGGTATTGTATTAGGTGTACTAAGAGTGGAAGACAAGATGTTTGATCTGAAAATTTATGGTAAAACTTGTGCTTGTAAATATGGATTGAAAACTTGTGATAATCCTAAATTTACAATCTCATTTTGAATCGACAGATCTAGAGGCAGGAAAACATGCCTGATTTTGAAGGTTGAATATTTTCTCCAAGAATACAAGGCATGATGTCTCAAGTATCTTCATGAGAAAGTTATAGTGTATAGTGTTCCTATTTTTGAAAATAGAGATCTAGGTGGTAGTTACATTGAGTATAAATCAAGGTGGAGTTTTCCTTTATAATTAAGAGGTTTAGTTATTGTGTAGCTCGTGAGGTTAAAGAAAATTCAAATAAGCATCGTTCCAAGGAAATCTTGTTCCAAGATGAAGGAATCGGAGTTATGGTTAGTATAAACCCCGAGATGGTGATTATTTCTTAGGAGGAGAATTAAAATAATAAAGACTAGATCTATAACAATTTTCATTATCGAGAGAAGGTGTTCAAACCAAGAAGTGATGCAAGTAAGTTAGTATGTATTGCTTTCATTCTGTATTATAACATTGTATTTTGTGTTGAGTTGTCATAGTGCCTTTATCATAGATTTCAAAAAGGGAGAGTATGCTCATAAACATGAAAAGAGGTCTGTAGAGATTCTTGTAGGTGTTTGTATTTATGGTCACCATCAATTTTTTTAAGGTGGTTGTCATCAATGATAAAGGGGGGGATTGTTGGGAATTGTGTCTATGATTTTCATTGATGTCAAAGTTTCACATTAATTTCAAAGGATGTCAATATGGTTTAGGTGTCTCCATGATGTGTCATTCATGAGGTAATTTGAAGTTTGATTGGTAGTAAAGAGATGTGGTACCATGATGTTATTGTGTCATGGTGCAGGCAAGTTCTTGGTGCATGATCAAGAAAGTGAGTATGTTATATGAGCTCTATTATTTTTGAAGGCATGTATGAGGTCTAACATGCTTATTATGATGATTCAAAGGTGTTAACGAGTCTGTAAAAGGTTGTTAGGTTCATATCTCTTGATTCATATGTTGGTTCAAGCCTAACTAAGCCTAATCTCATACCTATTCCAAGCAAAGTATGGTACGGTGACATGAAGGGAATATGTAAAAGGTGTTGTGATATGGTATAACAGGTGTAGGAGAAACACAAGGTCTATTTTTAGATACATGATGCATAATTAAGGTCCTTATAATCAAGTACATTGAGACAAAAAAGGAATGACAGGTAATTCATGGTGGTTGGAGAGAATCATAAGTGTGTAAGTAAAAATGAGTCTTAGGACGATTAAAGGAGATCATTATAGTGCTCTCGGTTCAAATTTTAGGTCAAGGCAATCAAGATAAAGTAACCCATCTTGGATGTCATCTTCTTATACTCACCCACTCATGCACACTTTGCATGGGAGTCTCGAGCTTATCAAGGATATTATTACATTGATTTAAGAATATATATCGAGTGGAATGAGGTGATTTAGATGTCATAGATTTATGAATGAATTTTAATAAGGTAAATAGGTTTGAAACCCTAGTTAAACCCTTCCTCTAGAGAAATAGGGAAGAAATGTATAGTATGGTCTTAGGGTTTTTTTTAGTGGCAAATATTTGGAATATGGTGAATATTCCATTTTTGAAAAAATTTAAAAGGCAAATTTTCTAGCGCGAGTTAGTGACATGTTTGCCTAAAAATTACAGTTTACTTTTTTTAGGGGTTGGCTTCACCTTCTCTTGAAAATATCTCCTATATAATCCTACATTATTCACCAGGTAGAACGCTACTAGCTCACTCATACCACCTAGGGGCATATGTATTATCAAGTATAGTAAACGTGTGATAGGAGGGAAGAGGCTACAAACATGTGACAGAGATTTTGTTGACATGTGACAAGCAGATTTTGTTGATGCATGACATGATGGTGGAGGCTACGAGATGCATGCATGAGAGAGTTTTTTGACATGCAACATGGAGATTTTGTTGACGTGTGATAGGAGGGAAGACGTTGCGAGACATGTGACAGGAGTTTGTTTATGTGCAACATAGAGAATTTGTTGACGTGTGATAGGAGAGTGGAGGCTATAGACGCGTTGCACGTCTGCGATATTTCTATCACACCAATTGAAAATCAAAGCTTCTTTTATTTGAAAAATTACATACAAACCCCAAAAATATAGTCTTTCCGGTGAAACCAATTTCGGGGATATACCCTACGGATTTTCCACCTCCGATTTCCAAGAGGTCTCTTAAAATAAACCCTATATGGTATCCAAATGAAGTAGAAATGAAAATGTGATGACTTGGACATGTAGAGAACTCTTGGATCTCCTTTTGGTGGTGATTTCATGTTCTGATGTTTCATAAAATTGAATAAAAACCTTAGTATTGTGGATATTTGCAGGTATAAGCTCGGACTCTTCCTTCTATATAGAGATAATCTGATCTCCCTAATATACGAGGCAACCTCTCTTTTCGCATCAGCGGATAGGGTTCCATCCGCTGCTCCCTCACCGAGGGATCTTAAAGGGGATCCCTAACTAGATAGAACTTTAGATCCTTAGAGTTCTATCTCGGAAATCAAGTCCTCCCCCTATCCCTATCTATAGTTCGGGGCTGGGACCCCACCCAATATATAGATTAGATATCCTCCTCGGCCTCCTCTCCCAGATGAGAGTTGCCCCAACCCCATCTATAGAGATCTGGGCGCCGGGGCCAACTAAACTCCATATAGTCGAGGGCATATATATATGGTATGGGGCGCCCATCTGTATATGGCGGTAGTCCCTATATAGACAGATGGGTTTGTTTCCCGAGCCAGATATATGGATGGGGCACCACTGAGGACTAGCGCCTGGTAGACCGGACTAGACTCTAAATAGTAGGCAGCTCTAATTAAGAGTAGGTAGCACTCACCCCGATATATAGATAGGGCCAGAGTATGGAATTCGAGTTCCCTTAACCACACTTCCCCCTATCTATATAGGCATAGGCGCCCTATATCTCTATATGGCGAGGGAGACTCTCTAGAGTCCCCTATCTAGACTCTATATAAGGCTCCCCCTAGTTCAGATTAGATAGGGCTGACCCAGATATAGATAGGGAATGGAAGTTTCATGATGAAAAACCTATTGTTCTAAAAATATTTGAAGGTGTTCTAGATATCCATGAGAATTTATGAGTAGGTTGTGTGAGGAAAATTTAAGAAACATGTCCTCTAAGTTGCCCTACCGCTTTTTCCCTAGAAGGGATAAACCTATTCATGGAGGTTTGAAATGAGTCTTGACATTTTGCATGGCATACCCGAGTTAGATGATCATGGAAATATTGTAAATGTTTGACATTTTTTTTTGATCTCTTGGAATGATCTTATGAGGTTTTTTTATGTTGAAGTACTCTTGTCCTAATTGACCTTATTACATTTATCAAGAAGTAGTTCCGAGAATAGGTGTGCTTAAATGAAATTATCTATGTGAAATAGGGATGTGAGTGCTTGATAATATTTTCATGGATTTTGGTGATGTTTTCTATGTATTGGTTAAGCCTAGAAGTGATGGTTGAGGTGTTTGAATCATGATTCCTCAAGACTAGTTCTCGAGTCCTAATTACCAGTTTTGACCAGTTTCAGAGACTAAATTATTTGGAATCCTTATACCATGTTCTATAGGATGAAGTGAGATGTTTCACTTATTAGACATAGATACCTTTTTAATTTTATGTTTCACGAGATTTGATGATGAGTTTTTCTATGTGAACACATTCACTTTTCAGTGTGATTGTTGGGTGGATGAGACCTAATGAGGATTGTTTTCTTCTTATCATGTTTCATGGAGAAGATTGACGTTGCAGAGTATCTTGAGCATGTTGAAAGTTTTTATAGGGTTTCCTTGAGTTGTGTGGAGATTTATGTGCCTTGACAAAGTTTTAGTGTACCCTTTAAGTTTATAATTCATTCATTGTTTCTAGAAAGCATTATTTTAGGCCTAAAGGAGAAGTGTGAGCTTATGTGTGTTGTTTGAGCTAATGTCGACCTAATTAGTCCTCCTAAGTCATTTTTATGATGAGGTAGATGTGTTTTTATGTTTCCTATGACCAACCTTAATGGTCTTGTCCAACTTTTGGTTGTTATAAGCAAGAGTAAAGTATATAAGTGAGTTGTAATGACTCATTTGAGTTTATTGTTGATGAGGAGGATGTGAGAGAGCTTGAGAAGGTGAAAGAAGAGGCTATAGGGTTCAAGAACATAGGTGAAAATAGGCATGAATATTTAAAAAGAGTTAAGGACCAGCTTTTTTATTAAGGGCAAATAGTTTTGAAGGGACTATACCCCGTATAAAAAGGGCTCAAAAGTCGAGATAGAAAAGATGAGAAAAGCAGCCCAAAGAAGGGCAAAATAGGCAACCAAGGAAGGCTCAATAGCCAAATATTACAATACATGAGAAAAAAGGATCAAAACATACAAAGATCCAGAGAAAAGAAGGAAAGAGAAAAAAGAAACCAAAAGAGAAACAGCATAAAGAGCTCCACTAAAAAATAGCCCCAGAACACTTAGATGACAGCCACATCGCAGCCAAAAAATAGTATCATAACAGCCTGTTACTTGATGGCTCTGTCAATTTTGGTCTTGATAGCCTACAGTGACATGAAGAAGGCAATGGCAGTGGCCTGAGAGGAGTCTTGCAAATCTTCTTGGGCAATTGCAATGTCCCTTTTCTCTTTAGGGCCCCATATGTCCTCATTAATCCCACTTAAACTACAAACACTGTGGACATGTTGTTCAATGAAATTATAAATGCTTTTGAGGGCAGACAATATGCAGTCATTGCGGCTTTTAGCATTCCCCAATCTGCCATCTAAGGACTGAAGTTTCTTGAAGACTTCACCAATAACCCCCTCTTCCTCCTCACTTTGAAGGATCCTTTTACCCTTTGCTCTTTCCATGTTTTTTATAGCCCCTTTGAGCTCTTGTATCTCCTTCTCTAATCTATCCACCCTATCCAAGCAATTCCTCCTCTTTGGGCTCCTCCACCAGCTTGCTAATATGCAGGAGGTTTTCAGCTAGTTCCAAGTCTTTGTGACTCCTTAGGACTCGTTGGGAAGCAGGGATTTTAGCTTTGAGGCTCTTGCTTTTCTTGCTGGAGACATCATCTTCATTCTTTCTTTTTAGCAAGGGGAGTGGGAGCAGTGTGGGCAGGTGGAGGTATGGAGGAGGGAGGTGGGATAGGATTCACGGGAGGGCAGCTAGAGAAATGGCGGTGAATCAAGAGGATAAGGCCCTAGTGCAAAGGGACAGCCCTAGAGTGGCTTTGAACTTCCCTTATAGATTTCTCCAGAGAGTTAATCAGATAGTGAGGAAAGCTGATAATGTTATTTCTATGAAAATGATTCAGAAAAATCATATGCTTATGAGGTATAGTCACATATCTTCCTTCAAGGGTAACATACCTTACCACCATTTTGGCCAGTTCATCAAAAGGTTCAGGGATCGACGCCACCTTGAGGCCAGCAGTCACAAACTCAAGATTCTCCCCCTCTTCCAGAAATTTCTTGGTTTCCACCTCCCTGTCTACCTTCTTATTGAAAAATTTTGTGCCTTCCAGGCTGAGGCCCGTGATCTGAGCTATGAGCTCTTCCGTGATTTCCATTTTCATGTTACTATATTTGACTATTCTATTCTTCCAACCCTTGGCGAATTTGATAGAGATGTCTTGGTCGAAGCCTTGAATCCTTTCAATGAAATTAGACAGTCCCCCGATTTGCAGGTAATCCCAAAGCTCCGTGTTCTCTTTCCACTCAGGATTGTGGGTCGGTTCGGTTTTGCATGGCGGCCCCCCCATGTTTCCTCTACTCCTTTTCCTGTTCTCAACGGTAAAATAGCTACCAATGTGCGGGACAGGCCGAACTTTGATTTTGGTATTTGAATCTTTCCTTCCGTGAAAGTCGGTTTAATTATTATGCTACACTTGTTATTATTGCCCCGCTCCTCGGCTTTCCTCCTATGCCAAGAAATGATGACAGTCCAGCCCGCACAGATCGCAACAATCATCCAAATCTTTTGTGATGTCATCATCATGTACTTGGGGATCCGCACATTAGCGTCTAAAATATAGCCGTTAGTTATGATTTTCACTGCCATGTAGATCAATGATAATGGCTTTATTGACATGAGCGGGCAGAATGTCCCCCCCAATCCAAGTTTGAAAGGAATTATTAACACCGAAGTTAGCCAAACTGTCAGCGACCCTATTTCCTTCCTGGTAGGTGTGGGTGATTTGGACATTTTCAAAGCTTTTGCATATATCAATAGCTTCCTCAATATAATCCCTGATAGACTAGCTGGGGTGTTGTTTTTTATTCAGAAGATTGATAATATTTAGAGAATCACCTTCAATTATGATATTTGGAATATTACAATCTCTGGCAAGTCTAATACCCCAAAGAGCCGCCATGGCTTCGGAATAATGATTAGTCTGTCTACCCATTCTCCCAGAAAAAGCAGCAACATAACAGCCTCTTTGATCCCTGATGATTCCCCCTCCTCCAGAGTCACCGGATTGCCCTTAGAGGCCCCATCAAAATTTAACTTGTGCCAATCAGTGGGGGGTTTAATCCATCGGACTGTGTTTCTGTCAGTACCATTGTTATTTCTATTGACAGTGGCAATATTCCATTCAGTCAGAATGCATTCTTCATTCTCCGGGTAGAGTCTATTTTTAGGGGGTTTAAATCTAGCAATATTATCTTGCACAACAATGATAATTTCCTTATAAACTTTGTTACAAGCCTGTCTATTGTTTCTGAAAATACTATCATTACGAGCCTTCCAGATTCTCCACATAGTGTGGGGCAGAACAAGTTGCCATAGCCTTTTCACCATGCAATGTTTAAACGGAGAGCTCCATTGCTCCCAAGCCTGAAGGCAGGTAAGGGGAAAAATCCATCTCAGATTAAATTTTGCAAAAACAAGCTGCCAAATTTTGGAAGCAATCTCACAATGGAGGAATAAATGCTTTATATCTTCAGCCTCTTTCTGACACATGCAACATCTATTTGGCATGATGAATCCCTTCTTGATGAGGTTGTCATTAGTTAGGATCTTGCCATTAATAATTAGCCACCAAAAGAAGTTCACTCTAGGGGTTAGCTCCGGCATCCACAACTTGTGCCACTTAATTTCGCTTTCCATGGATGTAAAGAAAGAATTATATCCTGATTTAACAGTGTACTCCCCATCAAAAGAATCTTTCCAGATGAGCTCATCTTTAAGATTTTGATTACTTATATGGATTAGGGAAAGCTGATTCTGGAGAGATATAATATCAGCCTGAATATTATCATTCTCCACTTTTAGCTGCTTCCATTTTCTTTTGTTTCCATCCCTCTCAATGTACCCCTGGATTTTGTGTCCATACTTTGCAATTAAGTTGTCTTTAATATGATCATAAGTAGAAATCCAGTTAGAATCCGTCCACTTATCAGTCCAGAAGTTTATGTTTTGCCCATCTCCAAGCTTCCAGCTGCACCCCTGAGAGAGAATGTGTCTACTGCGTAGAAGGTTGTTCCAGAAAATAGAACCACTCGGAAGGGACTGATCATATATGAAGGAAATCTTGTTTTTTTGAAAGATATTTGATCTTAATCAGCTCTGTCCAAGGTCTGTGCTCTTTTATAAGCCTCCATCCTAATTTTGCAGTAAGGGCAGTACTCATATGTTTTATATCTTTGATGTCTAACCCCCCTAGTCTCTTAGGTTTACAAACCTATTCCCAAGCCACAAGATGATATCTGAATCTATCCTCAGTACCGTGCCACAGAAAGTGTTTTTGAATCTTCTCAATACTGTTCATCACAGTTGTAGGCATGCTGAACATTGACAGTATGTAAATAGGCAAATTTTGAAGCGTGCTTTTAACCAAAAGACACTTACCTGCACTTGAAAGAATGGCTCCTTTCCAGCCAGCCAACTTTCTTTGAAATCTCTTAATAAGATCATTCCATACCTCCACTGAAATCTTGCCAGTACTTAAAGGTAACCCTAAGTAAGTAGCTGGTAGAGAATTAATAGTGCATCCTAGAATATTAGCAATCTTTCTTTGCCTCTCCTCAGGAGTATTGAAGAAGTAAATAGAGATTTTGTCAAAATTAACTTTCTGTCCCGAGGCTTCCTCATAAAATCTAAGGACAGTTTTAATGGCCTTTGCCTCAATAATAGAAGTCATTAGAAAGAAGAAAGTGTCATCGCAAAGCTGGCATTGATGAGAGGAGATCTGATTACCAGTAGTTGGAGGGAAGCCTTTTATCATGCCAATGTCAATAGCTTTGGAAATAGATCTGCTTAAACTGTCAGCCATAATAATGAATAAAAGAGGGGAGATTGGGTCGCCTTGCCGTATACCTCTATTACTGGAAAAAAAACCCACAGGTTCCCCATTAACAACCTGAGAGAATCTAGAGGTAGAGATGCAAGAGTGAATGATTTTTCCGAATTTGCTTTTAAAGCCAAATTTGGATAGGACCTCATCCATGAATCTCAGGAGACTCTGTCGAAATCTTTATGCATGTCAAGTTTGATGGCCATCCCTGCCTTTTACTTTTATCCATAGAATGTATAGTTTCATGAACCATGATAATTCCATCTTGGATAATTCTTCCTTGGATGAATCCGCTCTGCTGTTGAGAAATGATCTCCATGAGAATAGGTTGCATTCTAGTGGTGAGAATCTTTGTGAAGATCCTATAAATGACATTAACCAAACTGATAGGCCTGAAATCTTTGAAGTCTTTTGCATCCAACTTTTTCGGGGCAAGCACAATGTGTGTATTATTTAGTTCTTTAATAAGATTTCCTGTTCTGTAAAATTCATTAATAGCTTTCAAGAGATCTTCAGAGCATATTTCCCAACATCTTTGGTAAAAGTTAGCTGAGAAGCCATCTGGACCTGGAGCCTTATCCCCTTCTAAAGCAAAGACAACCTTTTTTAATTCCTCAATGGTGACAGTTTTTGAAAGACTTTTAAATCTCTCAGTAGGTATTAGATTATTAGGAATGGAGTCTAAGAGGAAAGAGGCCGCTTGTTCATTGTAGGAGGTATCTTCAGTGAGGAGGTTCTTGTAAAAATTAAGCGCCTCTGTTTTGATATCCTCAGGATCCTTAGTAATGTTTCCATTTCCTTTAGCAACCTCAGAAATTCTGTTACAAGCTCTATGTTTGATGGCTGTCAAATGAAAGAATTTTGTATTTTTGTCTCCATCCTTAAGCCAAAGGGCTCTAGATTTCATTCTCCAAAAGGTTTCTTCATGGTTGTTTATATTATGCAGATCTGATAGGAGTTTTTTTTCCCGCTGATGATCCTCTAGGGTCATACCTTTCATGGAGACATTTAGCTCAAGCTCTTCTAGCTGTTGCTTAAGTTCTTTCTTCTTTTCAAAAATGTTTCCAAAAACCTCTTTATTCCATATTCTAACTTTCTGTTTAACATTCTTTAACTTCTGAAGAAGCCTGAATTGGGCCGTCCCTGTGCCTTCCCAAACCCACCACTCTTTAATTCTATCCAGAATGTCTTCATGTTCGAACCACATTTTCTCAAATTTGAAATTACCATGAAAAGGTTTTGTCCAATTGAAGAAATTGAGGACTATTGGATTATGATCAGATCCCGTTCTGGGGAGAGTAGAAAGATGGAAATTCTAGTCCAGGATCCAATTTGTAAAAATAAGAGCTCTATCAAGTTTAACCTGAATTAAGTTCTCTCCTAATCTTCTGTTGGACCATGTAAATTGATTCCCATGAAGCTTTATGTCCATAAGATTAAGAGTCGAGATGAAATCTGCAAATTCTTCCATACCAAGGGAGAATTCAGAACTTCCTCCAAACTTTTCTCCTAGATTCAAAGGAGTATTGAAGTCTCCCATAACCAACTAGTTCATGTTTTCAACCTTGCTTTGGAACAAGGTTAACTCTTTCCATAGCCCTCTTTTACCAGTAGCAGTATTGGGCGCATAAATATTAGACAGATCCAGCTATGATTATTTTCAAGGCTTTTAAAGATAATAGCTAAATGATTCTGGGTTGAGGAGAGTACCTTACCGTCAACCATCTTTGTATCCCAAAAGATCGCTAAACCTCCAGAGGCCCCTTGAGAGTCAACAGCAGCAAAGGCAACGTTCTGCCAAAAATGTCTTTTGAAGTCTTCAACTGCTTTACTTTTCATTTTAGTTTCTTGAATGAGAAGAATGTTGGGTTTGTTTGCTCTTTTAATTTCCTTAAGCATTCTTTGCTTAGGCCCTCCATTGAGGCCTCTGACATTCCAAGAGATAACCTTCATTAAAAAAATTTGGAGATGCATTTCCGGATGGCTCAGAATTCTCTGTGTACCATCTGCAATTTCTTTTTCAGTCTCTTTTTCTCTTGCTTCTCTCTTAGATGGCCTACCTTTTCTAAAGGTTACTCCAAAATTTGTAGTTCTTCTAGCAGTGGCCCTTGTGATTCTTGAGGTGGAAGCTTCCCAGCTTCCAAGCTGCTTTTCTTCAGGCTTTTTGAACCTCTTTTCTTTCTTTTCACTAAGATGAATCCATCATTATCACAATCATTTTCCTTACTGATTGGGGTAATTTCCCCATCCTCCTTTCCTGTGTTAATATCAGCCTACTTATCCATTTTAGGAGTCATCTCCTCCCCATCTGTGTCCTCTTTCTCTTGGTTTAGATCTCGTGCAATGGATTCTAGATCCTCTTTACCTTTTTCTGTCCCATTTTTAGATTCTCTCCAAAGAGCTGCTCCTTGTGACTCTTGATGGGCACTGATTTTGTCTTCCTCTTCTTCCATGTATGAGAGAGAAATGTTAACTTTTTCATTTTCTTCATCAACCTCCATGTTCAGCTTTACCGGATTTGGAGTCAAAGAGTTCAGTATTGAATCCACTGCGCATCAGCTTCCTTTTGTTTTCTTCCTCATTCGAACCCAGATCTAATTCTTGTTGAGACTCAATCAGCTTCTTGGGTTTCCAAATTTTTCTGTAAACCGGTGGTCTCTTTGCCTTAAATCCTTTTTTCCTCTCTTTTAGTTTGGAATGCCTCTCCAAACACCTATTTCTAGTAGCTGGTTCAGAAATCTACTTTTTATCCGCCTTATCTCTCTGATTTTGTCCTTGATCTTCAGGAATATCTGAGAAATCTTCCAGCTTTTGAACTGTCTTGCATTCAGGACATTTGCTGGAAAAATGCCCTAATCTATGGCATTTGCTACATCATAATTGGAAAGCTTCATATTCAATTTGTTGATTCCATTCTCTAAATTTGGATTGCAGAACAATGTTATCGGGGAGCTCCTGATCCATTTCTATGGAGACACAGAACCAAGCAAATGCCAGCCTAGACCTATTTCTCATGGGCCCATCCAGGCCAATAGGTGAACCAATCGATTTGGAAATGTGAAGGAGGATTTCATCATCCCAAAGATGTAGAGGAAGCCCTGGGAGTCTACACCAGATGGGTATGGCATGAATATTTTCAACAAATGGATTAAATCCGGGGTACCATTTTTTTAAAAATAGTCCCATATTACCAAGACACCAGGGACCACCCAACAAGACCGAGTCAACATCAGATTGGAGATTAAATCTGGCCAAAAAAAAACCTTTTGCCATAGTGGTGATTATCAAATCCCCTTTTGGTTTCCATCTACGAATGGCCCATTTCCTAATGGTGTCCACATTGGGTCGTGATCCCAAAAATTTTCCGACAAGTGCCAAATTGGTTTTCTCCAGAGCTCTTTACAGACATCCGTCAGGCACCTATAAGTGGGTCACCCCTTCAGCATCTTTTGTACTTTTAAAATCACATGCAGCCTGAGGTCTCACATTTTTGTCAGGAGGAGTCTTAACAACTTCCGCCCAGGCTCTAGACCCGAAGCTGTCACCAATGATCACATTTTTCACTTTTACCGGTTCCTTAGTGGCTACATCGCAGTTCTTTGAGAGACATTCAAGCAGCCTAGAGCTCTTTGAAACATTCACTTTATCAGTTCCTTAGTAGCTACATCGCAGCTATTTGAAAGACATTGATGAGCCAAAAAGCTGCTGAAGCAGTGCTTTGAAACCCTCAAGCCCCACCCAAATTTTCAAATTCGCAGCCCGACCACATTGTTTATTTGTTGAGTTAAGGACCGATTGTTCAAGTTCATTAGACCTAATTAGAAAAAGGAGTAGATTTGAGTGAGGAAGCAAAGAGAGAAGATTAAGAGAGTTTTGTGTACATAGAGCTTAATTTTTATCACAATTAGTTATGGGAGAAACATTAGATAATTTATCTTCATTATCAAGTGGTTAACTGGGTGCTTGATCATCTTAAGGGGTAGTATCCTCCTTGTATAGTGGGTTTTATACTAAATAAGGGTGGGTGCTCCTTATGAAGTGGGTGTTTCACTAAATAAATCTTGTGTGATGTGTAATATTCATGCAAGTCTTTTGAATTAAGTAATATATTCAAAAGTTTCAATGGGTTTTATTCCCTTGATGGTTTCCCACTTCATATCTATTTTCTATGTGTTCTCTCTTGTCTTTTGCACTTGTGGATGGTTGATACACACTTAATAAGCTCACAATTGATCATGTATGTTGAATGGTTGATTTGAATGATGAATGTATGTTATGGTAAATAAAGTAAAATATTTGTAAGATCGATGCATTCCCCCAGGTCTTTTGCTTCTAACACAATGCGAGAATGATAATAGATCTCATGGGATGAAGCAACTAGGGTGAGTTAATGCAACTAAGACAAGTTTGTATGTTATGAATGCAAGGTAGGGACCGTGAAGCCAACACATGGAGTTGTGAAACACACAGAGTGAAGGCTAAGTGACAAAGGAGTAGAGTGAGCTTGAGGAAAAATCTTTCCATGGTAGAGCAAGGTTTGAAGCCTCAAAAAGAAAACATAAACCGAGTAAGTATGAGATGATTGGGAAGATTTTGATGTAAAGGTAGAAGCGGTTAGTCGAGAACAAGCGGGGAATGTAAGCATGAGCAAAAAAAAAAACTTGCTAGATAGGGAAAATAGATGGAAAACACAACTCACAAAGTAGGGAAGGTATGCGAGGATCCTAATGTAACAAACCAAGTAGAACCCAACTTGAAGAGGGCTAAAACAAACAAGCCAACTCATTGTCAAGAAGACAACTTTCTAATAGATATCTCCAACCCAAAAATGGGCTTGATCAAATTAGGAGGAGATCGGAGGGAGCTAAGAGCTATGTGAGGAGATGTGTAAGGGTGTGGGATTCAAGCGGGAAGAAAACACGAGTAGGAAAGGAGGCATATTTGTAGAAAAACTAGAAAAAATACAAAACTAAAAATATTTCTATTAAAAATAGAAAACACCATAAATATCTCCAAACGAAGAAATTTATGCCAAAGATGGTCATAGAAAAACAAATTTGGTGAGGAAACTCTTGAAAGACCCAAAACTCCAAAATCAACCTACACATGCATGGAAAATAACACACAAACTAGAAAACTCCACAAAAATTGAGATGAACCCAAAAATGCAAGTAAAGCACAAATCGAAAAACAGAAAATGAAGCTTACATAAGAAACTAGTAAAACCACAAAACTTGTAGTAAGAAAGTGATGATAGTGATTAATGTGAATCCCAAGAATGTACTACGATACCATGTGAGAGAATGTGAGAACAAGGATCAATCGAGATGGCATGCACATCAACCAAGTTGTACTCGAACGAAGCTTAAAGGAGTTCCATGTAGGAAGAAACCATTCAAGTGCCATCAAATTTGCATGCAAAAGAAAAGGATCTACTCATTCTCATGGACCAAAAAAGAAGATACAAATAGGATTTTTGTGGAACTCCCAACGTAAGACGCATCATACCTCCATAAAGGAGAAAGGAGTTATGTTCCATAAATGGAAAGTAACTCATGTATGACACACTGACATGTATGATAGATTTTATGATGGAATATTTCATAGCTCATAAAGACATCCAAGACCTATGATCTCACCTAAGTGAGATGACTCACCAACTAAGGTGGAAAATTCCCGAGATGATAAGGAAAGTTCCTCACACTAATAGGATCCATACAACATCAAGCTTGGTGATGGAAGAGTTTCTATGTAAGTTGTTCATTAAGGCCATGTCAATTCTCACCTGGGTATAAAACATTGGGTGCATATGTTATTTATACCTTCATCATCCATATTATCATTTCAATATATTTCCTAATTAACCAAAATGGGGATATATGATAGTTAATCCGATCTAGAATGACATGTAAATATCTTTGAATGAATACAATAAACAAGTATGGAAATGACCCAAGTAACTATGAAAATGGAAATGTTAAACCCTATATTACTAACTAATGAGTTATAATGAACTTAGTTGATTAGATAAGCTCATTGGACTATGTTGCAAAATGAAACAGAATAATCGGGAAGTAAGAATGACTATGCGGAGGTCCTGAAAAGGAAGGATTTGGGATGATTCTCTAGACTGGAGCACCTAGAAATGGACTGGGGTGCCTGTAGGTACTTTGGTCTACAAAATGGACACGATGGTCTCATGCAACAAGTCCAAAACTAAGTTTGAGAGGTTTGGAAAGAGATTTGAAACCCTCATTGTGTGTCGCATCAGATTTGTTGCACTGCGAAAGGTGTCACGGATAATCCTAGATGTGTAGAAGACCTATAATATACCAAAGAGGAGTATTGAAACCCTAAAAAAAGAATCCAAATGAATGATTTGGATTGACCTCATCTGCCACAACAGTGGGCTTACTAACTAAGTGTTGTACTACATTTCAGACCCAAATGTAGTTCTAGTGTGTGTGTGCATCATGTACCCTTGTTCCATTTACACTTTATGAAGTATCAAGAAATAACTAAATTTACCTTTAAGAGGGGCTTCAAAGCATTTGTATTCTTTTGATTCTCCTTTAAAACAAGGTCACCAATGTTGAACTCGTGAGAACGAATTTTTAGATTTTATATGTGCACAATGCGAGATTGATAGAATGAAGATGTTTGAGTGCTTGGACATAACGCGAGTCTAACATTTCTAACTCATGTAAGCAGTTTTCACTATATTAATTTTCTTTAAGAATACCTTTGACCGAAACACGCAGGGAAGGGATTTCGAGTTCAAACGGAATGGCAGCCTCGGCACCATAAACCAAGGAAAATGGAGTAGTGTTAGTAGGTGTATGAACACTAGTATGATATGCCCATAGAGCATAGAATAGTTGATTATGCCAATCGTTACCACTAGAATCTACCGTCTTGTACAATATTTTGACAATGGTTTTTTTGGTGGCCTCAGCTTAGCCATTGCCTTGCAGGTAATAAGGTGTAGAAAATGATTGTTTAATTTTTAATTTGGCACAAAACTTTTTAATGTCCTTATTTTTTAAAGAGGATCCATTATCGTAATTATAGAAAAGGCACACCAAATCATGTGATGATATGGGTGGTGAGGAAAGCAAAAATGTTAGTACCAATGACCATTCACGGGGAGTTACCTCGACCCATTTAGTAAAGTACTCGGTGGCAGTAATAATGAATTTGTGTCCTTCGGTAGATTCAGGATTGATCATACCGATGAGGTTAAGTCCCTAAATAGGGAAGGGACAAGTTGGTGTGATTGGTTGGAGGTCATATGTGGGTGCATGGTGATGGTTACCATGTTTTTAACACTTTTCACAATGAGTAGCATATTCAAGGAATTCTTGTTCCTTGGTAGGCCAATAATATTCTTGGCATAAAATCTTTTGTGACATATCCTTACCAGAAAAATGGCCACCATACATATTGGCATGTATCTTTGAGATAGCATTAGGGATATCCATAAGCACTAAGCAACGTAAAATTCAGCCATTGATTACACGTCTAACTAATTTTGTCCCAACAATGACATAGTAAGTAGTCTTTGTGTCGTAAACGTCGAGCCTTATAAGGCTACATATTGTCAGGGATAGTTTGCTTATATAAATAATTTTAAATGGGTGTAAATCATTCGTAGAGTTGTCTTCACTTTGCACATTATGGCACAAGATGTAAGAGGTAATAAAAATATATAAGGATTTCGTAAGTATGTAATTATGAATGTAGCTTGGTCATTGGTAATATCTTGCAGGATGCATCATTATCCATATCATATGCATGACGATTATTCTTATGAGGAATGGTAGTAATAGAGTAGGACTCAAATGTATCCAATAGATCTTTTATAAGCGTGTTGTATGGAATTAAATTTTCCTCCTTTGTGTTATAGGTATCATTTACTTGATTTATGACTAGCTGAGAGTCATCATGAATGTACAAGTTGTGAATGAGAATTTTTGAGTGGTAAGAAGGCCTAGAATGAGGGATTCGTATTCAGCGATGTTATTTGTACAATAAAACCCCAAGAAGTATGCAAAGGGAGTGGGTCACCCTATGGAGTGATGAATACTATCCCAACTCTACCAGATCAGTTAACGAGAGCCATCAAAATACATTTTCCATGTGTGTGACTCAACATTATAGGTAGTGAAATCATCATGAAAGGAATCGAAATGGGTGATGCATCTAACAGGGGTGTCGTAGCTAATTGATCGGCTATAACTTGTCCTTTGATTTCTTTTCTACAAGTATGAATTTGAAATCAAATTCAATGAGAAGCATAACCCAATGTGCCATATGTCCCCAGATGTATATGGGATAGGAGGTGTTGAAATGGGTAACCTTTGGTGATAATATGTACCTCATTATTGAGAAGATAGTGATGTAATTTATCCGCAAAGAAAGACAAGACCGAGACATAGCTTTTCAATGTAGTTATAGTTACACTCATAAGAGAGTAGCATGTGACTGATATAATATATTTCTCTTTCACATCAATAATCATCATGTTGTGCCAGTAGAGTGCCTAACACATGAAACGTAGTGGAAATGTATAATAAGAAAGGTCGATCAACTAGTGGAGGGACTAAGACAGGTGGGTGTAACAAATATGATTTTATGTCATCAAATGTTTGTTGACATTGCTCATCCCAAACAAATTTAGTATCCTTCTTCATGAGCCATGTAAATGGTTGAGTCTTATCAGTGAGTTGTGTAATGAATCACCGAATAGCTTGAATTTTTCCTTGTAATGATTGTAGTTGATGTAATTTTTTGGGTGGAGGCATATCAACAATGGATTTGATCTTGTTAGGATCGATTTCAATGCCACGTTAAGAGATGATATATCCAAGGATTTTTTGGTTGTGACCCCAAAAACACATTTTGGGATTAAGGCGTACACGATATTTTTGTAAGCATTCAAATAGTGTTTGTAAATCCTTGGCATGGGAAGAACGTTGTCAAGATTTGGCCAAGATGTCATCAATGTAATCTTCAATGATCTTGTGGATATAATCATGGAATATGTGTGTCATTGCTCGTTGATAAGTGGCCCTAACATTTTTAAGGCCAAAAGGCATGACGGTATAACAAAATGTTCCCCATGGTGTGGTGAAATAAGTATTCTCCTTGTCACCGAGGTTAATTTTAATTTGATTGTAGACCGTAAATCCATCCATGAAAGAGAGAATATCATATTCGGTTGTAGAATCAACAATGGCATCAATGTGTGGCAAGGAAAACTATCCTTAGGACAAGCTTTATTTAAATCATGAAAATCAATACAACAACGAACTTTCCCATCTGGATTCATTACGAGTATAATATTAGAAACCCATTTAGGATAGTCGCATGTGTGAATGAAACCAGCGTTGAGGAATTTCTAGATCTCTTACTTGACTAAGAGTGCTAATTTGGGATGCATTTTATGAATTTTATGTTGGAAGAGCTTGGCACTGTGGTTAGAAAATATTATGCATTAATAGATGGATCAATACTTGGCATATCACTATAGTCCCATGCAAAAATATTAGAGAAATCGTGAAGGACTTGTTTGATATCTTTCTATTCTAGCACCGAGAGAGGCAGCTATAAAAACTATTTATGGATTTTCAAACATGCCCAAGTTGTATGGTATTGTATCTTCATGGAGAAGGGCAGACCGATACTTGATATATGGATTAGTAGGAATAGTATCAAGAGGATCATCATTATCAGGGGATATATCATATTCTCCAAAGTAAGCAGTAGTGTGAAGAGATGATGAGGAACACCTTTTATGGTGAAAAGAAGGGAAATGATCATAAACACCCATATGTTCTAAAGTAGAGTGTCATGTAGAAAACATATCTAAGCTATCCCAAGCTGTAGACACATCATCACTAATGAGTTTAGGATGTACCAAGGGAAGTGAGGAAGTATGAAAGGTAGTATAAGTATCCTCAGAAGGTAAAGATGGAGGGTGATACCCCAGTCCAAACTTGTGGGATTATGTAGGAAGATCCCAAAGTGTTGTTACCTTATGTTCTTGTTTATCTAAGCTTGTATCATAAAATCCATAGTGGTGTAAGTATTCATACCCTAACCCATATTTATAAAAGTATTGAGTAACATCAAAGGAACTAGGAGTATCATTGGATTGTTCAATAGAATGACAATACTCAAAAGGGGATGGATCAACCAAAACATCATAGATGATTCCTTGATGATGGAATTTAAGTTGTGCATGTAGAGTAGAGGGGACCACATGCATGGCATGAATCCAAGGTCACCCAAGAATAATATTATAATTAATTTTATTAGGCATGACATGACATGGAATAGTGATTGTACATGGACCAATAGTGATAGGTGTAGTCACAAAATCATGCACTTACTACTATAAATATACCACCAAGTATGTTGTCTATATATAGATCTTACGTAAGGAAATTACTCACTAATGACCCATCCCTTAGTCCTATCATTATTCTAGTTGGTTGTCACCATAATTTTTCTTACACAATATCGATTAGTCACACAGTTCTAGTCATCTCTTAGAGAGTCTTAGCTGTTGTTATTCACTCAGTTGTCATCTCTAGTCTTTGACTAGGGAACCTAGGGAGGGATCAGGGCACCCATGGGCACCCCAGTCCTCATTTTTAGCCACCTTGGTGTCACATTTGGTTCTCATTTAGATATTCAAGGTCGTTCTTTATAATTTTCCCTCTCATTTCCCTAGGTACTAGTCGGCATGTCGGGTCATTAGTGTCAAAATTTGAGAAAGAGATCCCTATATAAGCACAATATACTTACTATCTTTTGGCAAAATATTTTTAACTAAGGGCTAGTTATCTACATAGAGTAAGGGAGTACATTTGGGAACTATTTACATCACACACTACATAGGAAAGGGAATTCTATTCTATTCCATCCACCATTTTGCATTCTATCTAGTTATTGCTCATTATCTCTCGCATCATTTGTGTTAATGCACCCTGCACACATCATTGCACACATAACTACATTGGGTCTAAGATGTAGTGTAACACTTAGTTGTAATTCCACCATTGTGGCCACTAAGGATAGTCCGACCCCTTCATATCCATCTTTATTTTATAGGGTTTGATGCTTTGTATGGGGTTTTGCAAATGATTCTTCATTGCATATCTACAACGTCATCAACGAAGCTAGTGCGACATCCATGTAACACAAGGGGAGTTATTGTGAAGACCTAGTGACCAACTCAAACTCAAGTTCGAGCTGATCTACGCACTGGGGCACCCACAGCACCCTAATCCTTCCCAGTGACCTAGTTTGGCCACATCTACCCTCGCTGTAATTTTTCGAGGTGTACTACGATACTGCTCTACTTGTTCATCATCCCGCTCAATCCCATATCACTACGAGGTAATTTCTTCTCAGGTTAGTACTTTTTCCCTCCTATTTCAATTATTTTGTTGCATTTAAATTACCAAAGAAATTATTTAGCATCCATATTTCAGCTTTTATATCGCTTATTACATTGTTGTACTTCTCATATTAACTCATAAAATTTATATTTTAGTAAATCATTTTGGTGAAAGCATACTTTAGAACATTTTTTCCCTAGTATCCACCTCAAACCCTCATGGCTAAGGATGGTGCTTCACCTTCTCAACCCATCATGTCTCATGTTAATGTCAATCTAGTTTATTATGAGGTTGTTATCGGTGAGCTCACGGCTCTCTATAATAATGTTACTCTGTCAGATCATATTCAGCAATAACTCTTAGATGGTCAATAATATGTACCTACTAGTTTTGAAAATTCTCCCATGACATTAGTATTTTTTAGATCCTATAGCCTTCACTCGTTTTACACCATGTTATATGGCTACTAGTGATCCTCCTTCTAATCTTTCTAAGGAAATTCTAGATGATTCTCTTATCAATTACATGTTTGGTATTGACAATCGCTCACATGTGCATATTGATTCTTCTCCTATTCAAACCATTGTTATAGTTCCATCTCATGATTCTCCTACTTCTGATATTGTTTCTCATCATTCATCACATACTAGTTCTCATACACCTTCATATTATGTTGATGATCCTATTGATAGTACACTCAATGACATTCTCATATCTAAGTCTTTAGGTGATGTTGATGACACAATTGATAGCCATGATTCTTATACTTTTCATTCTACTGAGTGTGAATATCCATCACCACTTTCTCCTGAGGTTGCATCTAGCATAGTGCATGAGTCATCTCCATCTATTGGTTCTTCTTCTCCTACCATTTCATCTCCTCTTAGTTCATCTTCTCCTATAGTTGTATCTCCATTGGTCACTTCACCTCCTAGGGATGTTTTTGATGTTATTCCTACCACCACTATAGATGTTCCATCTATTTTATCTACTATAGATTCTTCGACACCCACCCCTAGTGTTCCTTTAACATCGAATCTCCTTTATCTTCTCTTGATATTCCTATGATCACTCACAATGGCAAGTTACAACCGCTCAATACATTATTTCCATCTTCTATTATTCCTTCATAGGATATCATGTCTCTCATGCATGTTATAGGTCAATTACAATCTCAAGTTCAGTCACTCACTTTAGAAATTAGGGCTTACTATGCTTCTATTGACAACAACTCATTACATGGTAACCCTATTCCCAAGAAGATTCATAACTTTGCATTTCCTAAGGAATTTATCATGCCTACATTCACATGTTTTTATGGTATTAGTGACCCTCATTCACATATAAAACATTACCGCATGGCTATGGATCCCTATTCTAATGATAGATTATTGCTTAAGGCCTTTTGACATAGTCTTATTGATGAGGCTTTACAATGGTACACTCATCTCCATTAGTAATTACTATGATATCGAGGACACTTTTCTCCATCATTTAATCATCAAGAATGGCCCTAGAGTTACTTATGACCACCTACCTACTTTACATCAAGGCCCATCAGAGTTGATCAAGGATTATATCTTATGATTCAATTCTTTTATACATCAACTAGTATTCTAACCTATCAATCTAGAGAATAAATTCATTTTTTGTCGTGGTTTGATTCCCGTGCTTAAGAAAGCGATTCCAATATGATACATGTGATTCATTCATTATTTTATGCTATAAATTGATAGATCTAGAACAAGATCTTCTTGCGACACATGTCATTGATCCTCCATGTATCTATGCTACTATTATATCATTCAGTTCTCCTCCATTGACATTAGTTGAAGATCCTACACAATCTTCATCTTGACCTACAAGCAAGTGTTAGGAATTTCAAGCACCGAGAGGGGGTGAATCGGTGTTGATAAAAACTTTCTCATCATCAAGTTACTTGCATACATTTTGTCACCTTCTCTCAAATTTGAGGACAATGAGGATCTTGCATTACTTTACTCATATCAATGGGATGAGAGACAAAAAAAATTCTGGAACATGTACTCATACCATGGACACACACTTGTACTTCACATATTTTTCATTAAAGGATCATGACAATAGATTTTGACACTTGACGCTTATGACTAGACCTTTCAGACATCAAGAATCACTCTTGACCAACACATGCTAAAATCATATTTTGACATTACTTGGTATCATTTAGTAAATCATGACAAATTTGGTAGAGGATAGGCTCTTCTTTCAAGACTCAAAACATGAGGATGGAATCTTAGCAACATGAAGAACAAGAACTCACACACTCAAGTTTTCATATAGACACATGACTCATTTCCAACCATGGATTTGTGTTGTTATTAACAACCAGAAATAGATGATTAAATCATGACATGATCACTCACATTCATATTTTCACCAAACAATCAGTTTGTTCATTGACTCAAGATTTCTCTCATGGAAGAACTTCTCACTTGACCAAAACAATGACAAAATTAAGGAGACAAATGTATAACCTAGAAACAACTGACAATGCTCTTTGTTTCTATATTTTCATGGAAAGATACACAAGGAATTCATATTCTAGACCAACCATTAGCATATCATACCTTGAAAATTTGATAGGGGAAACAAACAACAACTATTGGCACTAACCATTATCTTGACCATCATGTTCAACTTCATCATGATGAACTCTAGATAATGCTTCCTTTAGATTGAGTATACCTTCTAGAAGCTTAGAGAAGGTATATCATATCTTCTTAGGTCTTATCAAAATAGCAAGAATTCATCAAAACAACATGATGACTCATTCTTATCTTTCCTTTTCCTTGTTCTCTTTCCAGTCTCCTTGACTGCATTCCTTGGTGTGACTTCAATATCACTTGAGCTCACAATTTTTTTATGTATTCCTAAGAGACACATATGTTGCATTTTTTCAACACTCGCTTGAGGAAGAAGTTCTTCATTACTTGCATTCAACTTTTCTTCCTTCTTCTTACCTTCATCATCATACATTGTTGTCTTGTTTGTAATAGATTTCTTATTTTCAACATCATCTCGCCTGTGTCACTTTCTTTTCCTTCTTTGCTTCTTTAAATTCTAGTTTTTCTTTCTTAATCCTACATACCCATTTCATTTCCTTCTTTCCAGAAGTTGTTTTATATATGGTTTATTTTGTATGATTTTCATAATTGATCTTCACATTAGAAACATTATTTCCTTTCCATTTTGAGGCATGGAATATACTGTTGTGCTTAGGTTGTTCATTGTAATAGAAGTGATTTGAAAATTTTCCAACTTCATGACATATATAACATATTACATGATTTATTCTTCTATCTAAATATGAATGATCATTGTTAAATTGTTTTGAAGATTCTTCTAAGCAATATCTGGCAATATGTCCTCTTTCATGATAATTAAAACACATCTTATCCTTCTCATACTCAAGTCTGTAATCCCTCCATGGGTATTATTTTTCTATCTTAAGCCATTTGCATTCTCTAGCTCTATGTCAAAAACCATAACATGAAAAAATGTCCATTAAATTTTCTCTCATACCTGGATGTCATTGGTTGCCTAACTGACTTAGCCATTTCCATTGTTATTCTCCTTCATCTTCTTCATATCTATTTACATACTAAGACCATCCTTTTAATCTTCCTTGTTCTCTGAACATCTTTGACAACATTCATGGCTTGATTCAGCCTTCAACTCCCTTTGCCTTACTTGTTCCATTTCCTCTCTAAGAGTATTCAAGTCAGCATTTAGTCTTTCACATTCTTTACTATTTGCATGAATTGATGCGTGACATTCCTCATTATCTATTACACCATAGTTTCCTTGTTTTCTTTACAAATCATTGAGCTGATTAGTCACTTATTCCAACTTAATCTTTGGATTCATTAAGTATTCTTTATGATTCTAGAAGATTTCTTCTTTCTTCTTCTTGTTCTTCATATTTTCTTTCTTTGCTTGGTCTAGGTCATCATGGAATGTCTTCATGGTTGAGCTGATTGTTTCAAAATCTTCAATTTTTCCCTTAGAGCCTCGAGATCAGTTTGACTTGTTCTTCATGCTCCTCTACCTCTTTCTCATGTTTTTTCTTCATTTGGATCAGCACCCCTTCATGGTGTCTTATTTGAGCTTCACGTTCCATCACCAAGGTTCTTAATTTGGTGATATCTTCTTCTTTGATTTTGAGAGAATCTAGATCCTTTGCATTCTTGAGAATCCTCTTGATCTTGCTTTCCCAATTTATCCTCAAGGAGAGTGATGTGCTTCTCATAGGCATTGATGTAGGCTTTCGTTTCTTGTTTTTCTTCCTTGACCTATATAATTCTTCTAGATAACATTCCAACTCAACCTCTATTTTTACCTTTGCTTCCTCATCATCTGAATCATGTCTAGAGCTGCTACAAATTTCCACCGCCATCATCAACCTTTATTTTTGAGCTTCATCTTGATACCTTATGTGTGTGGATCTAACCATGCTTATTTCTTCAGGATCACCTCCAAGTTGTTAAACTTAACACAGGAGAACCACTACTCTGATACCAATTGTTAGGAATTTTAGGCACTAAGAGGGGGATGAATCAAGTGTTGATAAAAACTTTCAATTAATTACCACTTCTTTAAATCTGTTACTATTAAACTTGATTGATTTTCATAAGCATGCATCATTAACCAAGAGAGATATGAAGTGAAATAAACACACACATACAAGAGGAGACTAGATATAATGTGGGAAACCCTTTCAAGAAAAAAACCCACTAAAACCAATGCACTAATTTGGACAATTGTCCTATACAGTTACAATGATTTCCCAATTGAGCTACAACTCAATCTAGAGCTATAACTCCAATAATTTAACCAAGCCACCACCTAGTCTTTGACAATTTATAACTTACCGGAAGCCAAAACTCCCAATTTTGTACAACACCCACTTACATGGAGGCTTCAACCCCCTGAATTTAATTAGGCACCACTAATATTTTATAGGCCACTACCTATAAGGAGGTCACTGTAACCCCCGATATATAAGTAACAACTTAGATAACTGATATAATGAATTTGATCATATAGTTTCTATGTTACATACACAACGTATTATGATCACTCTTATTTTGCTTCCTTCATTTACTCTACAAACTCAAATATTTAGGATATTCTTTACCTCTAATCAAATTTGTACCCTCATGCATTCATTGTACTTGGGTTCTCTAATTTATATCTTTTCATTGATATTCTCTTCAAAAATAGGTGTTCATCTAGTAACTCTTTCTCCCCTCCGTTAGTGTAGAAAATTCTTCAAGATGTAATTCTCATCATCATGATCAATGGTTCTTAAATTGATAACTATGTCTAATTCTACACACAACTCTACTCTCTTCATATACGATATTCATTTTGATTACTCTATCTCCTTTTCTATCTCTACAATAATTACTATATCTATCATTTCTTTCATCAATGGATCTTCATTATTCAACAATGTCTCCTTCTCTATCTTAGCTTATATAGGCATACGTTTGATCCAGTTTTCTCGGTTCTTCTCTTCATGTACTCATCTCCTTTGAATCTAGTATTTTGGTATTATTCTCCGATTAGCACTTCATTGATGATCAAATATGGTTTGTGTCTTTGTCTCTACACCTACATCTCACACTCTTTTTCTCAATTTGATAAACAACAACAAAACTCTTAACATCTTGCTTGAATAAATTAGCTTTAGATTTTTATTTTTTTATTTTGAGCATGTATTGGGGTCCCTTTGCAAGTTGCCATTTTTAAAACTCATTTGTTCTTTAAAAAATTCATTTATTACTTTCATTGGATGGAGGATGATCTTCCCTTTCCAAAAGCCCACCCAAGAAAAAAATTGATTTCTAGATCTCAAGTTATCTTCATGCGGAGTTTATAAAAGAAAAAATCGTGACAAAGAGAAAGCACCACGAAAATGCAACACCATGGAAAAACAAATGTAAAACCTTAGTGAGACCACAAGTAGTACCTCAACAAAACCCCGGTGCAACTACATCAATACCTCAACAAAATAGTAGAAACATATTTAAATCAGAGAAGAAAATTCATCCTTTTCAAATTTCCCTAGTGTATTCTTATCTCACTATCCATGATTGTAAAGACCCTTTATAAACCTAAATGCATACTAAACTATCCAAAGACCATTGCACACCACTAAAACACGATGAAACACTTATCAATCAACTTATTCATATTGAATATCTTGTAGATATTGTTTGACCATGTTTGACCACCTTGGAGACCACCTTGAGAGAGCTCATCATATATTATACTTGCAAGATGTTGATAACTTGACTGACATGACTAACCTCCATGGAATCACCAAGAAACTCTTTGTGAGCTGACACTACCAATCAACCTTCATTTCTCTTGTAAAGTCTTTCTTCTCCACTTGCTCACTTCACAATTCACCCTTTTTTCCATCAATGTCACTTGACATCAATGAAAACACCAATGACAATGACTAGGGCTCAAAAATAAGGTCAACCTACTCCATCACACAAGCATACTTTTTTCCTCCTACATGATAGGATATTTTCCTTCTACTCCATCTGTGTCATGTGAGCCATTGCATTTCTATCATCATGCTAGACCTCATGATGTGTTATGTACTTTACTTTAAAAGAATCTAATTCACTTACCATCTAACTAGAATCATCCACAACATCAATTATAGTCACAGGGGTGATCAACCTTATTGTAATTATCATCATATCAATGGCCATAGGGATGATAATTTTTTTCCCTTCACGATAGATTACAAAAATTAGAGGATAAGGGCATCATTTCCTTTACCTCTCACTCACATGATCAGTTCATCTCTCCTCTACCTCATCAGCAAGTTTTTACTCCAATTGAGTCATCTCCTCTATCTAGTGCTTAGGTCATAGTGCATCCACCACCACAGTTTGTCCCTTATGTGCACTCTTCACTATGTCCATACATCACATCCATCACATCTACTTTATCCATCTTATCCACCGCATCATACTACTACATCTCATTAGCTTCCATAGCCCTCGACATTTGTACATCCCATCACCGCTTTCGCATGATATTCGGTTTGGTTCATATACTCACACTACTTCCCTGTCACATGCTTCCATGGCTTCACTGCGCCTTAGTCTCTCGGTAGGTGATTACTATCACCTTACCCCCCATGACATATTTGTGTTCTTACCATTCTTACATGACTATTGAGGGATTTTCTATAAGAACCTTTCATCACGTGATTCGTTGATTCATCTAGTGCACTCTATCAAATAATTTCCTAATGATGCACTCTTTCTTTACATGGTTCATTCTTGAATGTTGAGGGGTCTTAACTAAATGAATCTCATCATTTATACATTGGTGGAATCACTAATATTCCCCCTATATTCACCCTACTAACATGTGACAACATCATACAATTACATATCATCACATAATCCATCACAATTTTATTTACATAATCATATTACATACATCATCTATCGTCATAAAAACTATATCATTATCACATTACACATCCTCATCTACATCAACAAATATGAACAATATCCAACACATTACATTACAACAATAACCCATCATGACATCAATACACAAAAATTAAACTCGTCATATATCAATAAAATCTACCAATATATATCAAATACAATAATCATTATATAAACATCTCATCATTGGGGGAAAACTCAACTACATCATATACAATAATACACATCAAATCTCATCATCACTATCACTCTAAGTCATGCGAGATCCCTAGATCTCAATGCGTCAACACAAACTCTACGTTATTGGTCATGACCTCGATATCTCTCAACCTTCCTCCACAATAAATGGCGTTGCAACTTGAAATAACGTGCAAAAACATCTTACACCAAGGTACCACCACCCACCACCTCTCTAGCTCATCGAGTCTCCTCACGTGCCTCATCCCTCTCACCTAGTAATATAGTGTACTTCAATGTTGTTATGGAAACTAAATTAAACAAATGGTCATGCTCACCCGCAATGTTTCCAATGAACTCTAGCATCCCTCCACCCACAAATACATTAGTGGGCACATTTCATGTCAATGTGTAGATGGATGTGTCTACTATCAAGGACCAATATGTGTCACCTATAAAACAAATAGAACAATGCATTAGATAACCATCACTTTTACATAAGTAAATAAAAAAACACAATGTAACTATATCAATACTCATGCTCCACTATAGCCACTTCCACATTATCAGGGGCATGTGCTTCCCCCTCTCCCCTCTTCCATGTGGTAAACATGTTGCGTCACGAAAATAGGGGAAACAATAATATGCATCGATGTGCCTCCCACCATGCACAATACTCCTCCTTACATCTTGCATCATCTAAATCTATTGGATTTATCGTTGCATCTACCTCATCTATCCCATTAGGTACTAGCTTCTCTCTTGTGGGCCTTGTTCTAGCTCCACCCTCCTAGGTTCTCTAATGCCTCTCAACCATATATATGGCTGGGGCACGTCTTGAGCCATGCCAAACTATTGTGATACTCTCTCCACCTAGAATATCTTGGCCACTCCTAGAAATCGATCCTCCAACCACATAGTCCTACATCTACACCGCAACTCTACAAAGATCCTCGACCATCCTCCATAATCATGGTATGGCCTCCATACAACTACCTCGGGCCCCATCCTATCTATCAATTCCCTATAAGTATAATTTTCCATCTTACGCCTATGCACATTAATCCACCTCCTCACAAATATATCTATTCTAGCCAACTCTTCTCATGGACCTATAAATGGCCTCAACATGGTTATGTTCTCATGCACCCATACATGTAATAGTGTGGTGGCTCCTATCCCACCACCATGCTCATCTTGAGTAAACCTATATATCTAGTACTCTCCTCCTCTATCTGGTGTTATATATCATGCATCTTATATAAGATTCCCACATCTCCTCCATCTACTACAATGGATGAAGAAATAATAATGGCTATGAACTTCCACAAGAACGGATATGGAAAAGATACTACTGCCGAAGATGTCAAATCGACTCACGCATGAAAATACATGGTGTGCATGGATTGGTTGAAAGGACAACCAACTATGCAAATGTTTTGTTGTTTTTTTCATGTGTTTTGTTGATTTTTGCAAGGATCCAAAGGTTTTTTTGACGGTAATATGTGGCACACTCAAGCATGTCATAGGATAACCCGCATGAAGGGCACAAAGATATGCACATGGAAGAATGAGGTGGGAGAGGAGAGTGTGTGCGGCATGCATGGGGAAATGAGTAAAACTAGAAGGGAGAACACATGGTCAAGGCACAACTATTACAAGATAATGTGTGGTACACATGAGAAGGCCAAGGACTTGGTTGATTGAATCAAGTGTGAGGCGCATGTGCATGGTGAATAGATTTATAGGAAGAAGGTGGATGCGCAAAGGATGTACGCAAGGGAGGAGTGGAATAAATAGGAAAAGGAAAATGAAAGGGGAGAAGGGGAAGCGCATAGGAAATGAAACCAAGGGAATGTGCCAAGTGAACTTGAGTGTGTGTAGCCTTTCAATGAAGAGCTCAGAGTCAGGATATGTATACAAGTTACCCAAATAACAAGGACAATTATTTGGACAACAACAACACAAAACAATAATAAATGCAACATTACAATACTATACAAATCCAAACACATTCACTTATCACATTACTATACACTAGAAGTTTTATCTTCACCATTATAGACCAAATACACACTCTCTAGTTTAGGGAACCTAGATACGTAATCGGGGTGGTGAGGAGCGGGACACTAGAGCCTGTGTCCTGGGCACTCCTATCACAGGGGCCACTAGTGCATTCACCACTTTTGTCCAATTATAAAATGCTTGAGAAAACTCAAACTCTCAAATTTCTAAAAATTCAAAAAAAACAACTACTATACACTTATTCTTCAAAAAAATTGTGCACTTACCAACTCCATCATCGTATGTAATTCCACGATGGTTGCTACCACATCAAATTGGCTAGGTCATGCTACTCTCACCTGTGGCATCCCTACACACTAGGAGCTCACTATCACACTTGTACAAAATAAAAATGAATTAACTAATCACTTTTTCACCTTACTATTTATAGTTACTTTTCATCACCCACTTTACTATGGTCATTATTTCACGCTTATTCTCGCAACTAATGCACACTACACAATTTTTGTCATATCTTGAGTGTTTTTACTCAAATTTACACCCCTGTTTGCTATTTTCTTTTCTCGAATTCCACCTAATATCATATCATACACATGGCACGCATGTTACATCTCTCATAGACATTTTCTTTCACTCAATCTATACACATTTTGGTGATTTCTATCACATTCTATCTATTTTGTGCTTACTTTCAGCTCAACGTTCATTCTTATCATCACTTCCCCTTTCGTCGAAAGGGGGCATACAATTGGGGTCATCTTATAATTCCCCTTACATCATCATGTGATCAATCAACACTACCAATTCATCATTTTCAAACATTTACTAATCAACCATGTGACATTTCACCATTAATTCCCCCTAATGACCTAACTTGGGGAAACAAATGTACAATTTTTCTATACAAAATTTCATCACTTCCCCCTAATGACCTAACTTGGGGCAACAAACGTATAATTTTTCTATACGACATTTCATCAATTCCCCCTAATGACTTAACTCGGGGCAACAAGTGACTAAAATCCTTCCATGTAATATTTCATTTCTCCTGATTACCTAACCTAGGGGCAACTAGCATAAAATATCTCTACAAGTTACCAATTAAGAAAATAAATCGATTAATCCATCAACACGTTCAAATCTCTAACAACCGAAATCATATCATTTAATCACTACAATACAACACAATCAACCTCCTAGATGACCTAACTTCAGAGTTACATGTGTTACCTTCCTAGATGACCTAACTTGGGAAATTATTCTATATCGATGGATTTTGCTTCCAAATGACCTAACTTGAAAGCCATCACATTATGGCGACACTCGTGGAGTGGGGGAAAGATTTCCTTTCATATACCACTCCTATATGGGTCAACTGTTTGATCGAAATTATTTGGATCCAAAACCACAAAATTTTGATCCGAGTCTATCTACAAAGTGGCTAGATCTTAAGGATGCATGTTAGGAAATAAGGGATAAAATATGTAGAATAATCCTCGCATAATCGCAATAGTAGAAACTAATATGCAGAAAATATTACAGATCTCAAATACAATTACAAAATAAAATAACACAATACAAAGAGACAAAGATTTAACATGGTTCACCAATTTGGGCTACGTCCACCAAGAATCACTTGCTCGATTTTATTAGTAAGCCACCACTCTCTCAATACAATACTAAATCTGTTTGGAGCTATGCTTCAACAAACTCTGAATTCACACCGAATTCAAAACACATCTCGCAATGTTTTTATATATTACCTACCATATGCACAAAACCATATAAATAGACAAATAAATAAGTACTTTTTGCAAAACCGTGTGTATCAAAACCATGGGCCAAAACCGTCCCATAAACCTATGGGACAAAATCCCGTCCATATGAGAAAATCATGTTTCTTGGTATATCGGGCACGTTTTAAGGCCAAAAAAATTTTCTCGAGGGCAACCCCGGAGAGACAACTATGGAAAGTGTACAATACTCTTAGTTTATAGTCTTCAACACTTTATCACATGAAAACAGGCTCCATAACCTAACAATGTAGTTCTAGGTTGGATAATAACACACCTTTCTCCCTACACTCTTTCTCTATGCGGCGGGATGCCCAAATCCTTTGGTCAATTTTTTAAACACACATAATTGGGTTGGGAACTGATCACTCCCTACCTCATATCATCACAATCATATGCATTCAAAATCATCAATCATCATATATCACAATCATCATTCTCATTTAGTGTACTTTGTCACATTATTCGTCTCTCACTACATTGCATGGATCAACATGTTGATTTATGGTTCAAGACACTATATGGTACTTTCGGTACACTTTTAATACCACATTTGTGCATTCTTATATAGTATGGGATTCTCCAAATTTCTCTCAAGTATGCATCTCTATCTACTTTATATTATTGAGCTTTCACTCACCAACATAAAGTGGGGGAAAATGTAGTCACAAAATCATGTGCTTACTACTATAATTATACCACTAAGTATGTTGTTTTATATATGGATCTTGTGTAAGAAAAGTATTCACTAATGACACATCCCCTAATCCTTTCATCATTTTCATTGTTCTTTGTCATCGTTTGTCTTACATAGTCATCGCTACTCACACAGTTCTTGTCATCTCTCAAAGAGTCTTAGTTTTCATTTGTGGTCTTTGACTACGACACCTAGTGGAGGGATTAGTATACCCATGGGTGCCCCAGACCTCATTTTTAGGTGTCCTAGTTCCTGTCACATTTGGTTCTCATTTATATATTTGAGTTCGGTCTCTATAATTTTCCCTCTCATTCCCCTAGGTACTATTCGGCATGTCGGGTCATTAGTGTCAAAATTTGAGAAAGAGATCCCTATATAAGCACAACATACTTACTATCTTATGGGAAGACTATTTTCTACTAAGGGCTAGCTATCTACATAGAGAAAGGGACTACATTTGGGAACTATTTGCATTACACACTACACAAGAAAGGGAAGTATATTTTATTCCATCCACCCTTTTTGAATTTTATCTAGTTATTTGTCGATATCTCTGTGTCATTGGCACTAGGGCACCCTAGGCACATCATTACACAAAAATCACATAGAACTATATTGGGTCTGAGATATAGTGCAATGCTTAGTTATAAGTCCACCATTATGGCCGCTAAGGATAGTCTGACCCCTTCATATGCATCTTTCTTTTTAGGGGTTTAATTCTTTATACGGGGGTTCTATAGAGATTATTCATTATAGGTCTATGGCATCATTAGTGAAGCTAGTGTGACATCTATGTGACAAAAGGCCGTTATTGTGAAGACCTAGCGACCAACTCAGACTCAGGTTCCGAGCTGCACCTGTAGACCAAGGCACCCATACTATAGACTACCCACAAGTACGAATCCTTTCCCCGCCTCCGCATTATAGCCACATCTACCCCTACTACAATTTTTTCGAGGTGTGTTGTGATACTTTGTTCGCCTACTCATCATCCAATTCAGTCTTAGATCTTTGTGAGGTAAGTTCTTCTCAAGTTAGTTCATTTTCCCTCCTATTTCAATTATTTCATTTCATTTAAAATACCAAATAAATTATTTAGCATCCATATTTCAATTAATATTAGTTATTACATTGCTTTTCTTCTCGATTAATTCATAAAATTCATAGTTTAGTTAATCAATAGGTAGGCTAAAAAGATTACCTAATACACGCTTGGGAATGTTATCAAAGCCATGAATAGAGATTGATGAAGGAGCTAAATATTTTTTTGAAATACCTAAGTGATGGATAAAAGTGATGTTACAAATGTTAAGGCTAGATCCATTGTCAATTAAGGCATGTTTGGCCCCGATATTATTAACAAAAATAGGAATGTACAAGGGAGGGTCATGTTGTAGCATTGCTTGAGAAGATAGCTCATCTGTTGTGAAATTTATTTGATCCTCATTGAGGGATAGGGCAGAAGTAAACTTATGGTATACATATTCTGGGGGATGTGTGAGGAGGAATGTAAGTAGTATCTAAATACTTTTTGAGCTTTATTGATACAATTGGGATGATTTTACATATAAGTATGGATAGAAATATTCATGATTGCAAGACCCTAGGATGATCAACAAAGAAGGAGGATCTCGAAAAGTGTGAATATTGAATTCTGGTTCAACAAAATGATTAAACTAAAATGGGATTTTTGTAGTCTAATTTGATGTTATAGAAGCGTAAATAATGAGATAAATAAATACTAAAATACACCCAAGCAACTAAACAAATGAAATGTGAAACCCTAATTACTAAGATGGTTAAAAAGGCCTTAGTTGATTCAAAGATTTCATGGGACTGTGTCATATTGGAGATCAGATGAACAGGAGGAGGAAACCATCTCATAAGGACTCGGGAAAATGCATATCTGGACTCTCTCGACTATAATGGGGTGCCTAGATAAGGATAGGGTACTGGGCACCCTGGTATGATATTTAGGCATCATGGTCTTCGGAAATGATAAGGAAACCTCCTTTGAGATGTCATTGAATGATAACTGTGTTCACTTCCTATTGTTTGAATGACGTTGAACTTCGTTGGATGTCACTGCAAATCAAAGATGGAGGAAACACTTATAAAACCCCAAGAAAAGCATTAAAACCCTAAAAATAAATATGCATGTGAAGGAGTCAGACCAACTACCAAATGGATGGACTTATCACTAAGCATTGCACTACATCTCATACCTAATGTAGTTCTAGGTGTGTGTGTTAAAATCATTCCCTAGGTGCTCTTGTGGCAATCGCACTTTGTGAGTAACGATAAATGAATAGATGTATAATTTAAGTAAATGGTGCATGGAATAGAATTAACTCCCCTCCTATGAAGTGTGATGCAGATGAACCATCCTTTATCCCTTGTGATGGAGCTAGATGGATGCAAATGGAGTAGTAGAATCCTTTGATGGATGCAAATGGATTAGAGAATCCTTTGATGGATGCAACCTTAGGCGTAGAGATACTAATGGTTATTGTTTGGTCTCTCATTATGGTCTTATAACTTTATATTTTTATGGTTCTCTTGATCTAATTTCATAATTAACCCTAAAAGTTCCAGCCACCAAAAATATAAAAATCTCAAATGGCTAAAAAGTGCCCAAAAGGTGAGAGTAAAGTGCAAAGAGGATCGGGATGCCCGGAGTGGATCGGAGCATTTGGGGCACCACGGTCCCGCTTGGGTGCCCCGATCAGTTATAGGGAAAATTTAGTATGAAAATACGGACTAGGAAAGTGCAAGTGCAAGATTGAAAATAACGATGTAAAGCAAAAAAATGGCCAAAGACATGGGTTGATTAGTACTCTTTTTCACTCAAAACCATATGAATAATAGTATAATATTGGGACTAAATATTTACCCAAAGTGCTTGATTTAGTGTCTACATCATGTGATAACTTTGTAGATTTCCTTCATTCACCTCAAGGTAACATGTGAATACAAATGTATATATGTAAAAGGATAGAACATACTATGAATCAAAGTAACATGAGAATCAAAATGTAATATGGAATAATATAACCAAGCAAGAATACATGCAACCAAGATCTAAGATAATGTTTTTATATTTTTCTAAATATCGTAACCATTTTTGTATTATTAGAATAATAAATAATATGAGTGAGGAAGGGAAGAAATGTTTTCCCCATTGTATGTGATTAACTAAAAATGGACTATGTAATATATTGATAGTTAATCTAAGTTATGAACAGATTGTAATAAAGTAGATAAATGTAGTAAACAATAATGTAAATGAGCTAAACAACTATGAAAAATGATATAATAACCCTAATATACAAAAAGAGTAAGGAAATAACTTAGCTGATAACAGATGATTGTCGAGAGAGTGTCACAGAGGTGATTAGAAAAATTAGGAGTAGGAACAACTATGCAGAAGTCCCAAAAAGAGTGGATCTAGACTATTTCTCTGGGGTGGATTTTCCTAGAGGAGGATATGGGCACCTACGGGCACTCGGTCCGTGATCCGGGTGCCTTGGTTTGTACAAAATCTCTGAAAATGGTTTTCACAGAGCCGAAAGATGATATGGAACCTTCATTGTGTGTCGCATCAACTTCGTTGTCCTATACTAGATGTCGTCAATACTCCAAGATGAAATAAATACCTGCAAGACCCCAAAACAAGCATCAAACCCTAAAAAAAGAATAATGCATATGAAGGGGTCAGACTGACCTCAGTTGCCACAATGGTGGACTTACTAACTAAGCATTGCACTACATCTTAGACCCAATGTAGTTCTATGTACAAGTGTTTATGAACATGCCCTAGGTCACTCTTGTGTCAGTCGTACTTTATGAAGTAGCAAGAAATAACTGTGTAGAAAATGTAGTAGAATGTGTGCATGAAATAGAATAGAATCCCTCCCCTATGAAGTGTGATGCAAATGTCCTATCCTTGATGATGGAGCTATGTAGATGCAAGTGATCTCTAATGCAATAGATGGATGTAACTCTAGATGGAGTGATAGTAGTAAGTGATGTTAGGTCCCTCATTATGGTCTCATAACTTTATATTTATAGGGTTCTCTTGATCTAATTTCATAATTAACCCTGAAAAAGGCTGACCACAAGAAAGATAAAGATTCCAAACGGCTAGAAAGAGCCCAAAAAGTGGCAAGAAAGTGTAAAAGGACCAGGTGCCCCTAGTGGGACTAGGGCACCCATGTGCAAGATACTAGTCCAGTGCCCCAATCAAGGCTAAAATGATGGAAAATTACTGAAACAGACTAGGCATGTGGATGAAAATGGTCGGTAATGAGGAAATAAAATAAAACAAGAATGCAAAAATATGGGGGTTAGTTGGTACTTTCTTCACTCAAGAACCCTCTAAATAGTAGTATGAAAGCAGGATAAATACATGTCTAAAGTGCATGATTTTGTGACTACGGGATGTGTGAAAAGTGAGGTTCATGTTGGTGAGTGCACACTCAACAATCATGTTTGAACCTAGAACAAGAGTGTGTCATCAGATAATAAGGGTAACATAAGAGCTATGATATAATAGTGTCAACATAGTTAGGGGATAACCCCGTAGAGTACAAGATTCAATTGCATGAGTAGTAAGTGTAATGATATAAACAATAAGAGTGTGGTCATTAGAAGAAACTAGAATAGGTGGAACATTGGTAATAAATAGGTGCAATTTGGGAATATTGGAAGCATTAAATGTATATATGCTAGCCCATATGACTATAGAAGAAACCATAGACATAAATGTGGAAAGAGGGGAATTTATTTCCCCATGGATGAAAAGAAGATAAGGTATAGCATATGAGTCATACCTAAATGTTTTAAAAGTGAGTGAGTTAAGAGTTTAAAGAATCATTATAAAATTAACACATTACATTATTACTTGTGGTGGGGAGGGTGCGGTAAGTGATGTACCATTATAATTAATAAGCATATGATCATTAGAATTACATTGAGAGTTGTGCCAAGAAATAAATTTGAAATCCATGGTCATGGTGACATTTTGAAGGGGGATATGAGTGTCAATAGAAAGTTCATCATGTAAATTAGTAGCACTATAGTCCATCACAAGAGGAGAATGATGTGCAATGTAAGTAGTGTCTTCATCATCATGTATGAGAGGGATATCACAAAGATTAGCAACATGAGGTGTGGAATCTATTGTAGCATTATCCATGGAAAAATATGTTGTAAGGGAATTATGTGTTATGACATGGATAGAAGGGATTGCATACATAATAAGTAACCAAGGATGACCTAGAAGGATATTATAATTGAGATTATTAGGCATAATATGATATATAACATTAAGAGTGCAAGGTCCCATAGTAATGGGTAGAGTGATTTATCCCAACACTCACTTAGGTGTATTATCAAAACTATAAATACATATAGTATAGGGAGTTAAATCAACAACAGAAATCCCTAGTTGATGGAGGAAAAGATGTTACATATATTAAGAATAGATCCATCATCAACTAAAGCATGTTCAATAAGAAACTTATGAATTTGAACATGCATATATAGTGGGGATCATTATCAACAATTGTTTGGGAATGAATAATAAATTCAAGAGCTTATGTGTTAGATGAAGATACATAGTAGCTATGAGAGCTAGGAGATGTGGGAAAGCTAGATAGATATCGATAATTATCCTAAAGAGTCTCGCATGATACATGAAAGATATTGAAATCCACATCCAAAGAAAGAAACCCTAATGTTACTAGGGTTAAGGCTACGATGAAGATCCTATGAAAATATAGGGTTTGATCAATAAGAAGGTTCATGAAATTGTTTTAAAAAATTAAATCTTAAGTTAGAGGGTGGGAAAAATCATATAATATCATAAATATACAAGATATAACATAAAATGTCAAATAAGCATAAGTAACAAGAAGATAAGAGTTACTTAGCTTATAACTTGTTGTCTAGATTGGATCTAAACTAGGTTGATAGTGGAACAAGATTAATTTGAACTATGCATAGTTCATCTAGAGGACAGTGATATATAGATATGGTAGACAATAGTGTCCAAAAGGGGATAGAGTATACACCTAATTTTTCACTTTTCATATTTTACACATGTTACTGACAACTTCTTTATGAATGTAAGGGTCTTTGATGCATCTATTTCCTAAGCAGGTGCCTTAAGAGGCCTGTCAAGAATGGGGAGTGGTTATCCATGTAACCATTATGGTTTAGAATCAATACATGGAGAAAGAGTTGTTATTTTTTCCCATCCTTAGCTTTCCTTGCATTATTTATTCTTGTATCCCTAAGTCTCATGCATATCATATTCATGACTTATTACTTGCATTTCACTTATTCACCCCTTTTCATGATCCATGACATTATTTTTACTTTACACAACAGTTTTTTATCACCCCACATTGAATTTAAATATCCTGGCCGACACAATCACATGTGGGAGATTTTGTAGGCATTAGATTTTTCCTTGGCCAACACAATCCCCTCGGAGGTGATTTTGTCAAGTATATGTAACTTCACCTCATTTGAAACTCAAATGAGGGGACAACAACAAAATTTCGAACTTCCATTTTCTTTTCCCTTTTGCACCATCTTCACATCTACTTCCTATATTTTGGTTCATCTTGCATCTTTCTTGGCTTGGATTGGACACTCTTCTTCTTGATGATTTTTTGCACTATTGGGACATCATATAATGAGTCTAAGATGAGAATGGTCTTCCCCTACTCCACCTAATAGAAATTATTTCTTAGCGTGTTCATTCTTAAGGGAGATAGATGCATCAATGACCACCCTATAGGTACATGTGAGTGTTCTAACCCTTCTTTATCATATTACATAGATTAGCTCATTTCTTTTCCTCATTTGTGTTATGTTATCTTAGTGTTAGATTTTT